>KZ506108.1:11789-59161 GCA_002844005.1 Limosa lapponica baueri
TGTGGTGGGGTGCTGTGTGGGTGGGTGATGGTTTTTGGTTTGGTTGTTGTTGTTGTGTGTTTAGTTGGTGGGTGGTGGTGTTTTTTTTTGTTTTTGTTTTTGTTTTTTTTTTTTTTACTGTTGGTTGGACTCGATGATCTCTGAGGTCCCTTCCAACCACTACGATTCTGTGATTCTGTAATATGTAAAAACTTTAAGTGTTCCAGCACAGCTGTTGGCATGTAGCTTAGTATATCTTTAAGCTAGAATTTTTTTTAAGAACTCAATTAGAATTCATACACCTAGAGAGGGAATGAAGAATTTTCAAATTTAAGTTTATGAATCTAAATGAGAGGGGCAGTGGTAAATTGGGTTTTGACACTGAAAGAAAAGAAATTTCAAGGGAGTGCCACAGGCCATTTTTATTATTACCATTATTTAGTAGCTGCAATAAGAGCAGAGAAGATAGGGAGCACACTTGTGAAACCTTAAAAGCTACAGTTGAAGTCTTGAATAGTATTCTGTACAGGGCAGGGAATGAAGATAGACTTTAAAAGGAAGAATTTTGTTTCAGGAATTGCCAACTGTATTTAGTACGGTTTTGTAAAAAGAATTCAACGCTTTGCCTTAATTGCTTCTCAGAAGTGGCTTGTGGGTGGACCTGTGGGTGCTCAGCAGTACTTCAAATAAGACTCTACCTACAAGAGTGTATACCTTTAGGCCTATGAAATCAAAAATACTATTCAAAAAGAACAAGTGTACATAATAACACACTAAACACACATAATTATAAGACAGAATCATGACCATTTCTGTCTCTGTACCCTTACATACTGCTGTGTTCTAAGTGAAAGCCACAGGTTTTTTTACCATTTGCCTGGATTAACTACCATTAGAAGCAAAGCTACAGAACAATCCATTCATGCAAATGAGGGACTTAAATTATCATAGTTCTGACATAAAGAGGGAGAGGAAAAATTGCAAATGTCCTTTAGACCTCCAGGAAGGCTATTATAAATCAGTCATTTGCCTGCCACTGAATCAGACTTCGTCCATGTAAGAGAATTGACATCCTGGAAAATAGATTAATTCAGGATTAGTATGCCTTTAATTTTAAATATTTTAGTCTTCATAGCATGTAGACCTTATTTATAATATTAGTAATTTTTATGAGTCTGCAGAGATTTCTGCTTCTATAAACTATCTTCCCCAAACAGTCTTTTGACCGTCATTTTGTTGTTAAGAACAATGTCATAAGAAAGAATGAGTTTCTAAATACCAGAACTTTTTTACAGTCTTTCCTCTCTTTTCATCTCAGACATGCTTGCTACTTAAAGTATTTTGCTGTCTTAACTACTTTGATTAAGAGAGTAACATAAAGTTGTGCACCTTCCCTTATTTATTTGTAGTTCAACACAGTAGTAACATCAAAAAGACTTATATACTGATTTTTTATTTATTTCTGGCAAATACAGCTTATTTTCTTTGGGGAGCTCTAGCAGCATAAAAGGATTTTTAAGCATGCAGAGAGAATGGCATTTGACATCTCTTAGATGTTATAGTCATGAAGTTTATAATGGGATGACTCTGCATTACTCTTATTTTGCTTGATTAATATGCTAGGGATGTTTTTTGTTGTGCTGTGTAGCAGTTAGTTTGACACAGGAAAATTAACTCAAGCTATATTTATTATGGGTGCTGGGATATTCTAGTGAACCTTTGCCATTATCAGCCAGCATAAGTGACTTCTCTGGGATCTGTGAAGCACTGAAGGGTGAAATTCACTGCTCTGAGCAGACTAACACAGGACCTGTCCTTCACTTCAGTGTTCAGCATAGCACTTGAAGACACTTAAGGCTTGGGTCAGTGATGTGAGCAAGAGTAAATTTTACCCTTTGTGTGGAAAGCTGTGGATCAGAAATCTAATTAACTCAGCAACGAGAGAGGGTACTTACTATGACTGAGAGAGCAAAGAAGTGTAGCAGTTTCAGGAGTATGTGAGAGGGGGGAAATACACTTTCTGATTAGCCCATATCTTGGGTGAGGAATCTTTAAAGGAAAAAGAATAAGAATGTCCTAAGCCCTTCAGCATGTGAGCAGAACAGATAACGCACTACCTACATCCCTTGTGACCTATGCAAGACCATAAAATTATAAACTTAAGATACGCTTTCACTATTGCTAGCAGCATCTAGTGAAAACAGAGAAGACTGTATTCTATTTAAGTGTCTAGGACTATTGTTCTTGCCCTTATGACTATTATTATTTGATTTGTCATGAAGTTCTGCAGTCTTTGTTATGGATAAGAATGGAGGGAACATGATTCTCTTCATTTGAATACCGTGTCCATACCTCCAACATTTGTTTTATTATGGTGTGTGTTTGGTGCGTAGATATTTTTCTGTACAGGGATAACTTACTATGTAATCTGGTATAAATTCAGAAAAGTTTCTGATGTAAGTCTACAGCTGAAATTTAATTGACTCCCTGAACAAAGAGATAAACAGGAATGAACAGTCTTCATGTACATCAAAGGAGAATCATTCTCAGATGTCTCATTTGCATCCTCTGAGTCCAAATAGATGAAGAAATCTTCAGTACAATAAGGTCTATAAATTAGATATGAATTGAGTGGATGTACTCTGTCACATTACTTTGAAGTTTCACTTTTCATGAAACACCTGAAAACAGTGAGGTCAAGATCCCCATCACAAGCTCTGAGGGAAAGTACCCAGGTGGACAGAACCAGCTTAGTTGTCAGACCCATGCCTAAGCTGAGCCTGAAAGACGTGTGGTGGTACACAAGGAAAAATTTAAATGTCAGTTATCCCACAAGATTATACCTCATTTCTCTACTTTCCTCTTTTTTTGCTCTTTTCTTCTTCTCAGTCTTGCAGTCAAAAACTCAAAAGCATAGCTTTGTACTGAAATGTACATGATTTAATCTAGCATTTTTGCTTGTAATAGGGTTGAATTCTTATCAACAGGAAGGAATTGCACAAAGGCTGTACAGTGGGCAGACAGATGGGGTGTTTGTGCAAGGGTGTATCCTGGCATTTAAAGAGAAAGCCCTCTTTAAAGGCATAAAACTGTGTCTTTCCACGTAAGAGCAGAGCAGTAGGCAGAACCAGCTGACTGCACCTGCTCCAGAGTTTCACAGCATTGCAAATACTTAAAACAGAAAAAAATACTTGCCCAATTAAGTTTTATTTTGCTGTATTTGTAAATTTGCAGGAAAAACAAACAAACAAACTAACAAAACAACAAAAAAACAACACAAAGGAGGAGTAAGGTGTGTATAAACAAAAAAAATAATACAAAGGGACAAAACCAAAGATTAAATAGGTGCCTGGATCATTGCATGGTGCCAAAATCTCCTGCAAGAAGAACAGTGAGATTGGGCTCCATTGCCTTACAGATTTAGAAGGAGACAGTAGTATTCAATAGGTTGGCTGTTTTTTTACTTAAGTTCAGTAATATTGGTGAACACTGTCATTTTGATGAAAAAAAATCCAGCCTGGTTAGTTTACCTCTTCAGCTAGAAGTGACAGACTGAAAAGAAAGCCCTCTGCAGACTATGGGTTCCCAGGAAAAAAGTATTGCTAGAAAAAGTTTCTGAATGCAAAACCCCTTGAAACCAAAGTAGCACTGCAACAAAGTTATCTGAAAGAGGACACAAATGATAGGAAGTCAATCAGAAAGGGATTCCTTGTGTTGACAGGAGTGCAGCTTGTAGTGGAATGTGTGTGACGTTGCTGTCCACATTCAAAAGAATACACCCATGGTAATAAACTATGAGACAACACTACTGCTAAGGCATTGTGTAATCCTGGAAGAGGTAAAACTTTCAACGGATATTGATGGAAGAGACCTGGATACTGCCTAAAGTGGATTACATATGCCAAATGAGAACCTGCAAGTGAAATGAGAAAAATGGGCTAAGATTAAAAAAATGGGCTAAGATTAAAGAAAAGCCAGACAAAGATGGAATAGCTTGTTACCCCTAGCAATTCTGGAGAACAAGGTTGTTTACAAGGAACAGGGAAAGCATTAAACACTGAGCAGGCTGTTTCAAAATAGCAACTAAATACAACTTCTGAAAGATTCCCCGTATGAAGTCAGGACTGGAGACAATGAACCCACTTGGAACTGGGTGACTGACTGGACTCTTGGCCACCTTCACAATTAGCTACCTGACTAATTGGTTCAGGAGTCCTCCTTGTGGTAATTTTAGAAGATTCCAGAGATTCCTTTAGGCTGCTTAACACGAAGCCTGGAATAGGACTTCCAGAGACTATCCTCAGTGATCCCTGCTGCAAAACTGATCAGTTTATACAGAGATAAACTATTTGTCAATAGGCATTTGAAACTGTTGCTACCGATATACAAATGATCATATATGATAATCTTTTGTATATAGGCAGTTTAAAGGCATTTTTGCATGTGGTTCAGATTAACTATAATGAGGGATATCAATAGTGAAGGAACATGCTTGTACTGGGGTGCTCATACAGAACCCCAATTAAGGGGCTATAACTGGGCCAAGCAGGGGTTTCAGAAGTACCTCCTGATCCAGCTGAAGACAACCGTGCCAGAGGCCTTAGAGCAGAGACTCCTATTGCCATCCATTCAATGACTGATCATCTTGTTTGGGAGATTTCATTTCTCATATGAGCATTATGCTATGCCAAAATCCCAATAAAATAAGTTTTAAATATAAAAGTAACACAGCCTGTGACGGTCTGTGCAACAAGATTGAGTTCTATACTTTGGACTGTGGATTTCAGAGCATAATGAGCTACATTTCTAATGTATTAGGCACTTTGGTTTGGAGTGATGATGGACTATATTTCTAATGGACTATATTTCTCATGCATTAGGCACTTTGATTTGGACTGATAACTGGACATACTTGAAAGGAGGTTAGTTTTTAGGAATAGGGGTTCTTTACTTGTAAAATGAAAGCCTCTTCCATACCACAAATTTCTCGCAAAGAATTCAGTAACTGGTTTTGAAAGTATGTCCAGTGCTTTGGTATACACAAAGAGAAGAGGCCTTAACAGCACACTGAGGTCAGCCTATCTACTGGAAGGAATCTAAAGTGGAGACTTTACAGCATTTCCTTGTAATAGCAAAAAGTGTCATAATAATGCTTTTACACAGGCATGCTGAAACAATGTACAAACAACAAAAATAACCAAGTTGCATCGCAGACATATGAAACTTCACTATAAATGCATGATAAATTCAAGGTGCCACAACTTGGAGATAAAAACAGAGCTGGTGAAGTTCCATTAGGAGTAAGTATACAGTAGAAAGCTTTGTTCTTAAACAAAGCTGAATTGGCAAATGGAGGGCAAATATATCTCATTCTTGCATAACTGAAACACCTAGCAGTAAAATACCCAAATACAGTCAACAGCAAGTGAAGAGGAGAGAGAAACAGGAAAAAGACAAGGCAAGAAACAGCAGACAAAAACTACCGTGAGGGTCTTAGAGAAGAAAAACACTCTCCAGCAGTGTATCTGTACTCTGCAACAGTCTGGTTCCTAGAGAAAAGGTCCAAATAAATTTGGATATCTGCAATGCCAGATTCCCACAGAGATGGCTAGAAGAACAGGGGCACAGCACAGCAAAGAGCATAAGGTGTCAGAGCAGGTGTTAAAAACAGAGTCTTGGGTCCCAGCCTGCCACTGAGCTGGTGTTTAAGCTCAGGTTATTTAATCTCACTTCTATTTCTTCTCTTAGCTTTTTTCAGCCCCATCTTTTTGATTTACAAGCTACTCGGGCTGCTGTCTGCATATTCAGCAGCCAACACAGTGTGTGCCCAGAAACTGAGCAAGGCCCATGCACATTTATTATTTCTAATGAAGAAGCCATTCTCATGCAACATAAACGGTGTTTGGTGCAGCATCCTGTTTCCCATGTGCAAAGAAATGGGTGTCTGTGCTGAAATCTGCGATCTGTGCAGCAGAGGTGCTACCAGAAAGTTTGCAAGGGAACAGGTCTCCTCACAACCATCTTGAAAGACAGCAAAGAGCCAGCTTGAAAGCAAAATCTGTTCTGTATGCATCAAAACACAGTTTGTATGATGGGGGGGATGTGAAACAAATGAAGGCATGGGAAAAATGGAGTGAACAAGCAAGCTCCAGAGAACTTGGAAGCAGACATCCTTCTGAAAGGACACAGAACATGCATTTTAATATTCACTTTTTTTCTTTTTGAACCATCTCAGAAACAGGAAGATGAAATTATTTCTTTGTCAATAACCATTCAAGCATTACACTTGAAGAAAAAACAAGCAAACAACAACAACAAAAAAATCCAAATACAAAACAAAAGACTACCACAAATTTTTCTAAACGAATAACACCTGACATAATTTATTCAGAGTTCCAACAGTCTTTGATGTCTTCCTTGAGCAGTGGAATTTTTAAGGTGCTGCCATGGACTAGAGACAGGTAGTGAAATTTGAATGCTACTGAAGTGAGAGGAGTTCTGTCATTGAATTCAATGAGGTTATGCATTTAGCCAGAAAATCCCAGTGGGAATGAATGGTCGTTTTTCAACTTGGCAAAAATATCAAAATGCAGTAATCCATGCATCTCTGCTAGGGTTGGTTTTGTACAGGATAGTTGTACAAATATAAATTAAACCCTGAAAACAAGGGTAAGACTGAGATGCCAGAAATAGCAACATGAAATAAGTTAGTCAATATCTGAGAAGACTTCGCAGAAGCTCTCCCGGGGTAGCAGAACAAATTTTAGTAACAAATGCAAGGTCACGCCTTTTATGAGCACGTATCTGAACTACTGATCAATGCTGTTTCACTCTATACATATTAGAACAATCTAAGCCAAAAAAAAGGGTCTGTCACATAACTAAATATTTATGAAAATTTTTGCAAAAGAGAAACCACTCAATTTCTGTTTGAACAGATGTCTGGATTCATAAGCATCTCTTTGCTCAGGTTGCTCCTCCAGTTTGGCAGAAATGACACATCTGCCCCTTCTCTCTTCCCAGGCCAAATAATTAGACACTAAAATTGCAAAGCCAGAAAGTCAAACCAAAGTAACAGAAACATATTTGTGAATAGACTTTCAGTGCAGCTTGTAACATTTACCTACTCAGAAAACACAAACAGAACTTTTCAGAGATTTGTAATTCAACTGTTTACACAGATGAGGCTCGGTATTAGGGAGCAGATCAACGTAGGTGGCCTTGTTGTGCCTATCTGCTGTAGACCTCCTGACCAGGAACGTGAGGTAGAAGAGGTGGAAGAAGCCTTATGGTCACAGGCCCTGGTCCTCATGCAGAACTATAACGACCCTGATATCTGCACGAGGGACAGCGGAGGAGGGCACAAACAATCCAGGAGGTTTCTAGAGTGCATTGTTGACAACTTCCTGGGGAGCTAATGTGGAGAGGAACCCTACTGGACCTCCTACTGACAGCAAGAAAGGACTGGCTGGGGACAGAACTTTGGGCTGACCATGAGATAGTGATCTTCAGAAGGGTTGAACAGAGCAAAAAGTGGGACTATAGATCCAGGCTTCAGCGGAGTAGACATAGGCCTGTTAAGAGATCTGCTTGGCAGAATCCCATGGGATATGGGCATAAGGAGAAGAAGTGTCCACAAGAGCTTGTTGATATTCAAGGATCGCTGCCTTTAAGCTCAAGAAGTGTCCATCCTGACACATAAGAAGTCGTGCAAAGGTGGTAGGAGACCTGCATGAATGAACAAGGAACTCCTGACTAAACTCAGACATAAAACAAGTGTACAAGAGGTGGAAGCAGAGGTGTGTAACCTAGGAGGAATATAGAGATACTGTCTGAGCCTTCAGGGGAGGAGTTAGGAAAGCCAGAGCCCAAATGGAGTTGAATCTCACAAGAGACATAAAGGACAACACAAAAAGCTTGTACAGATACATCAGTAGCAAAAAGGTGTCTAGGGAAAATGAGGGAGATGGCTGATGACATTGCATGGTTACTCAATTATCTTTGAAAGGAGGTTGTGACTGGGAGAGTTCTTGAGGACTGGAAAAGAGCTAATTTCACTCCTATCTTCAAGAAAGGCAAGTAGGATCTAGGATATGGCAGGCTTGTCAGCCTGACTTCAATCACAGGGAACGTGGGGGAACAACTGATCCTGGGATCCATTCCAAACACATGAAGAACAAGAAGGTGATCAAGAGTAGTCAGCACAGATTTAGGAAGGGAATATTGTTCTTAACAAACCTGATAGATTTCTGCAATTAAAAGACTAGCTTGGTGGATGAGCGGAGAGCAGTAGATGTTGTCTGTCTTGACGTTAGTAAGGCTTTTGACGTTGTCTCCTGTAACATCATCATTGACAGACAAAGTACAGACCAGATAAGAGGATATTGAGGTGGACTGAAAACTGGCTGAACTACTGAGCTGAAAAGGTTGTAATCAGCATCACAAAGTCTAGTCAGAGGCTAGACACTAGTGGTGTATCCCTGGGATAAATACTGAGTTCATACACTCTTTAACTTCTGCATTTGTGACCTGGAAGATGGGACAGAGTGGACCCTCAACAGGTTTGCAGGGGGAGGAGAGCCTGCTACACCACCTGGTTGTGCCACCATTCAGAAGGACCTGTAAAGGGTGGATGGGGGCCTGACAGGAACCTCATGAAGTTCAACAAAGGGAAATGCAAAGTCCTGTATCTGGGAAGGAATAACCCCAGGCATAAATATGCTCTGGGGTCTGACCATCTGGAAAGCAGGTCTGCAGAGCAGGAGGTGAGGGTCCTGTTGGGATAGTAAGCCGACCATGAGCCAGAAATGCACCCTCATGACAAAAAAGCCCCTCCTGCGCTGCATTATGAGGAGTGTTACCAACAGGTCAAAAGAGGTGATTCTCCCCCTCTGCTCAGTCCTGGTTAAATACACGTGAATTTCTGGTTCAGCTTCTGGGCTCCCCAGTATAGGAAAGATGTAGACATACTGAAGCAGGTCTAGTGCAGGACTACAAAGATGATGAATGGACTGGAGCATCTCTCATACAAAGAGAGGCTGAGAGAGCTGGGACTGTTCAGACTGGAGAAGTGAAAGTTCAGGGAGGGTACATATACTTTTTATATCTACTATATATAAAATATTTAAAAAAAAACAACATATCCGTATACAAATACTCAATGCAACGAGTAAAGCTGAAAAAATCATGTTTTTCTTAGTTGTGTCCAGTCACAGGACAGGAGGCAATGGGAACAAACTGAAACACCAAAAATTCCATCTGAACATAAGGAAAAGAGATTTCTTACTATGAGACTGATAAAATACTGGAACAGGTTCCCTAGAAAGTTTATGGAGTCTGCAGCTGTGAAGATATTCAAACCTCAGATGCACTTCTAAGTCTTATTTGAAAGCAAGGAAACGCAAACAAAAAATAGTACTTAAATAGGTTTAACAATTCTTTTTACATGAACAAAACAAGGTACTTTACCTTAATCTTATATACAGAAATGTCTGAGCTGTTGGAGTTGAATCTCTAAGAGAAGGGTAAGGACAAGTGACCTAAAATGGGAATGTTCTGACCTAAGCAGCAACTGACAACTGGATCTTTTAAAGCAAATATTAAGCAATCTTTAACTGAAAGTTCTATCTGTCCTACGAGCAATGTTCACCAGGAAGATGTACTAGTACATGGGGAAAGTCCAGTTGCATCCAACTGCTCCTGCAAAGTAACAAAGGCTGTAACATGCATTTGAGTGACAACCATGACATTCCTTGGTAGCCACAGATCTCTTGCAACATTCAAGTATGGTCAGTTAACTTAAACATTACTTCAAATATACAGAACAGCTTGGATCCCAAGTACTATCACTCAAATATGCAACTACAAGAGACCAAATACCTGCATTTGCCTCCTTTTCAGTCTTGAGGACATCCATAGTTAGCAATGAAATTTGCAAGGATAAAGCACTACCCACTCAGGAAGGTTCAGCTGTCTTTCTCTGAGTCCACAACTCCACCAAATTTCTATCTATGGTGGTTTAAAGGTAGCTCCCGGGGAATTAACTATACAGATATTTGCACTTTAATGTTGGCTCACCTGACAAAACCAGAGATAAAATAGCACTTTGTTACTAGAGAGCATGAATATCTCTGCCTCATGCTAGAAGTCCCCTATAGCTAGGGTGTATGCACATGAAGGCCAAACTGTGTGACTCGTGCCAATCGCTTAGGCATGTGATCACAAACAGGCTCTATATAAGATGGCTCAAGATTCAGAGGTTCAGAGTCCTCGCTCTCTACATTGAAGCATCTGGCTGCTGAGCATAAAATTGCCCAAATGCATTAAATGCCATTTCTCTTCAACTGAGATGGGAAGGTCATCCTTCAGCATGACACAAAAAGGTGTTAAATTGAACAATTTGGGAAGAAAAAGGAGACCTTTTCATAGATTCACCCCTCTTTTTTTGGCTGGGGCAGTGTCAGGGGTGATAGCAACATAGGTGTATTGGGAGACACTGTGGCAGCTGCACAACTTTTTCTGATTTTTAAGTACTTTGTTTGCAGGATGAGAGGAAGCAGAGGATAAAATGTCACCAGGTGGCTGAAATAAGCATTTCCAATTTTGTTGTTCTCTTCTGATGCTCACACTCATTCCATACTGAAGCTACACAATATTGCCTGTAGCAATATGGGTGGTTTGTTTTTTTTTAAAGAGGTCATAACTACAGTAACCCTGTGTGTATTGGAGGCATGTACTCAAATCAGGCAACCTCAACCAAAATGCATTCTTCTGGAACAATTCCTGTACAGCTGAGAAGAGTGGTAAACGGCCACTAACAGTTACTGTCCCTAAAGTGACTTAAAAGCTATAGCTGGAATAAGGTCTCTGTGGTCCAGATAATGCTACTGAAGGAAGAAGGAATGAAATTCTTGCAGACATTAAGTGGGTTACTTGAATCTTTCTCCTGAAAGCTACCTCCCATAGGTAGCACATTTGTATTGATGCACAGTATCCTCAATTAGCAGGGATGTAATAAGAGATTTTATTATTAATCAGGGAGCTAAGGGAATACCTTGACATATGGGTAATGTTTTTTGGAAAATTTCAGTGGTGCGGTTACATGGCAGATACAATTAGTGTCTAACAAGGCACTACATTTTTTGTTACAGACTCATTGGGGAACAAATATTTTAAAGAGTATTTTCAAGGCACCTAATGTGTGGATGTCTGGCCTGCCAGTTGGAGAACTGAAAGGTGCCACAAAATGAGAATATTCTGGCACTTTATCTCTTAGCTAAGGGCTGGTGACATGGAGAATAGGCAAAGGGGAAAATGAAAGTACTGCAGAAGTTCTTTCTCCTAATGGCCAATTTGGGAATACTTCAGGCAATTAACAGGCAGTCTGCTGACTCAAGAACATATGAAAAATTGTTGTAAACAATATGCTCATTTGAGAGACTGAAAAATATAAGTCCCCAAGTTATCCAGTTTGAACATTTGTATGAAGAAACAGTAGACACAGTGCTGACAACAACTAGTGTCCTGGCTGGGAAGTTTCATTCAGTGAAATTTTGGCATTAATTTTAATGCTTTCATAGAACAGCACTGACAGTGAGTGAAATAATTCATCCCTGGATACAAGTTCCACCAGCAGATGAGTCCAGCATAGACAGACTGTTCATAACAGTAACCTCCCATTTTTACTGAGACTAATGATGCATTAAAAAATAAAAGACTCCCCTACCTGGTTCTGTCTTTAAAAAAAAAATTCACAACATAAAGCTTCTAAATGCCTCTTCATTTTGGTAAGTGGTGTTGCTATATAGTTAAAAATGACACACCTTTGTCTTTTTCTTTAACACAGTGTTTATTATGGAATAGGACATATCTGAGCGTGTCAGATGCAAAATCTAAAACATTCCAATGCTAATAGATTTTGCTGCTTGCTGATTATACCCTGTGTCCATTTGTAGCGAAGTAACCATATGTGCTTACTGATTTTGTGTTCTGAAATCTGTATCATCATTTATAGCCTTATTATTAGTAAGATCCATTCTTTTTTAATATGTATTTCCCCACAATACTAATGTAATATACAGTCACATTCCATAATTTTCATTACTCTCTTTTTAGACTATAGAAGGCTTAAATGTCTGACTTTTGAATTAACCCCATTCTTCTGCTGTACTTCCAACTTGAACTACAGGTTTATTCTGTATTAGTGCATAGACCTAAGGTTGGTTGCACTAAAGATTCAGATTCAGTGATATGTTTTCATTAAATAAGATATATTCTTATAAAATATATCCTGTTTCTTTAATCACTTTCTTCTCATACCTTCCAATGCCTTATTCTTCAAACAATCCAATCTCCAATTTGCATTGGGCAGAATAATTTTGAAAACCCTTGAACCCTGGCAAAGAGAATGAAGACAAAATTAGGACTGTATATTTCATTTCCTGAGGCTCATATACCAGTTAGCCACTGGCAAATATTAGTCTTGCAACTCCTCCAACAGTGTCCAAAAACATTTAGTCTCACTAGGGAGCCTAACTTAAAAATAAAAGAATTTCCCCTTCTCCTTGGATTACAATACACATGAATAAAGAAAGAATAATGAAAGAACTAAAGAATAAAGAAAGTTCAGCTTTTTTTTTTCTTTTGATCAATGAATTTGTAGTAAGTAATAGATCTATTTATTTTTTAAATTGTTGTCTCCATACGTGCTGAATCTGACCTTATCTGTCACTGGGATCCACAATATGAAGAAAAGAAGCGACTCCTTAAATAAATTATTTTACCGTGATGAAGTTGCATGTGGAGACAATCATCTGCCTATGGAAATGAAGTTGAACTGTGGTAATAAAAATCCTGTGGTATATTGAACTGCTTTGCTGTATAAGGCAGTAAAACCATATTAATAATTTGCATTATAGTTATGCTTTTTATTTCAATTTTGAAGAGAGTGAACTGCAGTTACCAGTGAGTTTCCTCACTTCACAAGAACTTCCTGAGCTACGAGAAACTCATTCAAATTCAAGGCTGCGTTGTACAGTGCATTGCTTATCCACAATCCAAAAGGCATTTGCTATTCTTCAGAGCTCACAAAACCAAGTGGATAAAGAATAAAAGAAGAAAATATTTCATCTCTGTTTCACAGGTGAGAAACTGAAACAGAGAGATTAAGCTTGTTCTGAGAACACTAGCCCCAAGAACTGGAGAACAGGTCTTATGGATCAAGTCCTGTGATTGAACTACATGACATGCCTCTTCAAGTCTACCATGTCATAGTTATAGGTATTTACAAATTAAAAAAAGAAAAACATTCCTGAAAGTTCAAGATATACAGACCTATAAAAGTATTATCAAGGTTTTTTCTATATCCTGAATATACAGTCAGGGTTAAAACTATCTTTTTCATTTCAGTTATTTTATTTCCTGGAATCTCTGCCAAGGCACATGGAAAATAAGGAGGTAATTGAAGACAGCCAACATGGCTTCACCAAGGGCAAATCATGCCTGAAAATTGGGTGGCCTTTTATGATACTGCCACAGGCTTGGGCGACAAGGGCATAGCAACAGGCGTCATCTACCTGGACTTATGCAAAGAGTTTGACGCTGTCCAGCACAGCATCCTGGTCTCTAAATTGGAGGGACACAGATTTGATGGGTGGACTACTCAGTGGACCAGGAACTGGCTAGACGATGGCACTCAAAGGGTTGTTGTCAACGGCTCAATGTCCAATTGGCAGCCAGTGACAAGTGGTGCTCCTCAGGGGTCGGTACTGGGACCAGTGCTGTTCAACATCTTTGTGCCATGGACAATGGGATAGAGTGCACCCTCAGCAAGTTCACCGACAACACCAAGCTCGGTGGCATGGTCAACACACTAGAGGGAAGGGATGCCATCCAGAGGGACCTGGACAGACTTGAGAGGTGGGACTGTGCAAGCCTCATGAAGTTCAACAAGGCCAAGTGCAGGGTCCTGCACCTGGGACGTGGCAATCCCAGGCACAAATACATGTTGGGCAGAGAATGGCTGGAGAGCAACGCTGAGCAGAAGGACTTGGGGGTGTTGGTGGATGAGAAGCTCAACATGAGCCAGCAATGTGCACTGGCAGCCCAGAAAGCCAACCACATCCTGGGCTGCATCAAAGGAACTGTGGCCAGCACGTCAAGGAAGGTGATTCTGCCCATCTACTCTGCGCTCATGAGACCCCACTTGAAGTACTGTGTCCAGCTTTGGAGTCCTCAGCACAAGAAGGACATGGACCTGTTGGAGCGAGTCCAGCAGGGGGCCATGAAAATGATCAAAGGGCTGGAGCACCTCTCCTATGAAGACAGGATGAGAGAGTTGAGGCTGTTCAGCCTGGATGATAGAAGGCTCCGGAGAGACAGCCTTCCAGTACCTAAAGGGGGTCTACAGGAGAGGTGGAGAGGGACTCTTTGCCAGGGAGTGTAGTGATAGGACGAGGGGTAATGGTTTTAAACTGAAAGAGGGTAGATATTGATTAGACACTAGGAAGAAATTCTTTACGGTGAGGGTGGGGAGACACTGGAACAGGTTGCCCAGGGAAGTTGTGGATGCCCCATCCCTGGAGGTGTTCAAGGCCAGGCTGGAAGGGGCTTTGAGCAACCTGCTCCAGTGGGAGGGGTCCCTGGCCATGGCAGGGAGGTTGGAACTCAATGATCTTTCAGGCCCCTTCCAACTGTAACCATTCTATGATTCTATGATTTTAATCTGTGACATTTCTAAAGCCCATCGACCTGTGAAATGCCAATGGAGTTCCCTATAAACTGTCCTTGGGAAATTGTAACTCTCCAAACAGAAATTGATTTCCTTTGTGGCTTACTTCATTTCTGGATGGTGACCCAACAGTTCTTGCAATAGTCCAAAATATGAGATATAATTTGATCTGTAGGAAGTGTGATGTTTCATTCATGTTCTACAACTTAAGAGACAGCTAAGGGTAGGAATAATTCCCTACTATTATTTTCCATTTACAATATGCTAGGGAAGGAAGCCAAGAGTGGATTTTGACTCACACTGTCGTGGCCAAGTGCAGCTGAAAATATTGTGCATTTTACTAGGAAAAGAGAATGTTTGCCAGTTGTAATCAGAAGCTAACTTATGCTGGAATTGAAAGGTCCTCTGTATCCTCAGCAGCACACGCGTAGGCAGGGTGTACAATTTGCCATCTTTGTCAGGGTTTTTTTCTAAGGATGCCAGTGTTACATCTCAGCGGACTTAAGCCACTCTGAAAGTGAGTTCAATAGACACACTTCAAACAAGTCTAATAAATAAGTGACAAGTCCCAGGTATATTTGCTGTACAGTGCTCCTGGAAATTGTCCCTGAAGGAACACCCTTGTGCTTCCAAGAAGCCTGACTAAGCATATAATTAAATAAGTGGCAGCCAAACTGCAGAACGATAGCTCTGTACCAATTTCAGCCAGGATTCCTACTGAACTTACCAAACATTTCCACAGCACCTACTGTTATTTTGACAGTATGAGGATAGTGACGGTATAGGTATGAAGAGATATAAGGATACTGCTAATGATGAGACCTAATTTTGCACAAGGTCTCACAGTATAGATTGGCATGTTTAAAACATAATAAACCACTGTGAGAGAACTGGTTAAGGTTATAAATAAAATATTAAAAATGAAAGTTTCCCAAGAATCTAAATGGGACAATAATTGCAAAATGACTGTCAATCAAAAGACTCTGTTGAAAGACTAGTGGCATGCAAAAATGCAGCTAGCCTGCACCTCACGTCTCTAATGCTTTCAGCTCAGACATTTGTTTTCCTATTCCACTGCCCTTAGAGCCACACACTGCAAAGCACTAAACCCATATAGAAAACACCTCCAGTTCATGAGAGAAATATAACAAAATGAAAATTATGGCCCCGAAATTCATGTCAAGTATAGGGGTTTGATTATCGAAGGTACATTTTATTGACATTGTTACATATTTATTCAAAATTTTTTGCCAAAACAGGACATGATGCAGAGTTACTTCTCCTAATGGGAGATTTTGACCATAACCCGGAACTTTTCCTTCACAGGAGCTCGTTTGTGAGCAGCCTAGCACATAGCAGAAGAACACCACACACACCTCAGCATTACTGTGGGGAAATATGCTGGTTTGTTTTGACAAGATGCCAGCATCTTCACAGTCAGAACACGGACTTTCAAGGGCTAAACACATACCTAATCCATGACATTTTTCACCCCATCCCTTGTGAGTTGTGAGCTCCTGCTGTTGATGCTCATCTCTGTGTGCACAAAAGCTCCGAATCTCTCCATCTGTGGTGGTCAGAGCTCCTCTGGGAAGACACCACTCTGCTGCAAAAGGTACTTCAGCTTTCCAACAACCAAGCAACTTTGGGGAGAATGCGGTCTTCCTTCTATGTCCTTATCATTATGGGGAATATCATTAGTAAATCGGAACCAATTCTTCTTTGGAAGCTACTAAGGTAGTAATATCTAACTTTAAGCTTTAAATTCCAAACTTAAAATACATACAGAGACTTGTAAAAAAAAAAGAACAGAATTTTAAAGCCAAGATGGTAATTCCTGCTCTTTGCTAGCACAACATATTTTTGGCAATCGAACATCTTCTATTATTTTGCCATTATTGGCTCCACTTATTTAAGATCAAACATGCATTTTGTTATATATACCAACAAAACCTCAACAAAATGAGGGAGGATTGTGTTTGTTTGGAGGATTAATATATTTTTAAAGGTTTATTTGTTGTGGGGGGAGGAGTTGCATGGCGTGAATATGAGATTTATGGTAAATGCCAAAATATTTGGCTTTGTTTCAAATAAATAAATAAATAAATATGGATTTAGTTATGTCATGGTGCTCCACACTATTTATTTTTTAATTTAGCTGTATTAGCACAGCTCACGATGCTGCACTGAAGGATATGTCAGTGTGTCCAATATAAAACTACTGTTGTCTAGTGTCTAGCACTGAATCAGAAAAAAATAACACTGTGGTGTAATATACCATAACTAGTGACTGTCCTGGTACACTTCCATTGATGTTTCATGTTTAGCTGTAAAGTTTCTAATAAGTAAAATTCTGAGATTAGAGAAAGTAATAATGGTGAATGTCAATTTTAATCATTTAAGACTAGCTTAGAGTCTGAAATACAACTGTGTTAGACACTCTACAAACATGGAGGAAACAGAGTTTTCAATTAACTTCTCAGATGCTTTCACATTGATAATGCACTTTTTTATAATCAGCTTTTCTGTATCAGCTCTTTACCAGCACATCTGTTCCCTTTCTTCTTTACGGCATTCATACTTAGTATACTTCTCAACCTGATAAATTGGGAAATATCTGTATCCCAATTAGTTCCCTTCATTTCTTAACTAAGGCTAGCAGCTGCTGAATAGCAAGTATATAAGTATGCAATGCGACATGCACTAAATTTATTGGTGAAGATGCTACAGAATGAAGAGAGAGCAGTGGATGTAAATTTTTTTGAGAACTTAAAAAAAATAACTGAGAATCTCGGTTGCCCAAAGTACTTTTGAAACTAGTAATAGCAATCTGGGGCCACGATATCAGTTTATTTTTCCATAAAAGGAAAATAAGTTTATTATCTGAGCCAAGATCATGTGAAGGAAATTAACCCACTGTTTATCAAGAAGGTAAGATTTTGTGGTATTGAATCATACTTTTCAAGCCTGAGTAAGAGGGAGTCCCTCAACATCTTGAAGGATCAATAAGGATCAATGTTTAGAGAGGAGTGAGGAATGACTGCTTTATCCATGTTACTGAATTAGGGATTTGTAAAGCAAGCTTGGGTATGTGATTATAAAGGTCTATTTGTGTTTCTTTCTACATTTTTTGAAGCTATCTGTTGTCTTTAGAGGTACACAGTTTCCACACAGAAATGTTTTGAGAGTGAAATTAACTGCTGCATAGGCTCCTTTCTTCATAACCTAAAGCTGGAAGTTTTAACTCCAAATTTCTTGGCATTTCAATAAAAACTCAAGAATTCTTGTATTAAGTTTCATTAGATTCATCATGGGATTTTCTCTATGTTTTTCTATATATAGAGACCTGAGATACACATTGCAGTTTTTAGCAGTAGGGAAACAGGTGCCAGCCATTTTATATCTGCACATTAAATCTCCATAAGAAGTGTTTTAGTAGCTGAGCATTAATTTCTTATATGTTTTCTGTTAAATTTCACTGAGGATTTTACAGAACTCCAAAGCAACTCACACTAAGATCTCATAATTTGATTTTGTTTTCAGCTCAATACTCCTAAAATAATGGGTAAATCTCCTTTCAGCACTATATAGTGTTCTCTTTTCCTCTCAGAGATTATACCCACCTAGTTATGAATTTAATCCCTCTACACTTCTTATAGCAAAGTATCTGCCTTAATTGCTTTGATAAATGATCTGTTTTAAAGAGAATCTATAAGCATTTGTTACAACCATAAGTGTTTTAAAGAGGAAATTTGAAAGATTCAGGAAGATTAAAGGTTCTGCAACTAAATGTAAATATAAAAGAGAGCAGCTTAATGATTAATAATTTATTTGCTTAAAGAAGATCAAGGTAATTTGTTTGTAATCTTATATGCAACCATGAAAACTAAATGGCACATTAGATGCTTGCTTCCCATCCATGGCTCCCATTAATGGACCAATTGTCCCTTTTGTCACCCACTACTCTAAGTTTTCTGAAGTTTACTGAGAAAATCCAGGTCTGAGGTAGGGTAATTTTAGACTGGCAAAATGAACTCTTATTTATCTTAATATCCTATTTCAATGACAGATTGTGCTTTTCTGTCAGAGCTTACCTCTCTTCAAACGAGATCAGCTACCAGCCGCTCTGTAAACTCTCCCCAGTATTTTGCAGTTTCCAGGAGAAAAATACATCTTTTAAGCACTGATGTCACAGCAAGGATTTTCAGCCAGAATGTCACAGGGGAAATTAGAGGTGAGATCACTGAAAGGACAGACCCACACCATCCACTGACTTAAAATTTACTATTTATTTATTAATTGGCAGGAGTGTAGTGGATAAATAGAAATTTCGATCTAGAGTTTTTTGCCTCTATTCTCTGACATTCACTGACTTCATACTCACCCCAGTCCAGCCCAGAGTCTCACCTTCACCTCAAACTGCTAGTGGTGCCATGGCCTTGGGTGACCATGTTGAGCTTGCTCTGAACGCTTAACACTTTGGAGCAAGATGGGGTGATTTCTCTGTGGAGTCACTTCTGCGTATGGATATTCCCCAAGAGATGGGAAGATACAGCCAAGGTCTCAATTATCTAAGTGTTGCTTTTGAATAATCTTCACCCCATGACAAAGGCCATAAACTCTTTTCAGTTTGGATAATCCACATCTGCCATGCTGAGGTGTTGAGGTGTGATTCATCAGTTGTTGCATGTTAGTAAAATAGCATGATTCATTACAAGCAGGCTTCCCATCCCCCTGTGCATCTTCACCTTCCAAGACTGAAAAGTTATCCCGTGTCTGTTGCTAAAACCTTTGCTTTAAAAGGGCCAATTTCTAATCTTCATCTAGAGAGAGATGCCATCCCTTAAGGAATGTTAGCAGGAGTAAGATAATGAGACATCAGCCTGCCACACTGTACAAGCACATTTCTCACTCCTAACCTGAATCTCTCAAACTCTGCAATAAGCTGCATTCATGCATGAATTATCATATGAGGAACCCCAGCTTCCCTTTTCTTCAAAACCAATTGATTTCAAGTAATGGTATTCTGGGTGGGCTGGCAATTTCACAGGCTATAAAATTATGAATATTTAAGCTTTTTCCATCCTTCATGGAAAGTACATAAGTGAAGGATGATTTCCTATAATGGTGCTTGCAGTGAGTTGCATCTGCATCCCATGTGTCTCTGGAGATAAGACCTCTAATGCTTCTTCATCGGTGTTGATTCATGAGACTCTGGAGTGTTTCCCTTGCTTTAGAAATGCTGGTCCACACCCAAGCCTTGGTCTTTTCTACCATTTCCAATGTGTAGAACATGAACAACAAGAAATCTTTGTGCAATCATTGGTGATTTGTCCATTTGAAAGGCAACTCCATCCTAAATTCTAGTACTTCTATCATAATTAATATCCACCATCAACACCATAATTCATGCTTGAGTCTCATATGTTTCAGTCCTTTACTAACTCAGCTTTACATTCCATGGCTTTGACTG
The DNA here is from genome assembly GCA_002844005.1 of Limosa lapponica baueri. Lineage (NCBI taxonomy): Eukaryota > Metazoa > Chordata > Aves > Charadriiformes > Scolopacidae > Limosa > Limosa lapponica. Next base: position 31,970 of record KZ506108.1, read on the forward strand.
AACAAGTTAACAACACAGCCAACATGGCTTCACAGAAGGAAAATCATGCCTTACAAGTTTGGTGGCCTTCTAAGAATGCTCTACAACATTGGTAGACGAGGGGAGAGAAAAGATGTCATCTACCTGGACTTATGCAAAGCGTTTGACACTGTCCAGCACAACATCCTGGTCTCTAAATTGGAGGGACACAGATTTGATGGGTGGACCACTCAGTGGACCAGGAACTGGCTAGACGACGGCACTCAAAGGGTTGTTGTCAACGGCTCAATGTCCAATTGGCAGCCAGTGACAAGTGGTGCTCCTCAGGGGTCGGTACTGGGACCAGTGCTGTTCAACATCTTTGTGCCATGGACAATGGGATAGAGTGCACCCTCAGCAAGTTCACCGACAACACCAAGCTCGGTGGCATGGTCAACACACTAGAGGGAAGGGATGCCATCCAGAGGGACCTGGACAGACTTGAGAGGTGGGACTGTGCAAGCCTCATGAAGTTCAACAAGGCCAAGTGCAGGGTCCTGCACCTGGGACGTGGCAATCCCAGGCACAAATACATGTTGGGCAGAGAATGGCTGGAGAGCAACGCTGAGCAGAAGGACTTGGGGGTGTTGGTGGATGAGAAGCTCAACATGAGCCAGCAATGTGCACTGGCAGCCCAGAAAGCCAACCACATCCTGGGCTGCATCAAAGGAACTGTGGCCAGCACGTCAAGGAAGGTGATTCTGCCCATCTACTCTGCGCTCATGAGACCCCACTTGAAGTACTGTGTCCAGCTTTGGAGTCCTCAGCACAAGAAGGACATGGACCTGTTGGAGCGAGTCCAGCAGGGGGCCATGAAAATGATCAAAGGGCTGGAGCACCTCTCCTATGAAGACAGGATGAGAGAGTTGAGGCTGTTCAGCCTGGATGATAGAAGGCTCCGGAGAGACAGCCTTCCAGTACCTAAAGGGGGTCTACAGGAGAGGTGGAGAGGGACTCTTTGCCAGGGAGTGTAGTGATAGGACGAGGGGTAATGGTTTTAAACTGAAAGAGGGTAGATATTGATTAGACACTAGGAAGAAATTCTTTACGGTGAGGGTGGGGAGACACTGGAACAGGTTGCCCAGGGAAGTTGTGGATGCCCCATCCCTGGAGGTGTTCAAGGCCAGGCTGGAAGGGGCTTTGAGCAACCTGCTCCAGTGGGAGGGGTCCCTGGCCATGGCAAGGGGGTTGGAACTCGATGATCTTTCAGGCCCCTTCCAACTTGAACCATTCTTTGATTCTATAAGTCTCTTCTACTCACATTTTTCACAATGCCAATGAATCTTCCTCTTGATTCACCACAATGACAAAAAGGGACCCTTTCTTCTTGGTATAGTTGCCAAATGCAACTTAATTGGGTGACCAGTGGTCCTCTTCTCTCCAAGTCACAGCTGACGCCATTCCTTTACTCCGCTGATATCCCAGCCCTTGTTATCACTAAACACAGAAAATGTTGTTTCTTGCAGATACCTATAAATTTGCCTATGTAACAAGTATTGAAACTTTTCCTTTTTTTTTTTTTTTTTTTTTCCAAATATCTGTTTTAAGGACAATTCTTTCTTCAGCCTAGAGGATACAGTCAGGGGTTTAAGGATGAAAAGATAATGATGCTGCCCTGCCTATCTCTTGATTTCTGGTCGTGCCACCCTCAATTTCTTTATCATTTGAATTCTCTTGAGTTTCTTTATTTTTCCCCATATTCTTTTTTTTTTCTTTTTTTTTTTTCTTTGCTATCACATGCCTGCTCTAGTCTGCTTCTTTCCAAATGCAAATATCTCCACAGGGAATTAAAAGAACTAGGTCAGTTCTTTACTCATGCTACACATTTTCTCTGCTATTTTCCTTTTGATTTTTCTCTATTGTTCAAGCACCATGTGCTGAAGACTGTTTGGGTACATTAGTCTACTTTTATAAGGCTGTACGGCAGCACAGAAAGATTAATTGTTATCCAAAAAGAATGTAAACATGTGCCACAGAAAATTTCTACTATTTCTGTCTTTTTCTTACCATCTTTGACTTTGTTTTGAGTTCTATGACTTTTGGGAAAAGAGAGAAAGTTAGATAAAAATACTTTCATTAGGTAATATAATATCACTTATCTCAGGTTACCAATGGAATGAAGAAATCACAGCCCTTAAGGATGCATTAGAGTGGATTACTCTAATACCTGGAGGGTCAAGATAAACTTTAAATATCTTATCCCTTCCATCTTAGGAGCAAGCCTGAGGCATTATCTCTTACTCAGAAAACATAACCTAAATTAGTGTGAGAAAGAGACAGACAGAGAACTGCAATGATCCCGAGTAATTGGTAGAAAAATTCTTCAGCTTTTGACTGAGGAGATACAAAATAACATAATTATGGAATGGAAAGTAAAACACTAAAAAACCTTTCTCGTTATGTGAGTGTTAAGCATTTAGCTCTAGTTTCACCAAAACCTCAGCTTCTCCTGAGCTACTGTTTCTCAGGCAATTAAAGGGCACACACTGCATTCTCCAAGCATTTGTTTTGAATAAAGCACAAATTTCTCTATTTGCACAGGGGTCTGCAAGTAACTCCACCTGGATTCACGCAAAATCTCTTCTTTGCCTAGTAGCACCACTATCTATGGTTTCACATTGTGTCCAAGAAAAAAATCCAGTTCCTCTGCTTGAATAGTAGAATTCTATGCTTTTATGTTCTAGATTTGCTGGCTCAGATCTGAATATCTCATTTGAGGGACTGCAACTTATATGAAAGCCTATGATCCAATAGACTGGATACCTTAAGTTATGCTGCCGGTCCATTTTGGAATTCCTCCTTGCAAAACTAGTAGGCTCATTGCCAGTGCATGGATACACACTTGTGGTAGGACACACAGTCTTGAAACATAGCCCTTTGTTAAAGAGAAAACCTGTGACATTGAAACTCAACATTTGCAGTACATGATATTACTATCTGAAACTCTTGTAAAGATGTTTTGTAGCAGATTCAGAAAATGAGACCAAGTTCTCCACCAGGCTCAAATTGCATTCACCTGCCTTTTTTAAAAGTATCTGAATGTCAGTACCTGGATTAATCATCTATTTTGGACAGACAAGATTTTAATACATATTTATACATTTAAAATTGAGGTGGTTGAAGCTTGTATGAGAATTTTAGAGGACATTTATCATGATCCTTATAATAAAGAACTTTTGCTGTGGGATTACTAACTAACTTTGGGGAATAATTTTATATGGTATAGAAATCTTTTAGGTGATTCATTTAGTTGTGTCCTAAAGAAAATCCAATAGTGAAATGGAATTCGGTAAAGATGAACTAACGCAGGGCTTTGTAAAATTAATGGTTGCTCATTACATTTTAAACAAAGACGCATTATTTAGGTACATGCAATTCAGAGTCTTCCTAAAAGCAACAACATCCCTAGGGATGAAAGGTATTAACTGCTTTTCTTCAAGGAAATTCTATGTGAAATCTGCTGGTTGATTTAAGGTGGTAATGTGACACTTACTGAGAATAGCAATATGATATTAAAAGACATTTAGGTGAAATTTTTCTGACGGTGGAACTTTCTACGCTGCCAATGATTGTGTTCTAAAACAATAGAAGCTCCATTGCACAAATAATTTCTAAATTGTCTTTCATCAAATAATGTTTTAAAAGTGAAGAAAGTACAAGTGATCTCTCCTTAATGTGAGATTCTAGTGCCATTGAAATCAATGGCAAAAGTCCTGCTGATGTTGCAGAAACCACGCCTTCTCTGCTGCCTCTTCAGAAACATTTTGTGTGATGAATTTTCTGTTGTGTTTACTATATTATTAGAGAAAAAAAGACCCTTTCAGTACATTAGACAGATACTTTGCAAAGCAGAGAAGAATACTGTCTTTCTTTTCTTTTAACTTCTACCTTTCATTCCTGCTTCCTATTTAGGGAAAATACAGCAAGTGCGCCTGATGATGCTGTGCTTTGTAGATGAGGTGAATGTACTTACTTAGTCTGCAGTTCCACAGAAGGGACTCCGCTTCATCTGCTAATTTCAGAAAATCTCATTATTTCTCATTTGGGATAGGTCACTAGGAGACTTAGCCCACTTCAGATTCAATTAACTTTTATTTTTTAATTAGTTGGAATTTTAATAACCCTTTCAGAAAGCCATGAGGAACTATGCATTCTCCAAAGTAAATCTGGAGAGGATTTTAGCCTGAGAGAATTCCTTGCTGCTTCTTGCACAGGAGATGGGAAGGTTGAGTTACTGTACAGCTATTTGTGAAGACCTTCACCTTTCACAAATGAATTCCTCCCTAATGTTTTCCTGACTGCCTACTCCTTCCGCCCAAACAGAGAGTATCAAGTTAAGAAGGTGATATTACATGTCTTTGTAGCATCGGTGAGACACATTCTGAAATAGCACCTGCATCTTTAAGGGATGTTTTAAAAAAAGAATTCTGCTTAAAAATCCAAACATTAGATTGAGGACTGGAGGAAAGAACATTCTGACAAAGTTAAGCAACTCAATCTTCTTAACTGTTCAGAAGACCAAATCACTATATGATTGCAGAAATTATAATTATCTTTCTGGGGTCAAAATGCCAAGTGCTATGGAAAGGTCAGCAATCTATTAAAATTGCACAGTAACAATTACTAGTTTCTTATTAAAGATGAATAATTTTAATTAAAAAATATCACTATGTTGTATCAAAATATCACTATGTTTTATCATTGCAGCCATGTGAACCAGACAATTATTTGTCTTTAGCATACTTTTAAGCTTTTATTTTAATTCAGAAGATTAATCAAGTTACATGTTGAAAGAAAGAACAAGTAGATGACAACTAGCATTTGGTTTATAAGAGTCTATGCTAGATGGTCCAATGATCCACTCCGATTTAAAAGGCAAAATAATCCATACATAATGTCAACATTGATCATCACTAAAACATCCTGCATGAAAAGGAACATCTAGGTATCTATATTTTAATTGCATATTAATAGATGAGTGCTAACATTTACATGGATATAAGTTCCTTTCAGAGCACCTGCGCAGTCAAGATGAACTGCATGAATGTCAAAAGAAAGAAAAATTAAAAACAAACGAACAAACAAACAAACAACAACAACAATAAAAACAAGGTAAAGCCTGCATAGTTAGGACAATCAGGGTTGGATTTCCATATGCAGTTCTTCCTTAGTTGCTGCAGTTTAGGATATGTTTCTTTTTTGGTAAAATAAGTAAATATTCTAAATTTCTGAAAACAAGTGTTCACCATGTTCTTGTGATCAACCTAATTAGTTTCCTGATTTATTGAAATGATTAACTAATTAGATGTAATGCAATTAATGAATATAATTTTTATTCAGTTATTTCCTTCAATTATTTCATAGTTATGTTATTAAAAATGGTAGCATTAGAAAAATCTTTTTTTCTTGTCACTGTTTTTCATTCTCTTGTTTTGGTTAGATCACTGTCATTTGCTTAGCGTTGGCTTTAAAACTCAGTTCTGCTGATTCTAGGTCATTCTTAATGAGCATACATAATTATAGGGTTAACTAAAAGTCGTAGTCATAAGAGCTGGATTTACATAAACTTAGTTTCCAAAAATCTGGGGACGCTTTACCTGGAAGGGAAACAGAGCTTCTCTGCCATGGCTGTGTTTCTGGCGCAGGTGGATGCATCACACATGCACAGACCGAGCAAAACATGCCAATAAGGAGTCACCTTGTATCTGTCAAGTTTTAGCATTTTCTTCCTTGTGCGCAGACCTTGTGCAGAGAAGAACTGCTGAACCACACTAACAGACTGAGAACGAAGCAGCAGCATTTATTTTATTCTCTCTAGTCTCTCCCAATTATCCTTGTTTCTGTGGCTCTCCTTCAAGACAGACCTTTCTGATGTGCTGATAAATAAGTATATCAAGTGAAGATCTCTTGTATCTCGGCTGGACAGAGGCTGCTTTTATTCTGGTGAAATTGAATCATGTGAACTGTGCTGAGACACTTTAGTCCCTTTCATTCACAGTCCATGAAACTGACTGAGGGATCAAAGCTACCGGTGAACTGAAAAACTGGCACTTGCAGGCTGGATGAATACTTTAGCATGCCGTTTTTAAGAAAATGAAATGAAATATGTGACAGGAAAGTAGGTAACAGCCTGATAAATGAAAGGGAGATGGGATGAAAAAGCAGGAGTAGAGACAAAACCCTCGTGACAAAGCATTATACAGAAAAAGCAGGGGGTAAAAGAAGGTAGCAAAGAAAAAATATAAAACCCCCAACTACTAGACAAACTTGTGAAATGGCTGAGGATTATGGGCAGCCAGATATGCACCTTCAAGGAGTTCAGCCACCAAAAAAACACCCTCAAAAATATCCATAGCATGGGCTATGGTGCATCTCATTCATACAGTGCCCAGAACCTTCACATCTTCCAGGGGCACAGCAGTATGTGGCGTAGGGGAAGGCTGGGGAGGCCTTAGCAGCAACTCTCAGGAGCATGACTGTAATGCCAAAAGGTACCACTCAGGAGGCACAATCTAGAGAGGAGTCACCCCACAAGAGTACCCAAGCCTCTGCCTTGGCTTTGCAGTTCACTTCATGAATGCACAGGTGAGTCCTAAGATAAGGTGCTTTAAAAGGCTCTGTGTGTAGGACCAATGCAATGCAACAGGTATGGGGAATAATAGCGGGCTATAGTGAAGAGGCAGGTGGTAAAACCAGGGCTATATTTTGCAAAGGTGCTGCTGAAAGGTCCAGCACGTTCAGCATCTTGCCTCAGCTTTCTCCTGCCAGTGGCTATCTCACTTGTAACCAGCTCATGACACGGGAAGTAATATCAGACCTCTGCATTTCAGATCAGGGTCCTCCATAACCCAATTTAGTCCCACTTTCTGAGTCAAAATGTTGGATTTCATCCTTGCTGTTTCAGCTTGGTTACATCCTCTGAAGATCTGAAGAGTTTCACCATTGGCACACTTAATCACATTAGCATATGACAGTTAGCATGCTTATAATTTGTAGAAACTGATAAAGCTCTTTGGGCATTTCTTCTGCTAGGGATTTGTCCTTGCGTGTTTCAGAATCTCCTTCTGAGTACTGAGGGCTTTTATAGCACAGAGCCCAGGGAAGCACCAACTTTGAAGTCTTCTGAATACCTCAGTCACACTTCAGCTGTAAATAATTGCCTTCCCATCAGTACTTATGTTTGTCTGAAGTTTTAGTCACAGAGGTCATTTTTTGCAGTCAGCAAGTAATCATTACTTGTCTTCCACTAATTTCTTTATCTCTCTGGTAGGCAAAATCCTCCACAGGGCTTCTAGCAGTTAGTTGGGTAGGGAATGGGGATGAAGGAATAAGGGTATAAATAATCCCTATTGGAGAATAGGATCTTTTGTAGAAAAGTCATACATAAAAAAGGGTGCTTGATCCTGTGCAGTGCTTTTGTAGATCATTTGAATTTATATAAATTCTGAAGTCCTTCTATAAGGACAGTGCTTGTGTACCAAGCTAGAATTCCCCATAAGAATATGCAAAACCACCTTGTTACTTTCCTGAAGACACCTTCAATATATTTACCAGAACCTAGACCGCGGTGGACTTGGTAACAAGCAGAAAGCACTGCTCACCATTTCATCATATGTTGCCACACCATTTTTTTTTTTTATTCCCATCTCTTTTTTCACAAATTGTCATCTATTGTCTTATACAAGGGCTTGTAAATTTGGGAGGTTTCAGGGGCTACTAATGGTTTTGCATCTCCTGGACTCCCTAAGTCCCTAGTAAATTACAAACAAATAATTCTATTGAAGAGGCATATGGGGTGACAATGTGCCCTCTCTGAATTAGCTTTCTGAATTGAAGAAATAACTAAGTTGTATTTTGTGTAATCATTATCATTCTTTTTATAGGGTTTGTTTTGTTGGGGTTTTTTTGAGTGCCCTTTCACAATTGTTTCTTATTTATCTTTAAATAAAAGATGCAAACACGTGGAGAATGTTGATGCTTCTGCTACTTAATACCAGGGCCAAATTTTTCAGTGCATGGTTCAATTTTAATCTGTTTCTGTGCTTTCTTTCAAAGTCAGAATCTGATCCAGAGCACACCTTATTTCTGCAAAGTTCATTTATTTAGGCAGCTAGAGAATGTAATTTCCTTTAAAAATGGTAGAGAAGTTGCCTCCTCTCGCCCCCCACCTCCTCCATACTCAAAAGGTTACAGTTTTCTTCTGCGATTCCCGCTATGGGGAATGTTATATTGGTATTCTTTGGCAGTGCTGTAGTCAAAATATGCATTTAAATAGAGACACTCAGTAAAGTAAAAGCACATAGGAAGTTGGAGTTATTGATTTTTTTTCTCTTTAAATGAGGCATTTTATGACTCAAAGGATTTTACTGCAAAGTCTACATTGTCTACTTAAAGTAGCAGCACAATTCTTGTGGGGACCAAAACACGATACTAAGGGTAACTTTTTGTTTTCCTTCCAGGCTGCAAGTGTTATTTTATATTTGTCATCAAGGTGACACTCTTTTGCTCTAATAGCCATCCTCTGTTCTTTTAATCCTAAAATCTTAAGGAGTGTTTCACTTTTGGCTGTTATTAATACTGCCTGTATTACAGAACCTAATGGGATGTCTCCAGAGAAATTTCTACAGTTTAAATCTAAACTGCTGCAGATGCTACAGGAGCTGCCAGACCCCATGATCTCCAGGACTTGTGCCCTCCTCCTTCCAGATGCCCTCAGAGCCAGGGGTCCCTCCCTCCCAGCCCACAGGATGCGTCTGTGGCTGCTTCTGCTCATACAAGCAGCCAGCAAGGAGGCTGAGTGTCACCTCCCAGGAAGGCGCACATACGCACACACACACACCCCCCCTCCCACACACAGAGGATGCTAACACTTATGTGTGTGGGTGTTTGTCACTTTCCATGTAATTTTTTTATTTCTTTTGCACTTTTTGCCACATTTCTGTCCTTAACCAAATACCTTAATGAGCCAGATGCTCTCAGATTGCTCATAGCTTTATATAAACAACTGAGAATGGCAGGGATTATTAAAAAGAAAGGATTAGGGTTATTCAGTTTATTTACCAGTATTTCACCATTTTTTATGATCATGAAATGTGATGGAAAAATTGAAAGTTCATTTCAAACTCTTTTAAGGAAATGAGCAAAAAGAAACTCTAAAAGGGTAGAACACTTTGATTTTTAAACTGATACTTAATCTTTTGTGTCAGGTCAGCTCAATACTAAGATCCCTATGGCTATTGTGTCACAGTGTCTGATGAGACCTTTATTTTTGTTTTATTATGTTATTCACTATGAGCCAAATTCTCCTGCTTCCCATCTTGTATCATTTGGCTTGGCCAGGGGAGAGTCTGCAGCCCTCGGAGGACGCAGAGTTCAGACAGGAGATTAGGTATCTGCAAAACATCAGCACATCAGAGTACCTGACCACAGCTTTCGTTAAGACAGTACAACATGATAGTAAAACACAGCTTAGAACTGAACTGATGCAGAGTAGAATGTTTTGGATAAGGAGGGTTTGCAAGCAACTCACAATTAAGTAATTAAGTGGTTTCTTACAGTTTTCCTGTTGAAAAACTACTATCTTCCTAATAAAATAAAACTTTCTGGATAGCACACTAGGAAATTCAGTTATAATGTAAGAAAATTAAAAGCCAGGACAGAAAAATATGTGGCATAAAGCAAAACATGATGCTTCTGATGACAGAAGAAATATGCCTTTTGGTAAACATAGCACTCCAGATTCCTTACTTCCAAGTCAGGACCACAGTAGTTTACAAAATCTTCTGCAGTGCCCTCAGAGCTCAAACCTGTGGGCAGTCTGGTTGGATGGAGGTGTCATGAAAGCTACTGACCACCACTTCAAACCCTCCAGCAGTCTCCTACATGCCCTCTGAACTGGGAGCGGAGAGGAAGGATAGGTAAACACGCCCCTTCTTCGTCTGGACGCCAGGCACTCCCAGTTGTACTCAGCCCAGGTGAAATCTGCTTCTCAGTCTGACTGATACACTTTTGCTGATAGTGACACCAAATAGGTGGATTTTTGTCTTCTGGAGGGGTTGTTTCCCATGTGAACAGATTGCAAGAGCACAATTTTCTTTTTTTTTTATTTTTAGTCTGACCTATTTTGTGCTTTGCGTCTCCTTTCATGTCACAGCTCGATTTGCCTGCTTCATGCAAGAAGGGTCTGACTGAAGAAAGAGGAGCCTACACAGCAGTCCCACCATGGCAGAGACCTACAGAGGCGGCTGTGGCAAGGGTAGCAAGAGTGGGAAGGTGTGTGCATTCAAGAAAACCCACAGTTTTCTTCAGTTACTCTCCCATGAAGTAATTTTAGAATCAGTGGATGGATCTAAAGGAATCAAAGTGTTGCCTGCTGAATTCATGTCCCCGAGTAGTTTGGAGAGCAGGGTGAAATTTAAAAACACACAACAGAAGGAAAATCCAAACTATTCCTCATAGTATTAGACAATGAAATGTTAAATATACAGTTCAGAGCTCCATCTGATGCAGCTAAATCAAAACACGGACTTCAGCAGAACTGCAGTATTTTTTAAGTGTAATTTATTGTGATGTACAACCTCCTAAATCAGATGTTTGTGGTAGATGAACTTTATTTCTGTTTCTTATTTTAATCCATGTTATGCCACATGTTTTCTTGTAAAGGCAGTATTTTGATTTAAACAGCCTTTCTGTACATTTAAAATCCTTAGATAAACATTTACATCAAGATGACATCATCAAGCAGAATACAAAAAGTCGCCACCATTCAGTTCCCTGTTCTCTGAAACAGGACAAACAGGCAGATATTCCCAGTGTCCTGACAACTTTTTCATAAAGCCTGCATCTGAACAACAACAAAGAAAAGTTGCAACACACATCCAAAATTGAATTGGGGTGAGAAAGACCAGGAGAGGAGTGTGGGGATGTCAAATGGTTAGAATACATAATGAAAATGCAATCAGGTTTTTTTGAGTTTCAAAGCAGAGTAAGGGTCACAGTTACTCTTCTTCGTGGGAGTCTCAGATATGGAACACCTAATTATCTTAAAGCAAACACATGGCAGTGTAGTATGCAACACTTCTTTTTCTGATTATCCTAAAATAGCATTGTAAATTAGAAAAAAAATAAACTGAATGGTTTGCTTAATAACAAGACTGGTACATAGATGAGTTCTTTAATGAACCACATTATTTTTCTGTTCAAGTTCAGTTTCACGTGGTGTTCTTTAAAATAAGTCTCACGGTGAGACTGTTTTGGAATGTGTACATGTGTCCAGTGAGTAAAAGGTATCCAAAACACTTGTGTGAATTAAGAGATGGCAGAACAGACTTCCCATGCTTATTATCTTTAACAATCTTTGTTGTTGATTAACCTCTCCCCTTATTTTCAATATCTGATCAAGCACGTAAAAACTGGAGATCTTTTGATGTTTCTTTTTGGTTCAACAAATCTTAAAAATTCTGCTAATTCTTTAAACTCTTGTGAAACATTCACAGTTGTGTTACTGTGTTGCAGTAAGAGCAGCCAGTCAAATCTGAGTTTCAGGATTTACTAAAACATGTCCTGTGCATCCATGCTTTGGGATTTTCTCCTTCCAGGCCTAATTTCAGATCTTTGATAATACAATTTCTTTCTTTATTCTTTTAGGTTTTTGTTGATGGGTTTGCTTTTTTTTAGCCTATAAATCCGTTGTCCATGACCTGAAAGTAATTCCAAATATTTTCATTAAAAAGTATAATGGTTACATCCTCTGAGCTTTTTGGTGTTTTTTCTTGGTCTTTTCCCTAGACTTAACTAAATAACAGATTTTTATTTTGAACCAAGGGAAAAAAAAATCCTAAAATTACCTTTGCATCAAGCTAATATAGAAAGCTCACCTTCCTCAATGAAATGAAATCCTTGATATAAACATAACTGTACAGATATCTGAAGTCAAAATAAGATCACAAATCGAGATATTTATAGTAAGAAAATGGCTATTTTCCTCTTAAAATAAGAAGGGCTATTTCCAGGGGGGAAACAGGGAGGTAAGGGGGTGGAGGGCAGGGGCAGTGCATTAATTTTTGGCTGCTCTGAAATGTTGTTTCTGTTTTCTTATCTTGATAAAAAGGATTCATCAAATTCTGTACAGATTTGGCTATCCTCAAGGTAGTTTTTTTTCATTAAATAGATTGTTCAAGGAAAATTGTTTCCTTCTCTGCTTGTGAGCCAGTCCTGCTCCCTTGAAATGATACAGGTTTTGCTTTTTGTTTTAATGAGCTTTGGGTCAGGGTCTCAGACTACAGAGTCATTACAGCAGGGAATATCCCATGCCTTCTCTTTTCATCTATAATGGCTCATGAGAGTAATTTCTTTATAAGAAATTATCTTACTGGAATAGATCACCAGTAGCTTGCTCTTTGGACAAAAAAACCTTCACTGCAGATCCTTAAATTTAAATTTTTTCCTTCAACATCATTGTTAGTTTAGGTCTGATCAGCACAGTATCAGCACTAATGCAGATACAGCTGTCAGGCTAGTGATGGCTTTCTTCAAATAAATCTGTTTATGTGGAGAAAATATAAGGAAGAGTCCTGATTATTTTAGTTTTTCATGAGATAATCTGCTCTGGTATAAAAAACTTTAAACCATTGAAACAAAGCTACTGCAGATAGCCTGGGCCACTTGACCTATCCCATGAGCAAATGAACGCACCTGTGATCTTCAAATCTTCCCATGCAGTGTCCCCAGCAGCAATTTGCAAAAGTTATGCCAGCTGGACAGAATGAGTGACACAACCCAGAGTTAAATGTTGTTTGCTGGATATCCCTAAACGTTATAGTGTAAAGCACCGGTTTTTTAGGAATATCTTACTCTGATTTCTGCCTTCATCTGCGTGTGTTCACAGATGGTATTAGTGCCTAGCAGTCATTTTGCCAAGCTGTTTTGACTACATGGGTTAAATGGTAATGGATAGTGAAGCCCCTTGTGCACAGGGTAGGCTATTCAATCCCCTGTAGAGAAAGCTGACCCTGCTTATATCCCTATTTGAGAGCTCAGCAGTATGCTCAGAGGAAAAAGGAAGACTTTGGGAAGAGCGGATGATGCCAGCAAAATTATGAAGAGGAGCTTTTGTTTCCGCCTCTGTATTCTTACTGAAAAAAAGCCTGAGATGTTTCTGACGGGAACTGTAGGCATAAAATAAAAGATTGATTTTGTTGAAGGTCCACTGAGAGCTGTACTGAACAACAGACTCACAGATGAAGAGGGAAGGAATCTTTATTATGCAGCCTCAGAGCTCTCACCGCCAGGAGCTCACCGGCTCAGAGGAGGAAGGGAGCGCATGTAATGAATATATACTGACCTTCTGAAGCAGGATCTTGCACGACTTTTTGTTAGCATTTTTGTCTATGAGAAAAAGTCACTTAATGCGACTGCTTACTGCTTAATGTTATGTAAAGGACAGGCTGTTCCTAAAATAAAACTCCTTCTCCATGGAATACAGTTTTATAGTGAAATAAATGGATTCTTATTAAGAGATGCTCAAACAACTTCAGTATTTGAGGCCTGAACAAGATTTCCAAGACCGTAAATCCTTTATAATTTTATCCTTTTTTTCTTTATGCTATAATCTCAGATGCCAGGTATGAACATGTAGAGACCTATTTTATCCACACCAATTCTCAGAATAGTGTAATTCATAGTATGCACAGCCTGAGAGGTAGGCTGTGAAATGAGAGAAGGCTGCTCATGCCATGATGAAATGAGCTGAAGACATGCTCGCATCATTTCTCTTCTGCACAGTTAAGCTAGTTTCAGAGCCAAGAAGTGACAAAGCTCTGGCTTCACTGACTTTCCCCATAACCCCTTAGAGAGCCATAGAAATGAAAGGAGAGCAGTCAGTCCCTGCCATTTAGATAGATGAACTAGGGCACCAAAGGCAAGTTAACTGGCATTATAGGCAGTTCTAGAATATTTTACAGCAATGCCCTGAAATGTTGTATAGCAGTAAATGTGCAGCCATGTTCAAGCATCTTACTACCAATTATCATAGCAATTAGGAAAAACATCACAAAACCTATTTGCCAAAGTAAATGAGGCTTATATGATTGAGTGGTTGGTTTTGGTTTCCACCCCTCCTCCCACCTTCCTCCATAATTTTGAAACTTGATAGTGAATTTCAGTCACATTGACAGAGAGGGGGGGACCTCAGAGAAACTGGGGTGCTGCAAGTTTCTGACAAATGAAGGAAAATATTCAGGTGAGTATCTTCAACAGAAGGCTGATGTCTGTACTGTGCATTCAGCTGTATTACCTAGCTAGATCCCATAAGAGATAGTCAGAGGAAAGGATGCTTCATAAAATCTCTGCTTAATGTAGAAACGGGTTTCTTCCCCGGTGAAGAGGTATCTTATTGGTAAAACTGATAGAATAATTATTTTTTAAAATGGCTTTGTTTTCCTGGATGTCATGAACCAGATGATAATAATTACCTATATTGATTCTTGCTGCCACTTGCTAAAGCTTGTCTCCCAAACTCACTCTTGCCCCTTCAAAAGCTGAAAGCTGTTATACCCGGTTATTCATCTCTTGGGCCCCTCTCTGCATGCAATTAACAATGAATTAGGGTCTCATGAGGACAGATGGAAATGTGAACACAAAGCTGCAATTAATGGAAGGAAGGGCTTCCAAAAAACGTGATAGGGAATTTACTCACTTCATCCACTTGACTGTATTCAGAGCACAGCCTGCTAGTTCCAGTTCAAAAGGCCTTTGCTTTAGCAGCTAGACCAGTCTGAAAATCATCTGTTGTCTTCTGATGATAGAAAGCCACATAAGTTGGTGTGTCCAGGTTCTTGAAATGTTAGAAATATAAAAGAAAAAAAAAAATAGACCGTATATGAATATTCAAATTATAAAGCACAGTAAGTAAAAAGTATAGAGTAGAAAGTTTAATCAATGGTTAAATGCATCTAACTAGAAAGTAAGGAGAAACAACAGGAAACAAGCAAATGTTTTATTCACAAAAAATAAAACAAGGTTTCTTCTCACACATACTGCTAGCCCTTATCTCATAAAAGAAAAACAAAAAAAAGCAGTATGTGAAAAAAACAATATTTTCACTCAAAAAAACAGTTGGATCAAATATGTCTGACTAAACTAAAGGCCAGCCAACATTTATAACTTCCTGAAAGACAGTATATTGTTTACAACTGTTCAGCTAATTCATCCGTATGCTTTATACGTACCTGCAACAGTTGACAACAACTTGAATGCTTTGTAGCAAAAGAAATAAATGCAAACTGCTAGGAGACAATGTCAGCAAGGAAATCAAATCCCGCAGCCACTGAAATGAAGACACTTCAAGAGGTGCAACTGTCAGAAGTCAGGAGAAACCATACTCCCTTCTCCAGGATTTGATCAGTGGCCAACTGATATTTGAATTGTGTGTATAAATGTATTTGCAGTCGCTGTAATTTTTTTAAACCTTTTAATACTTTAGCCCCTTCAATATTCTCACCTTTTCCTTCCAAACATTAACTTCTCTTACCTACTCCTTCCCACAAACTTTTTATTTTACTTGGTTGTGCCACTCTATTATTCCTTCACTTAAAAGGGATGCTGCATGTATTCAGAAGTAGTGGGTAGCTGCCAATCCAATCAGTCCTGGAGGAAGCCTCTGCAGAGGCACACCAGGATGCTTGGTTGGTTCCTCCAGTGGTTCTCCAGGGAAACAGCCACCCCCGTCCTCACAGCTCTGGAAACCAGTGAGGTGGGATCTCTGTGCTGGGGTCAACATAATGGCTTTGATTTGCTATTCTTATTTAGTCTGCAGTGATCACAAGCTTCTACTTTATACAAGCTCTTTATTGGATGAATAAATATGCCTGTGGATGGGGCTATAGCATGCAAAGAACCTAGAAAAGGCTTCTCAGTGTTTAATTCCAGGCAGCATTAGGTAGCTTGAAGGTCTAGCACAAGGTAGATAAAAATATTCTCTCTCTCATTTACATCACCATAAATTATTTCATACCCCAAGACACTTTCACCTTCCTCCTTAATCCTTTATCTTGTCCAAATTCACTGCTAATAACCCTAAAGGAAAACTTAAAACATCACCACAAGCATTCAAGATGGTTAGGAAGTGCAAGATCCCTTCTTATGCAGGCAAGAGTTGAAAAAGTCAGCAGGAAAGATGAGACTTGCTGGTTATAATTGCTGCTGCTAGGCATTCTGCCAGTTCCCTAACAGTAGGTTATGTTACATACTCTATATACAGCAACAAGGAGGAGGAAAGGAAGAAGCTTAAATGGATCTTGTGTCAGTTCCTCAGCTGGTATGAATCAACATAATGTCACCAACACACAAGGATCAAGCCTTCAGCCCTGCTCAGGGAAGGTTATTTTCTGTCACCTTCAAGTACTCCCAAGCAACCTGTCTCATGGAGACAAGATTGTCTGACTTGCATTAAGAAAGTGATTGATAAAAATACTTAACATCTGTTTTGAGTGAGGAATACAGAATTTAATGCTATGATGAGACTTGGGCTCAGCCTAAAAGTTGTTTTGGTAGCACGAGGAGATTAACTGTTGGGAGTCTTTGATTCTGTAAGTGTTAAAGTTGGCAAGTCCTTACCTTGTCATGGTTTCAGGATGAAGACCCTTAGCAGAATGCAGAAGAAAGTAAGACAATTAACACAAAGCTTTTGATGCCTGTTATCTCCACTTCATGAATGATAAGCCAATGCAGAAAGATCATAAGATATGCTGAGATACCTCACATCAGTGAATTGGGGGACTATCTTAACTAAACCTGAGTTCTGTTCTGAATTAGAATAACAGAATTTCTTCCCCCTTAAAAGCAAGGAACACGTCGGAAAAGCTGTTACCTGTTCTCTAACATGAGAGCAACAGAAGATATCCTACAAAAAAGAAAAAAAAAGAGAAACCCTTAGGATCTCTCTAGTAATTTATTTTGTCTCTCACACTATCCCAGCTCCATTAACCCAAGGATCTGCTGTTTTATTGTACCCTGAATATGACAAAAAAGGTAAATTTATGGTGTCAGTGGCCTGATAATAGTTGAATGAGACAGCTTCTTCCTCTACTTGACTAATCAAAGAAACATCTTCTTTTAATCTAACTCACAGTCAGTACTTTTACGCTCTTCTGTTTATCTAGTTTACTAAAATCCATCTTGGCACTAGAATGGAAGTTATGTTGAAACTGCAGAAAAATCAAGAAATAAATTTTAAAGTGGCCCAGATTTTAGACCAGTTTAAAGTGGAAATAGGCCAGCCAGAACCAACAGAGCTTGAAAGAGAGCTGCAACCAGTGGCTCAAGCTGTAAAGGAAGATTTTAAGAAACTGTGTCGTAAGCTATTGCTATTTTAAAAGCTTGCCTGCACATGCAGAGTTGCAGGGAGGGAGATGTTAACTTTGTTTCCCAGCTCCTATCAGGTATTTCGGTGACAGCCCCTTTTCCCTCTGTTCAAGAGGTATTCCTGCCAGGGCTGTGCCGCCGGGATGTGTGCCATGTGGCAAGGTAGAACATACCCATTTTTTAGGCTGACAGTTTCTCACCTTCTACAAGCAGCAAATTAATCATGAGGATTTAATTGGACTTGGCCATATGACTATGACTATAGTTCCAGCCCTGGCAATAAAGAAATGACAGAACAATTCATTAGATACACTGCTGGTATTTAAGTCACAATGTTGAACTCAGTATCTTTCTTTTCTTATTATCCCAACAGCCATTTGTGTCAGCAGTATCCAAGGTTACCTATATTTGCATGGAATTATGAGCTTCATTACTTTTCTTCATTCACTATCACACAGTGGGAAACTTATATTAAGCATAATCTACACTAAATTCTGCCACTCGGAAGCAGAACAGTTGTATGCACATTAATAATATGATTATGCATATTTGTGTGAACACACTCAGCTACAATACGCAGTCTCCTAGATTGCCATACAGAGGGAAGGCCTTGGCATAGATAGTGCTTGTGTGACTTATACAAGTCTTACTGAATTTACTGAATTTAGTAAAAGCATCTTTTGAGCAGTAGGGCTGAGAGAGAGTGAAACAGGTGAGTCCCAATGAGTGTCAGCAGAGCACATCACCTGTTTACACCAAGGAAATAGTACACCCAAGACCCAGATGTAATTTAAACCTGAGGAAAGGGCAGCACACTTCATTGCATAGCAGCAGAGGAGAGAATTATGATACACTGACCAGCATCAAATTATTTCCCTCTTCTACTGCCTTGTCTCTCCTGGTTGGGACTGAGACCCAGGCTGGATAGTGAGATCACACCTATTCATTGCTTCCTAGAACTAGAGGGGGAAGAATGTTTGTCTTGGCTGCACCACAGATCAGTTCAATGAAAAAAGCAAGTGGATTGAGGAATAACCTTACTGTAGGTTAAGAAAAGCAAAAATTAATGTTGCAAACTTTTTAGTTCATGGCACATCTCCTTACCTGTTTAACCAAGTGCTAAACCCATTGCCAGGCTCACTGCATTTCAATAGTTCATCCAGGGATGTTCTTCTTTAGACCCTTTTGTGTTTGCCCTGTATGTTGCACCAAACCCAGACACCAGTGAACAGCTCTCCCAGAGACAGTATCAGGTGCCTAGGATCTCCAACATGACTGCTCCCAACCCCAAATCCCCTTCACTTTCTCCCAAGTAAGTCTTCCATCTCCTAGCCACTCTGCTTTACTGACCTTCTGGAAACTCTTCTCTGCTGTCTTAGACCTGTTTCACAAGATGTCCTGTGCTGCCTGTGCTGCAGTTAACGAACACCTCATGGAGGTATGAGTCAAAACATCTACAGCCCCTAAGGTCTAGTGCCTTGCCTAGCCCGTGGGTCCTTCTCTCTGTCCTCATTGCCCGATCTCTGAAGGACACTGTCCTGTGTGTTCTGCAAACTGAAGTAGAGTGCTAACACTTCAATCTTTTTTGACCCTCCTGCACTGGTAGCTGCTAAACTTCATCTGGTGCACGTCACCAGTGTCATCTTCTCAGCAGCCTTCTTCAGCATCCACCAAATATGTAACTAGCAGATCCGTATTTTCCTGAGCTTCATGACTCCCTAGAGAAGACCCCAAATGGCAGCATCTGCTGCACAGCCTCACCATTTCAGGAGAGCAGGTCCAGGAGGAGTTTCAGACACAAAAGTCTGCAGAGAGACAAGGAGTACTGTGGATCATAAACACACTTTTTTCACTAAAGCTTTCTCTTTTTAAGAACATACTAACTGTGCTTCTTTTCTTAATCTGTTATCCTGATTCAGACTTGTTCCTCAAGAGTACTTTAGAATCAAATAGATGTCTTCTGGGCTTTCTCTGTGCAACAGCTTCGTTTTAACAGCAGAGAGACATTGAGGCTACTTTTTTAGTAAGAAGTAGCTCTTTGTGTGGTATTCACCAAAGCATTGGATTCAGACACAGAAAATTCTGAGGACTCTTCATCACTGTGACATACTTTTGCAAGTTCTTTCATGTACCTTTTTAAGACTAGGGTGTGATATTAGCTTAAAGCATTTGAAAACTGAAGAGAAAGTTTTACAAAAGCTAGGTGTCATCATTCACTGGATTTACTTACATTTTACAGCAGAGAATTTTGTAGCAAAATATGACTTAGAACATCCTTTATCCAATTTGATGTGAAAAAAAAAAATAATGAACTAAAACCAGCATGCTGTTACACTGTAGTGAGGCAGATGAGATAATTTGACTACCAGGCCTCTAAATAGAAGAGATATTTTAAATTCTTCAAGGGTTGTCAAAGCCAGAACAACCCAAATATTGTGAGATCACCAAAGACAAGTATGTTAAATGCTTAAATTAGAAATACAAGTTAAATATTGTTAAAGCCCCACCACTAAATTATGTAAATCTCAGCTGAGAAACTAATTAGGCTGTTGTGTAGGAACTGCAAAGCTACTATCCTTTTACTCTTTTATTTCAACTGTGGAATAATCTAAATTAGATTTTTTTTTGCCAGACTGAAAATGACATAAGAATATTTCCCAATAATTGTTCGATCCCACTTAGCACTGTGGAGAATTTATATTGAGTTCTCTTTTTATGCTTTTATACTGGACGTGTTTTCACTGCAAAGACAAAGTTAGTCATAAGATTTCTGAGAAGTAACAAACTGCTGAACTTTCAAAATCTCCCTTTAATTGCACATACGGTTTGTTGATAATGATTCCTTATTTCCTCCTGGCTGAAAGAAATAGGATGGAAAAATATTTTCCGACAGAAAAAGATGCTTAAAAATTAGGACAGAAACTAAAAGGAATTAACACAGATGTAGATCATAAAAATAAAGTTGAACTTCACTGATGACTGTTTATTTCAAACCAGAATTAATAGCTATCAAAAGGTAATTTGGGGATTCTAGTCAAACAGTGAAATATCTACTAGTCCTTTGAAATGTTTTATGGATGTGGTGGTATTCATTTCATGTGAATATTTTTCATAAAAACTTGTATTATTTTACAACCATTTCTAAGGGCCTCATTTTTTATTCTTGCTGATGGTGCGCTTTTTTCCTTCTTTCACTATTTCCATGAATATACAAGCTGCTCTCCTTCCAGCTACAACAGAAACGTGAAACATCATTTGAAGAGCTCACATAATACTACTTAAAAAAAATACATTTTTAAGCTGAACAAATAAAAACAGACAGCCATGCATATATCTTTTTTACCTACATAGAGAGTCCATTCCTCCACTCTGCTCATTACTTCCATTTTAAAGGAGCTTGAAAAAGGACATTTTCTCTTTTTCTTGGGGAAATTACTGAGTACATACTTTATATGCAGATATCTTGTTCCAGGACTTGGGCTGCTTCAATTACAGTGTGATTCATTGTGATTTAATGGTCAGTCATCCTGTTTATTCATCCTGTTATACAAACACTCTAAGGTACACATTTGTTCTTTTAAGGTAAACATTCATTGTAAGAACAGTGTGAATTTAGGTATCAAGAAAATAGTGCCTACATATCCTCAATGTGATTTAACTATTCTCTGAGTTTCACAGACAACAGGAGAAGTGGTTGTGAAAGGCACACAGCCCTTTCAGGGGCATTGTGGGTCTTAAGATATAGGGTTTAGATATTTTTTCAAAAGTGGTCCTAAGTGGTTCTTGTCAAGATCAGATCCTCCTGCAGGTGTGGTAGTGGTGGCATCACTATCTATTTTAGAAACAGAAAATTGAGGAAAAGGGTGGAAATCCTGGTGTTGTAGAAGGCAGTGGTAGCCAACTAGAATTTTATTCAGAGACCTTGGCTCCCTGTGAGACAACCAGAAAAGAAACCGTGCTAAAAAGGCACCATTGCCTAGGAGGTATCCTGTCTTTCAGGAGTCAGAACAACAGTATGGAAATTTTCAACATGCTAAGAGACTTTCATTGTTTCAAACTTGTATTGCTCTTTAAGATTTCACTGTGAAGGAGAGACCATCAAGACCCACCTTCGTGCACTAGAAACATTCCTGTCTAATGTTTTAGCAGGTTTAGAGAAAATTCTCACATTCCTCTTCCTTCTTGCTTTTGTTGATTTTATCTCGCAGCCTGAAATGCACTGTTTCAGTGTTAAAGATGAGTCATAATTACCCGGAGCTTTCAACATATTATGGTCAGCATGATACATATGTGTTTGTGAAGAACATTATGTTTTTAGAAATGTTTGAATTATTAGCATCTGCTATACAGACTAATTTCACTAATTAACCAGTTTTCATGCCTTCACTTAATCTATTTTTAAGGAGCTGAATCAGTTATCTAAGTAGGTTATCAATTTGGGCTGTCAGATTTTTTCTTATATCTGAATAAATTCATACTTGTTTAGCTCTTGCTGCTGTGCATCAAGCTAAACAGACACCACAGATGCTTACAGAAAAATTACTTACAGACTAATATTTAATCAGTCTCTTCCTGAAAAGCTCATGAACACCAGGCTAAGGCTAAGGTCTCTGCTGGTATATAAATCTACTATCAGTCAAAAAAATATTGATCTTTAAATTAGCAGAGAGGCAGCTTCCTAACCTCTGCTTTGCATGTTAAGCTCTGATATCGTTGATACAGAGCACATCTAGTTATCATAAGACATCAACCAGAGGAGGAAGAAATAAAGCCTGTAGCAAAGCACCGTACTTCAAACTCTCTACTCTGCCCAGAGCTCATGATATCAATGCAATAATATTGGAGGTCCACAGCAAGCGATGCCGGAAAACATTCTGTCAACAAGCAGTTATGATGATTCACTTACTCCACTGGGTAACCTTCACTGATGCAGCTGTGATGTGCAGTTTAAATGTTCTTGCTTTTGAACCCCCCCTGTCACAAAAATGGACAGCAAATTACTCTTCCCTCACTGCTGAGAGGAGTCATATGTTTTACTGATGAGCAAAGTTACAATTACAATCTCTTATAAAAGGTGAATCACAACCCAAATATACTATCACTTCACAGTCACCTGACAGGGATACAACTGTATGAATTTGATTTCTGAATTTTATTTAGGGAAACAGGAAAATTTGCTTTTCTAAATTTCTTCTTTTAGTAGCCAACAAGGGTAACTGTCACTTAAAAAGTTGAAAGTAAGAAGTTGCAAATGACCATCTGACGTTTAATGAGATCTATTCCTATATCTGATTGAATTTTGTCCTATCTCCTGCAAAACCAACTAGAGTCAAAGCTAAGAAATACAATGTGTATCATATATTTAACTAGATGTGAACACAGAGATTTTCCTCCTGATTTTAGGAAAGAAAGGAAAAGTATAAGGTTGTAGGGAGGCAGACTGAAGGAGGAAAATACAAGGAAGCTGCTCTCTGAGAAGATCTAGAGAAAGAATGAAAAGAAGGTTTGGAATGGGAAATTAGTGAGTACAGTGGTGAGAGAGGCTTTCCAAAAATCAGATCAGGTTGTCAGGGGCAGAAACTGAGAAAACTGGGAGGAATAAAGTTGATATGAGAGTGTGGTGTTGTAGTGTTGGTCTTTTTCTTCCTTTCTTAATAAAATAACATTAAGTTGGCCCTCTTCTGTTTTTATCAATGGCTACTGTGCAATGCGCCTGGCCAACAAAAGCTGAAACCATAAGGCTAAAAAGTAAAGGTCGTTTGGTGCTAGGATGACAGCAGTAAGGTGGGAGGCAAGTTCACTGACAGGAGCCAGCTCTTCCATGCAGAGCATCATAGATATTTCATCTGATCATACTTACAGTCACAATTTGAATGGCAGAATGACAGATTGTGCCCATGACCTTAAGGCATTACATAAGCAGTGATGTCACATATGAGTGAAGCACCAAACAGATAAATAAGGGAACTAGAGTTTTGGGATAAACATGTATCTTTACATGTTTACAAGTCCTCAGTTCACTGCCTCACCCACCTATGAACGCCACGGAAGAAGGATCCAGAGAAGATGAGCAAGGGCAAGCTTCTTGTAAAACTTGGGGAAGACTACAGGGGGTGACTGACAACAGCTATTACAAAGAATTTAAGGGGACTGGAGGATGGCCTTTGTTCTGGATAAACAGCTGTATTAGCTCAGTAGATCAGCCATCTGTATCAGCTGAATAAATCAACCAGTTATTATCAGCTGAGTGTATCTACCCAATGTGTAGTTGTTTGTCCCTGAGTTAGACAAAAGAGTGTAAATGTATTCCTGTAAGCATAGACAGTAGTGAAATTCATGTTTTCTGTAGGTCAACTGTATATCACAATTGCTACACATTTGTAAGTATAATTTGTACTTGTACTGTGATTTAAGTGCATTGCTATATCACCCTCCTAAATCAATATCCCATGTAGTTTCAAATAAATTCAAACAAGCAAATTTTGTATGATGCATTTAAACCCTTTATGTGTGGAATAGCTAAAAGAAACTGGAGAGCACTGAATTGCAACACACTGTATGCTCTGTCTGATCCTTTCTTTCCTGCGTACCATCATTGGAATATTTAGATACTATTTCTGATCTTCTGTTCTGCATAATCACTCAAACATCACACTCTATCCTTTGGCTCAGCAGCTCCAACTGAATTATCCATAGGAAACTACTCATTTTCAAAATGCTTTACTACTTAACTTATCAGGACTAGGACTTTAAATTAATACTTTCTTTGTCACTGGAAATTTTCTTCTCTTCCCATTTGTTTGCAGGCCTAGCAGTTTCTGGTTTTCCTTGGTAACAGATCCAGCCTCTAACTTTTGGGAAGCTATTTTTTTAGTTATTCACTAAATATTGTGAATATATTGGCCTTTTCTCAACATCAGGCTGGTTTGATTTTTTCTGGTAATTTTCAGGTATGAAGTATGAGTGTGGAAGTAGAAAACTCCAAAACCCACCTGTTACAAGCCTTCTTCTATGTATATTTAAGACCCTGTCTTATTTTTGTCCCATTTAACTGGATCCTTTTCAATTGATCTTCTGGATATCTTGCAAGACCAAAGGTTAGCCTCATAGAGTATATCAAGTATACAGTTGGGAGATTATGGAATTTCAATAGTAGTATAGAAATATATTCTGTATATAATCATTTATGAGCTCTGTAAGTTCCCAACACAGTTCAACAGACTTAAAAGGATGCATTAGTCCCTCTTCTGGTTTCCATGTTCTCACAAATAATGCATTACTTTAATTTAGAGGGGAACTCCTTCCCCCCTCCCCCAACAACAACAATTTCATGTATTTTCCTGTCTTTAGTGTGAAAAAGGCTCAGGTTATCTAGAATTATTACAAGATGTTTTAATTTCATGCTAAAAAAAATGCTTTTTATAATTTTGTTCTGGCATTCAAGGAATATCACAATATTAAAATTTTAAAATCTGTTAAATAGAATGGGTTAACAAGAATGTTACCATTTCTGAGTTTCATTAAAAAACAAAAAAAAAAAAGAAAAACAAACAAACAAACAAAAAAACCAAACCTAAAAAAAGAATCTAATGAGAATTAGATTCATAGTAGTGTCTACTTTTGAGCTTACTGCAATCTTTGACAAGAAAAGGAGTCACTAGAAATACATATGTTCAAATATTGTTTAATTCTATTGGTATGTCTCTGCAAGGATTTCAGAATACTTTAAATTAATAAAAGGTATCATTAGTTCTACAGAGGAATGGACATTTCCAGAAATAGGCATTTCCAATGGCAGAAGGCATCTTAGTCACCAACTCCTTTGTTTTTTTTACCTTCTTGCTCTTCTGTGTTCACATTCTCCCATGCAGGAGAGTCAGGTATGTGGTAGCCCTTTGTTCTTTGCCTACAGATATGGCTGGTATAATTCCCTTCTCTTCACTGGTTAAAGACTGGAGCCTTTACATGTTGTTAGGGTCAAGCAGAATAATTAGCCAGCAGAAACAAAAAAAGATTTTTTTAGGTGAGAGTGAAATGCTTCTTTGCACAGTTGACCTGTTTTTCTACACATCTTGCCAGAAGGCTTAAGACTCCTTTAACCTCACATCCCTGATAAAGGTCATTGTGAACCTTAGCTGAAAAGTTAGATGAGAAAATGGAAGTGCCTACTTTATTTCTGAATACTAGAATAGTAAGACAGATACAAGAATATGGTGTGTTGACTCAGCCCCCATCATCATATACACCTCCAAGGGTGTAGCAAAATGAATAGGGTCCTGGGAAGTACTGTAGAATTTGATAGACCTGGACCAGAGGTGAGAAAAGCTTAAGGAAGACAATTGGTTTTATTTTTCTTATAATGATACAGGGACAGCAGGATTAGAACCTCCACACACTAGAGAAACGCTTGTAGCCGCACTGCAGCTCCATTGCAGTGGTGGGCAGACACTCACAGAGACAACTCCAGGCTTGCCTCTCAGGCTAGTTTCTATGAATTGCTTAAACCTAGTTTCTAGATGCCAGCTGGTTATATTGAATGACATATGCTATTTCTGCTTATGTTGTCAGCCTGAGTAGGTTTGGGGCAGGCCACCTGCACAAAAACAAAGGTTGTTCATGGTAAATGTGTATCCAGCATATGTGCCACTCCTCTACTGCCTAAAGAACTCGCAGAACCAAGGACTGACTGAGTGACTTTTGATAAATGAAGAAAATAACAATTGCATGAAATATGAAGAGATAAAGACCTAGGAAGATGAATTCACCTCACTAAAAAAAAGTGCAATACAATGAATTTCAGTAGACTAAGTTGAATGATGCCTTATTAGTTTAGATGACAAACTTGGGTATTTTGCTTAGGATCAGGAACACAGAAGATAATATGAGTTTAAAAGATATCTACAGCTTGTATCCTATACCAAGTTCACAGTGTGTGGAAGGCGTGCTTAAGAGTTTGAAACTTATGTCATAGCTCACATGGAGAAAAAAGAAATATACGTCCTTCTGGGCCAATTTCAAGTCCCTATCTTCAAGGAATAGGTCATTGGTATCCCTGCCTATGGCACGCTTTTACTTCGTATATTAAGTGAGGAATAATCTGAGGACATTTTCCATCAGAAAGCCATTTTGTTCATGTGTATTGTTTTCTTGCTTATGCACATGCTGTTTCTCCTGCCTGCCTCTTCTGATAGTTTATTCCTATTTTCCTTTTCCATATGTCAGTTCCAGGTGCCGTTGGCCAAGGCTGAACTGAACAGCCTGCTTCCTTAGCTTTATCAAAACACCAGTACATTCCCTGCACGTCTGGTAAATGCCATCTTAGTACATGATCCCATGTTGCTCTGAGCAGAAATGCAGACTCTATTCTCTTTGCTTTAAAATCACCATTTCACAGCACAATTCTGCTTTTCTTTCTCTTTTGGCTTCTACTTTTTCCACTGTACTCAAAGCACAAAAATTGTTGTGGATATTGCTTTGTTTCTTTCCCTGACTGCTAATTTCTTTTCACAGACCAGGAGCGGACACATGAAATGAAGTGATGAATTGTGAAAACATTTTTTTACTAAAGCTGAGAGGCTTTTCTGTAATGGGTGAACTTAGGTTGTAGCAGTCTTAAGTACTAAATAATTGATTCTAGAAGTTACGAAAGCAGAAGAAAGCAGCTTCTCAAACATAGCATCTTCAAAAGAAATTACATTCACAGAGGTCATCTCTAATTCTGCTATCATTACATCAAACTGATCACCATATTACTGCTATAGTTCTCTCTAACATAGTAAAAAGAAAAATAAAAAAAAAAAAGAAATAAAAAAA
>KZ506108.1:59171-122147 GCA_002844005.1 Limosa lapponica baueri
AAAAAAAAAAGAAAATAAAAAAAGAGATCATATTCAGCAGCTTCGAAAAAAGATACAGAGAAAGTTTGAATTCCAAAACACATTCGCTAAAAATATGTATCAGGATCATTGACACTATTTTTATGTTGTGCCAAAGGTTTTAACTAGAAAACAATTTTAAAAATTTCATTATTTAATCTTTTATCTCATCCCTTTGTGAAAATGACAAATATTTAATCTATAAAAATATTTTTTGTTAAAAAGTCTGGAAATCATATCACAGTTGTATCAAGCCATTTGAATATCCTCTTCCAGAAGTAAAAGAAACATTATTATGCTGACAGTTGTTACATAAATGTTCAGGTGGTGGTTTTGTGTGTTTTTCACAAAAGTCCTAAGTCTAAACTTCAAAACAGATCCATCCCCAAGAGTTACCCAAAGTCAGTATGACCTTAGGTTTTGGTTCTTAAAAACTTCCATTTTCACTTCTTTAATCACAAGATTAACTTACTTTAAAAATTGATTTGTTAGATAACGGGGAATTGCATGTGTTTAAAGTATACAGTTATTATTGTCACTAATGTAGTTCAGGAGTGGTATATACTTATACAGGGAAGCCGAGTATGATCATATTAAATCAATATATTTTTCAGTTGATTATTCTTCTGTGTTTGTCATATAAATTGGAAGGAGGAAAATAATTTTCTCTGTTGGAGCATAAAACAAATTAGACATAATGGCACATAAAAAGCAAACCATAATCACCCTCTTGAAAACTAATGCATTTTACAGGATATGTAGCCATTAAGGCAGTCACAACATTTTAAACCTACTCCAGTTCAACACGCCCGCAATCTATTCACTTTCTGATGGCAGCATTTTGTGAAGCTGGCACTGATAATTAAATAAATTGTATGGTGGAAATCCTAAACTCATCTTGCATGGCAATGTGCCAAATTTTTCTTCCTTTGTCTTCAGGATTTCACTGAACAGTTTTTATTCACTCTGTAGTCTTTGATGGCATTTCGTTTAGAGACTGGGAACATTTCTTTTTTGTTGTTGTTCTGAACACAATATTAACAGATGAACTTAGGAACAGTCAGCCCATAGATGGGATAGGCATTATACTGTAATTTACAATGACCACAGGGACTGAGTGGCAAAGCTAAAAGTGACCAACATAAGCTGTTGTGGCAGCTTGGCTGCTATGCCAAGGAAACCATTGCTTCATACCACAGTACCAGAAATACTCGTTCAGTTTGAACAACCAACAAAACAATATTGGAAAGCCTTTCCCTGAAAATTTCTTACATCCTTCCAGATTCATTTAAGCAGTTTAAGAGGAAAAGCCTTTTTTCTTTCCCCCATTCACATGCCAACAACAAAGGGCACACTTTCACATCATCTCTAGCCATATCAGGATAGCTCTTAATCACCACAAATCACTTATTCAGCTGATGACATGCTGGGAGCACATAAGAGATTTCTATTACTGATCATTCTGCAAAAGCAAAGATAAAGCTCTGCCTCTGGAAAAGCCATGGTCAGCTTTAGGCCCTGGAGCTCCCAGATTCATTTTCACTTCTTAAGCCCATGCCTAAGTGATTTGCAAAATAAATAATAGTAAACTTGCCTCGAAGAGTGGAAACTGAACACCACTGAAATTTTTGTACTTAAAGTCAGAAAAGCCAGACTGCACTGCAAGTGACCAGATAGGAAGTGTTAGAATAAAACTCTTACAGTTTAGAAACTCTGTAGAGAGTGACTGTGCTTTTGGTGTCTGAAAATCCCTGGTTTTTTAAGAGCTTTAAGTACTGTACATTGTCTTTGGTGGAATCTGTATTTCACTCTGGGGACATTTATTCTTGGCACACAACACTCCTAGTGACGAAGTCGAGGATTCCTCCAAAAGAAGGTCCACCTAAATTTAGGAAAGAGGAAGGATAAACAGCCGGGTAAAAAAAGTGGCTAAGCTACGATGAACAGTATATGCTACCATGAAGAAGTTACACACAAAAAAGAGAAAATAGTCACCCTGAAGCAGACATAACACATGATCTATACACAATAAAGGGCAAGGAAATTTAAATTGAGGTAGGAATCCTTAGACAAATACTCTAGTCTCTGCACACTGAGAGGATACCAGCAAAGAAGGCTCCAAAATCCATCTGATATTGTGGTTAACAAGTATTTGTCATGTTATTTAGTTTAAAGGTGATCACCTGCATATAAAGAGATGTGACAGAACCTCTGCTGGTGGTGCAGATGGATCAGACTCTCTATATGGGATTCTGATAATCTCCTTATCTGATGAGAGATACAGAGAAAATCCTTCAAGTCTGAATAAAAAGGAAATTCAAAAATATGAAGGTAAAGTGCATTCTGTCTTTCTCAATCTCAACTTAGTGAAACTTTATTTGATAAAGAAGATTTTTTTTCTCTTACAAAGGAGCTGGAACTGCCCTTTTTTTTTATTTCCTGATAAATTTACAGTGAAATGTCAAGGAAAAATCTCCCTTTTCCAGGAGGTAAAATCCACAGCTCATCTTGAGGAAAAGATTAAAGATCACAATGTAAAACTCACTGACAACTTTGACTCAAGCCTTGGTAACGATTTACTGTGAAATTTTCCCTCTTCTGATAGTATTGAATCACCGAGGTGTAAGCTGAATGTTTTTGAATAAAAGGTTTCATTTCTTTCTGTTACTAGGATGAACATTAAAGACATAGAAATGTTTAAATGCACTTGGTGATGGGTGCTGAGAGAATGCGTTTTAAGACAAGTAACCTGTAGGCTACACATTGCCACTGGTTTTACATGTTTTTTACCGTCTGCTAGTGGTTTTGAATAACCTACCATGGATGTTTTCAGCCTGATCTCTCTTCCACCCACACACAGAGGAGACACACTCACAACAGGGCTATAACAGCAGGGCTGCAACCGAGTGCTGTGTAATTGGGGTTGTTTCCAGTTGCATATGGTGGGCACCCACAGTCATGAGTTCCTGAGCTCCAGCTCACGAAGCCTGAAGGTTGGCTCAGTGAGCAGGACATTGGTGTGACCCTCTGCTGAGCACCCTAGGGCCATGAATATGCTCCAAAAAACTGGTCAGTCATCTCCCACAGGGTATCCCTGGGGAACTGCCTGGGTGTCAGTACTGGTCCCCATTGAAACCAGTGGAAATTTGGTCACAAAGATTAATGCGGTCATAATTTCAGCCCCACAAATTTAAGTGCTTGTGGTAGAAAAATGGCTTGTGAGCGCAGCTAAAGAATGTTTCTTGAAGATGTTCTGTGAGAAATTTCTTAGAAGGAACAGGACTGATAAACCTGGCTGTGATTCTGTCACTGCAAAACAGAAAGAATATTTCCTCTGGTATATTTTCTCATTAAGAATTATTTGCCCACTTTTGATATATCAACCCTTATATTTTTTTTGCAGACATTTGGCCACAAGGTTTTATTTTGTTCCAATTCTCTATTTTGTACCTTAATCATCTTAAAACATGTATTTCAAGATGTCCTGGCTTCAGCTGGGAAAGAGTTAATTTTCTTTCTAGAGATTGCTGTGAAAGGAATGTTAATAATACCTGTTGGTTTTAGTTGTTGCTAAGTGATGTTTACACTATTCAAGGACTTTTTCAGCTTCCCACAGAAGCGCAGATAGAATGATGGAATGGCCAATGAAATATTCCCTACCACAGACGTCATTCTCAGTATGTAAATGAGGGTTGGCCAGGGCATAGGAATCAGCAATCACTGCTCAGGATGGTGTCAATTCACCGGGCAGTTGAAGTGACCTGTATCATTATTCTTATTATTATTATTATTATTATTATTGTTGTTGTTGTTGTTATTTTTCCTTTTCTGTTATTATTTCTATTAAACTGTCTTTATCGCAGCCCATGAGGGGAGTTTTTCTCCCTTTCCCCTCCTTTTTTTCCCTCTTCCCAAGAGCAGGGGGAGGAGGCGGTGGGGAGAGCAAGCAGCTGCGTGGTTCTAGTTGTCAGCTTGGTTTAAACCATGACACAAGGATTTTTTTTGTTTAACTACTTCAGTCAACCATTGCAGGCAGAGTCCAGAAAACCACTTACTCTTCTGCAAAGACAGCTCATCTGTAGCCCAGTCCCCACACTGCACTTAAATCCCAATAGGGGACAATGAGGTGTTTTACAACATGTTTTCTACCTAATTCTTTGCTGTGTTCTCTAGTCTCTCTTGCTTTTGTTTTTTCAGTTCGGTAAAGGAGATGTTCAGACAGCGGAGGCTGGCTCCTGAGCCCCAGGACTCCCCTCCTGCACCCTGGAGTCATGCATATCAGCTTGGGTTTCCTAGCACCAGAAGGAACACACTGTGATTTCTGCTTTGCTTTCAGAAGTGACATGTTTGGAGTGGTTACTCAATTGAAGACGTGTTAACTTTGAAATCCTCATACAGCTTGAAATACCAAGTTTTCTTTACAGCTGCATGTGTTTTATTTGCAGTCAGCTTAGTTCCTTTAGGATGAGTGCTGCAATAATAGGATAATTAAGTTGTATTTCCTGGATAAAAATCTTCAATAAATTAGGACAGAAATGGCCCTAGACTCCATGTACGGTCAGCAGAGAAACAGGCACCTCTAGATCAGACTTCAATAGTGATCTTAAACTCTGGCAGAGCTTGATTGAAAAGCATTGTGAGATTGATTTCCCAAATTTCTCCGTGGTGAAAATTCAGGATAGGCAATGCTGGGCAGCAGTGAAACAAGATTTCATTATGCTTGCAACCCAAGAAGAAAGGTTATAAAAATCTACCCAACTGGCTCCTGGTAATGCCAGATCGAGGAAAGCAAGTTTAGTTTTCAGAATAGACTTGCCTCTAGACAAAGAAAGACAAACAAAGCACAATTTTTGCATCATAAAAACACTAAACATTTGTAAAAAAAGGTAGTCCAGGTCAGGCCTAGACAATCTAGGAAAATTGTAGAGCTAGATTTTGTAAGGGCTGTAAAGTTTTGAGCTGTCTCTCACCACAGCTTGTCATTATTACCAGCCTCAGCTCCAGCCAAATGCGAGGCATTTCAAAAGCGAAGAAGACGAGTGTGAGTATATGACCACATTTCTATTGACCTGCACACTATTTAGGCTTCACACTCTTTATGCCAGTTGCAGAAACGTAGGCAACGCTTTACCCACTACAAATATCACTAGGACAAAGCCACATTTTAACCAATATCCAAAGGCAGCATATGACAGTATTAGCACTTTCTGTAGTGTTTTTCACCAGTGTTTTTCATCCTGTACCTGGAGTACTAAAGTCTGTGTGACCAAATCACAGTCTAACAATAGTAATGTGTCCTATCTTAGTAGTTGGCACACGTCAACAGAGCCCTACTGACTTCAGCATACCGATACAATTTCCATTTGCAGACAAGCATCAGAAAAATAACAAACACAGTGTCTCTAAGCCTGAGAGACATGAGTCCAGGATACTGCCCTGGTTATCCTATATGTTATACAGGGAAGAAAACTATAGCTTGCAGAAGAGGAGTAACACTGCCTGGTCAGAAGTGGCTGGTGCTCTGTGTTGGTTCAGCACCAGGAGCGACGTGGGGGTCCTTTCCTTGGGGAGGAGTCTGGGAGCAGAGGCATGGTCCCAGAGAGCCCACACGCTGAGAGGGTGTACGGGTCTCCAGTGCCTCGAGAGCAGGGCACAAGAAAAGGCATGCCATAGGCTTATTTCAGAGCAGAGCTCTGGCTTTGGATGCCACAGCAGGTCAGACCAGAAGTACCAGTTTCCCTGAAAGAGAAATAATATTGAATAAAAAGAGAGCTTTACTACTCCCATCAGTGCAGTCGTATTTCATACAAAATTTTGTCACATCTCTTGCCACAAGAAGTGTGGGCTCACAGTTACAGCTGCCTTTCCAGCACCCCTGCCTGTAATTTCCTTCTCTGTCTTTTGTAAATATAGGTAAACAAGGGACTTACTACGAGCCCCTCACCCAGAAATGCCTGGAGCAAGAATTTCTAAAACATTTATACTGTGTGTAAAAGACAGCTCAAAGGTTCCTCCAAAAACAAACTCATTTTAGAGGTATATCATCCCTTCAACGGCTAGATGAAAAGGGGATGGGCAGGAAAACATAATATTGGTTTCAGAAGTCCAAATGCAGTTTTTGTGTTGTTTCCCTCCAGATATGTAGCTGCCCATACCTGCATGCACTCTGGTCCCGTACAGATTAACCTTCAGCCAAATTGCTCTGTATTTCTGATATGACTCTGCTGTTAGAAAAGCACCAGCAATCACAGTAGTGCTGTTGGACAGTGTTCACCTAACTCAGAAAACAGCCAGATTGCCATTCTGCACACGTATCGCTAGATTAGATGGAAAGATACACTGGAGATATGATATACTGAGATCTGACTTCTCCATTTTTTCATGCAGCTGGAGCAAGAACACACATAAAACCATACATTTTAATAGAAAAATAAATAGGGTCACTGTCATTTAAAGTAATGTAAAAGGTTTATTTTATTTGGATTTTTAAATCATTCTTAGGATAACGTGATAAACTAACTTATTCTACAAAGTTATTTGCCAAGACATAAACACCTGGAAATGGCAGGATATTATTTAGTTGAACAGCTGTGCAAGACAGTAAAAACCTGTTGCAATCTCCAGAAAAAACATTTGCTGGGGGTTTGTTCTGTTTTGTTCTATTCCGTAAGCCCAAAAAATAACTTTGGACTAAATTATTTTTAAATATATATACCTAACAACACAAGAAGCCAAAGAATAATGATCTTGTTCTAGTTTTCAAATTCTTATATTGCCTTCTGAGTTACAGCAGCATGCATATTTTATTGGATCTGTTGTATTATTTTGACATAACTTTAACAAAGTCTCTTCACAGGAGTCA
Organism: Limosa lapponica baueri; assembly: GCA_002844005.1. Classification (NCBI taxonomy): domain Eukaryota; kingdom Metazoa; phylum Chordata; class Aves; order Charadriiformes; family Scolopacidae; genus Limosa; species Limosa lapponica. Next base: position 66,052 of record KZ506108.1, read on the forward strand.
GTTTTCTTGTTTATTATTTTATTGCTTTGATTTCAGGAGGTGAGACAAAAAAGAAGACAGAAAATTGCGGACTTAGGTTTTTTTTTTATGAACATCACATGTTACTTTGAGGGAGTCCGAAGTCACATAAGCAAATCTGAACACCATCTTATTTTTCTGAATTTTGGACTTTCAGTTTCAGATTCTTTGTGTGAATTTAGCTTTTGTTTCCCTTGGAGCAAAGGGTGCAAATCCTATACTGCGGGGGGGAGGGGGGGGAATAGGAACTTTGAGTATGAAACTTCTTCAGCATATAATTTATTGATGAAATCATTATCCTGGCTCTAGGACTCTTCTCTACAAATTCTATCTTCCTAAGTAGTTTGACATTACAGAAACCATCCATCTGGGGAAGCGTGGCTGGATTTTTCTCCCCTGCTTGCATTCCACATCTAATGCCTGGATATATCACAAAAACAGGAGGATTAAGGCACATCTAATGCTGTCTTTAACTCCCCAGTTCCTTCAAAATTAGGAATATGTCTACATTTTTATTCCATTGCCACATTTTCTTCAGTTTTTAGACATATATTTCATGTTTTTTTTTCTGAATCACTGGTTCTGATATTCTCACACAACTTTAAAGCTGGATAATTTAGGGGATTTCAGGGTGGGGGGTTTTGTTGGGGTTTTGGGGGGTTTTGTTGTTGTTGTTGTGTTTTTGTTTGGTTTTTTTTTTCTTGTGCTGCTGCAAATTACATTGAATTGAGGTAAAAATCAAACACTTCTCTACAGAGGTCTAATTAAGCTCATTTTAAAATCTACATAATGTGGCAGCTACTGCTCCTGTGTCAAAAATGATACTGCCCAGTTGTGCCACCTTATTATAGTTACTGTGTAATAATAGCTTCCTTACATACCATAAGCATAAAAGACTTTGTGTATCAGCTAAATCTTTTTATGTCAATGGCATAATGTGGGTAGTGTTGCTCCATCTGTTTGAAACAAAAATGTACACGCACTAAGAATATTCACATTTATTTGTGTCTATGCAACAACCTCTTTCAATTAAGTGCAATACTTTTAGGTATATACAATACCCAAAGGGACAGCAAAGTGCAAACATAATAGATACTGGAACTAATAAGCTTTTCCTAGCATATTAATGAGTTTTTTGAAGTCAGTTTGGGATGACGTTGCAGCAAAAATGTTGGGCTGTGGGGCCTGGGCAGGTTCAGTTCCTAAGGGAAGTTTTTTCCTTCATCGGTGACCCAGTCCCTGGTACGGAGCTGAGAGCCCCAGAAGAAGAAATGCCTGTATTCTGTCTGCAACAGTGCAAGTACACAAACAGAGATTATTTCTTTTGAATAACCTTTCTTTTAAATGATCTTTCAGATCATCAAGTCCAACCATCAGCCTAGCATTGATGAAAACCATCACTAAACCATATCACTAAGCTCTATGTTTACCTGTTTTTTAAATACCAAAGCCTAAAAACCCTTCACAAAATGCAGTTTAGTCACTCATGGTCTTCTGTTATTACACTAAAACATTGCCCTAGCTGAACTTCGAAATCCAAAGGAAGTTTTTTGAGAAGCAGCAGCAAGAAAAAAACATCATCAGAGTAAGACTGACATGCTTGTATCTTCATAGTGAAGATCATTAAGGGAAATTTCTGTTTAATTACTGGTGGTGAAAAAAAACACGTTTCAGAAATTAAGTACTAGGAAATATGACTTAGGTAATTTAAGAGCCATCTCAGGAGGTGATTCCATAAGAGATTACTTTCCAAAAAAGGGAGGTGTCTTTGGAAACATATTTTCCATGATGCAGTTTGCAGCCCAGCCCCACAAATTTAAGGCCTGGGACACCTAAGGATAGATCAGGATGGAGAGACAGGATATGAGAAAAGGATTTATTAAATATTCTTCTCTATAGATACTGTTCTCTGAAAGCTTTAACAGAGCTTCAAGCTGGACTTGTGCCCACTGTTTTCCTCAAAGTGTTTCTGATTCACTGGTGGTGTTAGTGGTAACTTCTGGTTGAAAGTTTTTATTTGTTTGGGGATTTTCTTATCATCTCTTGCTGTCATTATCTTCTGAGTTAAATGAGCAAATTACATTCTCCCTAGGTGTTCTTAACCTTCTTCCAGATTTTCTTAATCCATGCAGCTCTTGCACTTCACATCCTTTTGGGGAGAGTTTCACTGATGCTCACTACTGCCAAGAAGATTTCCTCCCTGAACCTGCTCCTGGCTGAGTAGTCTGCCTGCTCCTTTCCACCAGTTTTGGTGTTCATCAGACCTTTTACTGAGGCATTTCAGCTCACTGGCATGGCAGGAAGTGATTATCCACCAAATTTTGCTGGCCATTCACACATGTTAGTGAGTAATCTCACAAAGGGACACCCGCAAGCTCCAGCAGGTGAGCTGTTAGGTCGCCTCCAGCCATCTTGTATGGCTCCATCTTTTGAAAAGACAGGTTAGGTAAATGCTGGCCATAATTACCCCTGGTTTCTTGCTTTCAGCCACCACTTGCTTATTTGCTCTTTGCACTCATGGCTTGTTTTAATATAGATATTTTGGTTTACTTGATTTCACTATCCTGCTGAGTCTCTTACAAGGTCTTTAGTGATCACTGCTGTTCAACATTGACAAGGCTGTCAAAAAACATGAACTGATTGGAATGAGATGGACGCTGACAACAGCAGAGGTTGGCAGTGCTCTTTGAGCTCTGGTAAACACTTCTTTCCTCCTGGCTATTCTTTCCTGGCTCGGCAAAACCAGCACCGCAGTATCATGTCAATCTTTTTGCACCCAGTTGCGATATGTTCAGATAAGCTGCTGGTAATAAAATGAAAGAAGCAAGATGAAGACCAGTGGCTGAAAATTTAGAGTAGACAGGAAATGCTTACCTTGACCCTGGTGATGAAAGATTGCTAGACTATACTCAGGGGCATAAAGCAACGCTTATCCTGAAACCCAGCTTTCAACAGGTATATTTAATTTGTTGTCTTGTTTGTTAGAGAACTGTGTGTGAAACACAATAGTTAACTTTCTTAAGGTTTACTTAAAAAAATAAAAAGAAAACAAAATCCATAATACCATCCCAGAATTTCCTACTTTTGGGATCAACCTTATCTTGACAAAATAGGTCCTACCCAAGCAAGGGAATTTTACCTATCTATTTCCCAACAATAAGATACAACTAGTGGGATTTTTATCTACCATTTCTAAACACAGAACCATGAGCTGTTCAGGTTTCACAGAGTATGACCAGTTTATCCTACATATGTTTCTATTGACACAAGTGTGGCTATTCCAAATTTACACTGAGTTGTGAATAATACCATGCAGTCATCCTGATGTCAGCTTTTTATTAGCAGTCCAACCATGGAACGGTTTGCACAGCTTTAAGGAAATTTCATGGTTGGAATTGAAATGTAAGGAAGAGAGAGAATACACATGGCAGAAGTTACTCAAGGCTGCAGTTTCAGAGTCATTAATACTAGATCAGCACAACTGTGGGTTTTTCAGCAATACAAATTTAATACCAGCTAAGCATGAATACAAAAATCCTTTTCTGACAAATTAGTTGGAGGATGCAGGATGGAGTTTCTGCTGGATACAGGAGGATGGATGAGAGCTGATCTGGCAAAAAGCCTCTGGGAATACAACAAACTAGAGTTTTCTTGCTCTTGTTGGTTTTCTTTGGGTGCTGGGGCTTTGTTCTGTGCTTCAGAGGGGGTAAGGAGGCTGAAACAAAGAGACAGAGGGGAAGTAAATCTGTATCAGTTTGTGCTATATCAGCTTGTGCTGTATCAGCCTTTTGTATTGTGTGTTTCATGGGGTTTTCGCATACTAAAGCTGGATTTGCTGAAAGATCAACCCATGACTTCAGAACATGAATAACACCTGGTGGAAAAGGGACTGTGCCTTTTGGATATAAAGGAATGCCCCCTGGGCCACTTCACAGACTGTCATGCAGGGGGAATGACAGCATGAGCATCTGTAAAACTGCCTGTCTCTGTATCACCAGAGCAGGCATTGGCTGTATAATGACTTAATTTTTAAAATGTTTTGTGCTGTTGCTGCATCCCACAGCCTGATTCTGCAGCCTGTGAGCAAGTGGCAAAGTTGCATCCACTCCAGGTAGAAACAACTCCCATTTCTGAATTCTTTGTAAGAATGAGAAGTAATTTCTCTTAGCAATTTGATTTCACAATTACTCAACAAAAGATGTTAATGCTTTTTTCCCATATCACACTGTAAATGTTGTAAACATGAAGAGAAAAAAAGGTAACATAGGCACCAGAGTTTGCAGTGCCACAATCCTCTTCCACAGATGCCATATCCCAAAGATGAAGTTGCTCACCAGAGTTTCCCAACCAAAACCCACACAATTATTAGTCAATGTGTGTTGGATAATGAACATTAAATTTGCTAGATACCAATGGCCAACTGTAACAAGTACAAATCTAGCAATTTCAAAACTTGACAATGCTCTAAGAGCCCGTACCAGCACTGTGCCCTTCACTACCAGCAAGGCCAGATAGCTTGAAACCAAGAACAGAATTTCAGTGTGTAAGAAGTTATGGTTAAAAAAAAATGTCTTAAATGCATTCTGATTCAGACAAGTAGAAGCACTTGGAAAAATGTTTTAGATTAACATCTCCAAGAGAGGGTTGTATAGTCTCTAAACCACAAGCTGGGTCCCTTTGTTAAGAGGGGCTGGGGGGAAAGACAGAAAAAAAGCAGTAGCAGATAACAGAGAGAAACTGTGATGTCAGTGCAGAAAAAGATAAAGATGAAAGAAAATGCTGTGAAGCTTAATATGTAATATATGTTTTAGAAAAATCTGTTGGGGGTAAGCAGCAACATCCAGGGTCACCATGAAAAAAGTATTGTGTTTATTTGGATTTTAGCTTTGTACCTTAATTAAGGCCTTGATTGGTAAAAATTTCCGTTTCCTCCTATGATAGGTTTACATAATTTTAATAGATTACCACAGCAATTTTGAAGCACAGCCACTGCATGAGAGTGTCTCTTCCCCTTGTTACACAACTCTGTTCCAACTTTACCTGCCAACCCTGCAGCCACTATAAATTTGTGTGGCAAACTTGAGGTTCAGGTGAAAAAACTACATTTCTTCCCCTAGATAGACTTCCCCCACCTGTGCTTATGAAGGTAGACTGACATACCTTCAAATCAAAAAAAGGATTTTGAAGATAGGAGAGGGAATTACCTTCAGTAAGTATCTGACCCTTGCTTGCATTACTCCAAAGAAAGTTCAGAAGAAACACAGATCTTCACAGAGTTCCACCATTAAATGAAGCAACTAGCAAGGGATTTTTAAAGTCGGCAGTGAATCCTAGAGTGCCCACACATTATAATTTCATAAACTTCCTATAAAATATTTAGTAGCAGTCATTAGCAGAGACAGACTATCAAATTAGAACAACTCTTTTATGGATATAAGAACATGTGGATTTATCCCAGGATATAAGAATCACAAATCTGTTGGAAACCACTTTTTTTCCCCTTCTTATAGTTTGTTTCATTTCATCTACCACTGCATGCCCAAGGTTCTGCTGAAACTCTGAGCAGAGATATTTGAATGTTATCACAATTAAAAAGGAAAAGAAAAATCCCTTCACAAAAGAAACAGCTTAGTGTTTGTCTTAAGGAGTTCTGTCAGGCTTCAGTAAGCAGCTAAAACCATTGTTTTGAGCTAGTTTTTCCTGTCTGAACAAGAGGTTGAAAAACACCCACAATAAAGACCATCACATGTTAGTAGTTTATCATCTGTAAATGCAGAAAGTTCAACTGGAGAGAGCATCTTTAATATATGGCTGCCTAAATTTAGTTCTCTAAACATGTGCAGAAGTATCTAATTAACTGCTGTATTTTTAAAGTTGCTGAGCAACAACCAGGTGCTCTTAGTTTCTGTGTAAACTATTTAGGCAAGGAATGAAACTTAATAGCTTAATCTTTGCCTGTTTCTCTGAAGGTCTCATTGCTTTTCTTGTATGTATGTTTTGAGTTAGTTTTTGTAGAAATTTTTTTAGAAAAAAAAATTGTGATAAATGCCATTATCTTATGTAACTTGCTGCGGTACCTAAAACTTGCTTGTTGTTTTTACAGCATGCAACAGTGAGAGAAATACAGAGAGAAACAGATTAACACAAAATAATCTGGCATCAGGGGAAGCACAGCTGTATCTTCCTTGAGGTTCTGCTAATGTACACCTCCTCACTGAGATTTGTTTTCAGAATATTTCACCTATTAATGTTCTCCAGATACAGGGACCAGGTTCCAGGACTTGGATGTCCCTTTTTTTTTTTTTCCCTGTTTTTAATGTGTACAGAACAGAGGAATCTCACCTATTTATACTTCATTAACCCAGACCAACTCTGTTAACCAAACTCTGACTGACTTGTCATTGCAAGGGGTTTTGTGATTAAAATATTCCCTTAAAATAGTATCTTTTTTTCCAGATACTGAGTTTTGAAGGAAAAAAATCTTCAAACTGGTGTTTTTTTGGTATCAATGGGAATACAATACCAACTCAGCAAATGCTTTCACTGATGTATATCTGTTTAGGTAAATTTGTTGAGCCCTAAATTGAGCTCTTGTGGCTTCTCAGGGGCTGACAATCCTCATTACCTCTTAGCAAGATTTACAAAGCATAAAATGTAGTGGTATTGCTGTGTAAATTTCCAGCTAAATCTGCTCACAACAAGAACAGCCCAGGAAAGGACGACATTATGATTTAATATAGAATCTCATAATTCCTGGATGCTTTTGTTTTCTAATTATAATTCATACATACATTATGGGACATTATTTAACAAGGATACACTTAAGGTCTAATACTCACAAAATTTACACTTGCTACGCAGAAGGCAGTCTTCTTCATATTCATCATGTCTGCTGGTGAATACTGAGGGCAATGTGGAATGGAGTACACACCATGGAAGGAAAATAGCGTCACAGCCTCTGAAGCATTAGGTTTGGTAGCATCAGACAAGAAAATTTTGTCAGTAATGGTTACTGCGACCTCCTTTATGAATGGTTCAGCTGCATTTGTCCTTAGCAGCATAAATTTGATTGTACTTTCCCAGCTAACTACTCAAGGTAAGTACAAGCAACCTAAGGAAAAAATAATCATTTAAAAAAAGAAGGAAGAAAAACAAGTATCGAAAATTTAAGATGATTAGGAGTGGAGAGGAAATTCAGCAGAAAACTTCCTAAAATTTATTTTTTAAAATTAATACACTTGGATTATTTTTTTTTATTTGTTTCTTTTTTCTTTAAAAGACTGTACTTCTTACAGAAGAGGTAAGATGTCAGTGGGCTATGGGGAAACTGCACTTTTGAGAGGATGGAACTAGAAATATAGGTTCAAATAAGGGAAAATTAAGAGAAAGGAAACAGAATAATGGAAAGGGCAGACCAGCAACAAATGAGTGGTGTTAGACACTAGAAAAAGGAGAACAAACTTGATATTGACTTGCTTTGTCATAAGGAGAATCTGAACACGTAAATTCACTTTTGGTAATTGAGTAATAGGAAGAACATCTGATTCCTTTAATACTCATTCAGGTGGTCACCCTTACGCACAGCTTCATGAATTTCTAAGCAGCTGCTATTTTTCCAGCTCTTGCTTTCTTCTCAGGTTTTTTTGGTTCACTGGTATCTACACTAAGGGAGGAACTCAACACCAGCATGGATTTATAATGCAAATTAAAAATGGTGTCTATTAGTGTCTGTGAATGACTCTAGTAATAGTACATAGAGAAGACTAGAGGATAAACCTCATCTTCTCAAGGCTTAGACTTCAGTTTGTACCACAATTCTTTGCAGAAAAGTTGTACTTGTAGGTCAGTCTCCCATATTACTCTCAGCTTCCTCTATCTAGATTTGTTAATTAATTTTTTAGAAGACGTTTACAGAAAGACTTTCACAGTAGCACATTTGCCATGAAAATACCCACAGGAGATTTATGTTTTCCCAGAACAGAAGGTTTCAGTTAGATGGATTTGCAAGGGAAGCTGTGGCTTAAATACACGTCTTATGATTCCTTGTCCCCACATACACCAGTAATTGAAATGGCTGTGCAAATAACAGTTAGCTAGCAATTAAAAATTACAGAAGTTCGATGTATTGTTCAATTATTTGGTGAGTTCCCAAAGCTCAGATACAGTAAAACAACCAGCCATTCAATACAGCTGTGTAAGCTGAAGCCGATTATTAGCATCCAAATGGCTATGACAGATTCATTTTGCTTCTGAAATTCTTTTATCCTGCACTGCTCCAGTGAGCAGATATTTTATTGATTTATTTATTTATAACCACATAAATAATTTAACTAATAATTGTAAGTCTCCATTTTCCTTTCTAAACCTCAAATACAATAAGTGCCATGGTTAATGCACAATTCTTAGATAACTCATCTATCCTAGAGAATATAATTACTATTCTTATTATTATTCCTATTATTTAATCAGATTCTAAGCATTTCAAAAAAAGAAAAGAGTGAATAAATATTCAAATTAATATAATGGCATAGTTCACAGCAAAATTATATTGATGTGGAAGGAAATCTATTTGTACATCACTGACTACAATTGGTTTGACTAGTGTTTGTTTAGAAAAAGGGTAAGGATTACATGACAGGAAAAACAAGGATATTCAACATTCATTAATTTTTTTTTTGTATGGTATGAATCAGACTACAGAAGATATTACAAAAAGGTCAAAACAAAAAAGAACAAAAAAGATAATATGCCATTCTAAATGTCTCTAGATGCCTGGGAAAGCTATTTACAAGATTATTGTGTTTGCAACAAGCTTTTTGAGTTACCATCACAAAACCATTTTCATGAGAATTTTCATGGGAAAACCCCCACGGCTGCAGTGCCAAGGTTGGAGATGGCGAGCAGGTGGGCACAAGGCTCTTCACCTGTCCTAGTCTTATGCCCTATGTCACTTATTTTTCTTGCAAAAAGAAGTAAGTGGTCCTCAACCATTCCTTGTAGAGACCAGTTCCAAAAGTCAAGACCCAGAAAACATTTGTGCTGGTTGGGAAAAATATGCGTACCCTGATAACTGCTGATTGTGAATAGTAGGTTTCCAAAATCAGAAACTAGAGTCATAGTGAGGGAAATGGGCAACTAGCGACCTGAGATCCAAGCTGGTGTGCTGGGGCCAGACACAAGACAGACAACACTGGACTAACCCTTCCCTGCAGAGACAAACAGCATACATTGGAGGAACTCTCATTATAATAGGCTGTGGAAAAAGTCACTCATCAAATGTGAACCTATGAATCTATAAGATAAACAAAAGTTTTCAACCGAGGCTCCTAAGCATTACATGTGCTATGCTGTTTTATGTCCAAAGTGTGAACAAAGAAAAGTTTTAAAATCACATCTAGTATGAGAGTGGCAGGGTCCCAAAATATAACTTCTTGAGATAAGCCCTGTGCTAACACCCAGTAGAGCAATCAACAGCATAACAAGCTACAATGTCTAAGAATCATTAATTGCAGAAATTAAAGAACTGTTAATTTGTGCTTTATACGCAGAGAGCTGAAGGTACTCTTTCCTCTTATTACAAAAATAAGTATCACAAAATTTAACAGATACCAGTGTGGTCATATAAACCAGAATTGTACTATTTCCCCAATCTGGTCATCTGTGAAAAATGCCAGGAAACACTGAGCAGCTAAAATGAAATAAGAATGTAAATGAAAATAAATAATTAAGAACAAGAAAAAGAAGGAACATAAAATTCACAGTACACAGAAGAGTACACAGAGATTTCTCCTTTGAATAGAAGAACAGATTCAAGATACCACCAGAGCAGGGAAATGTAAAACACAGAGTGGAACTGAAGAAAACTGGAGAGGAGTGTTCAGAGCCAGTGTGACTCAAACTGCTGCAGTCACAGCTGGACTGCAACAGAGGCAGAGCAAGAGTTAGGTAAGTCAAGAGACCTTACTGGGAAGAAAATGTGGCGACAGAAAGAATCCCCATGCTGAGACCAGGCAAGTATCAGATAAACATAAGACAAGTATAAGCAAGCAGCAAATTTGAGGAAGCAATTGAAGAACAGATAAATGGAGTTAAACTGGAAATAGAAATTGAAGTGAACACTGCTATGATAGGAAAGCGCAGTATTGTTGGAAGACTGAAACTCTGGGTGGAAATTACAAAAGAAGAAATGAATCAGTCAAAAGCAGTGAAGGAAAAATGTTTACAAATGTGTACAACTGAAAAGCCTCAACCCTCACCCTGTCTGAAAAACAGATAAGGTTTCTGAAGACAAACCTCAACAAACGCCACTCAGCATCAGACTCTGAGGAAATAAGGGACAGCACCTCTAATTAACTTAGTGATAACATAAATCCAGGAAAGAAATCAGAAGTATAGGCTGCAAAGGAACTGCTGAAAACAGAAAAGTAATAGAAAGAAATACATCAATAGCAGACATAGCAAAAAGCAGTTTCTGTACCACTTAACTCACCCTGAAAGAGCTGTTCAGAGAAGTAAGGGAAAATAAAACCCTCCCAGCTAGTACCAGCTTTGAATCATTATCAGATTATTCTAACAGGGGATTTGCAATTACTGCAGCGACTGCAAGGGTGGCTCTGTCTTGTAAGGAAAAAGTCTTTTGTAACGCAAAACTGTATGGAAAACAGGAAAAGGTAGACGCGAAGCTGACAGAGGAAAAGGCTAGAGGATGTAGAGCTCACAGGTAGGCCAGTTATTCACCCCAAAGAATACAGCAGAAATGCAGAAGACAGCTGTCTCTTCACATCCCCAAAGGTAATGACCTCCAAATGGCATTTGACAGCCTTCCTCAAATCTCCTTTTGGAATATTAAAAATCACAAAGCCAGAAAATTCCCAAAGTTAAACATTTCAATTATCATATGAATCAAACCTCTTCCATATACACAACAAATAGAAAGTAAGTGCAGGAAATCTAAAGTTGTAATTTGTACAACACAAAAGCATGTAAGGAGCAGCATGTCTCTGACTTCTCCCTGAATGTCGTTCACCAGGCTTAAATTTTCTTTCTTTCCATCCTGCATAGCGAAAAGCAGCTGCAAAAACTTTTCTTAGGCAGCTCAGAAACCATAGTGGGAAAGGTATAAAATGAGAGGTTGCTCCCAGGTTTCCTAAGTCATTTGATATTGATAGTCCAGTTTACATCCAGTTTGTCATGACAGTCATTCTCAGCCTGCCATCTAATTTAGGATTTTATTATTGTGTAGTTACCTTCTTTATCACCAGGGTAAAAAGCAAAAAAAAAAACCAATCACATAAACCAACTAGTCAAAGGTTGGATACTGTGTGAATTAAAGTTAATGGCAAAACTCTGAAGATTCAGCAGTTAAATGACTCTGACCTCTGACAACTGTGGCTCTTAGGCCTTCAAGATGAATACGATTGCAACATACAGAAAAGTACCGTATGTGTAATTCCACTAATACCCAGCTACAACACTTAGGGCATTTTTAGATTTTTGTAAGACAGAGAATGATACCAAAAGACAGGAGAATTATTTGGCTGAAACCTGTTGATGACTTCTAGACCAGAACTAAGTTACTGAAAATTTCCCTTCAGTGTCCAAACATTTTATATGACCCATTAATCATATTCATAATTAAGGGAAAGTGGTAAATAAAAAAATACTGTAAAATTACAAGAACATAGGCATCTGTTTTGAGTTTGCCAGATAGATGCTGTAGAAAAGACTTGGAAACCAAGGTCTTCTATTCCTTTTTTAAGTATAATAACCACATAGGCAATTTCCTCCTGAACTGAGAACTCTCTCATCTAGAGACGATGAGGTACTCACAATAGGTGTTAGAGTGGCTTGGATCAGAAAAATAGTCAATGAATCCTTTTCAAGCAAAGCATTAATATGGGAAGCTGTAAGTGAGGAACTGAAGAAATATAAAATCTCTTTTCCCCAGTCAGCTGAAGAAGGAACGACACATGAAGGAACATCCAGCTCCTTCAAGCATAAGACTAGCAGCATAACTTCTGATTCCCCAACTCTTCTCCTTTCTTTTAGGTTGCTGCCAGGAAATTGCTAGCTACTGGCAGTTGTTTCACTGTTCTCTGCAACCCTGACATCTGCATCAAAAACTTAATTAAGGCCAACTCAAATACGCAGAGACCACATAAATGGCCAACAGCTGCCAATAGTTCTCAACCAATACCAAAGAGAGACAGATTTGAAACAATGCTGGACAATGGATACTCCCTATACTACATTAGTAGTTTCCTTAATTGGCTGTTACTTTCATCAAAGTACCTGCAATACAACTGCACATCTTTCCCTAATTGCATTACTCCTTCATGCAAGCATACCTGCAAACTTCTTTTGCCCAGGATTTAAAAGCACTAAAACACTTTGAAAGACCATAGTTAAGAACATTTGTAGTTAACAACATACTTTGTGCATATTCATATCTTTAAATAAGGTGCCAGAAATTGTAGATGGATTAAAGCTCAGGATAATTTTACCCTCACTGTGTATTGAATTGGTGCAGTAGTTATTCTGGTTAAATTATCCTTTCTGGTGTTTTTAATTTCAATCTGAGAGGGTTCTGAGCTTTTGCCTTTGTGCATGCATGAATTAGGTCTATGATAAGTGTTTGTTTTCCACACAAAATTGGGAAGCTGAATTAATATTTATTAGAAGAAAATAGGAACAAATGGCACAAAATATTTTAGGATGATGATTTAATATATAGTTCCATATATGCCACGAGTTTTAGCCACTGATTTGTTTGTGTTTTTTTTTCAATTTCCAGAGTCTTTGAAACAGAAAAACAAAGTTCCCCAGAAGTAGTAATACTCACTTTGCCTCACTCAGATTGCAAGATCTTCATTAGCATGTGCAATCCTGTCAGCATGGAGCCTGTTGAAAGAAATACAACACGGTAGGCCTTGATGGAAGCTCAGGAGGGACTTTGTCATTATCTATCACAGTAAAAACAGTAAATGTACCACAATCTCTGGCCTTTATTATTATTATTATTTCTTGTGATTAATATTCCATCTATTAAAAGGAAATTAATTTTCCTGGGAATTCATGAGTTATATAAAGTAAGATTCAGCACGGATCCCCGGCTTGGAGAAAGATGAAAGAAGGGCAAAATATTTTTACTTTATAGTAGCACATATGCACACACACATGTCAGTTTCATGACCTGTTTTTATTTTTCTGAAAATCCACTTGGCAGGCATCATAATAGAGAGAAAATAAAAGTGATAGCAGCCCAAGGCTTTTCTTTTAAGACAAAAAGCTCAAATTTTTCAGAATAGCTGCCTTTTATAGCCTTTTTTGCCTTTATTATTTTATAAGAAACTGATGCTTGGATTACCATTTTTAGTTTATAGATGAAACAAGCAGTCGTGCACGCTGATCAGAACCAAGAGAGCTTTGACAGGGCACCGGCATCCTCAGCGTGATATTGGTACATACTGGGGAGAAATGAGCTACGAATGCCATCTGCTGGAGGAAGGGTTTGCCAGGCCAAGAAGCAGTGCCTCACAACAGCTTTGAGCTGGGCAACAAATATCCCTGACAATGAGACCTTGCAAACCATAAGTGTTTCTCCCTGTGTAGCCCATCAGCTCTGTTAAAAGAAGCAACAGTCGATGTTCATTTTGAGGGCAGGGATCTGTTCCCTTTCATTTTCCTAGTATTGTCTTTGAATCTATTATTGCCCAAGGAAGGTTCAACATCTCTGCTGCTGTGTGGTGGGAACAGACTGGAGTAATAAGCAGAGAAAGGAAAATCAAAAAAAAGAGGAAACAAAATATATTCTTTTGATTGTGGTTAGGAGACAAAGACATTAAAAGTACCTTTCTGATGACATACGTCTGTCATCACACTCAGGTGATAACCTTAAGGAGAACCATTCTCTCCAGATTTACTGAGTTACAGCAGGTCCAGGGTGTGATGGGTTGTTAAGGTGGCAACTAAAGCTTTCTCCTGTAAAGGCCACTTGAAGATTTACTGTTTTCTTTAGGAGCTGGATCGACTTGCATCATGCTAAGGCACTAACTATGCTAAGGAACATGGAAAATAAGGAGGTGACAGTCAACATGACTTCAAAGAGGGTAAATGGTGTCTGACAAATTTGGTGGCATTCTACAGAAAGAGAGCGTGGACAGGCTTGAGAGGAGGGCCTGTGAGTCTCATGAAGTTCAACAAGGCCAAGTGTAAGGACCTGCAGATGGATCAGGGCAATCCTAAGCACAAATAATGGCTGAGCAGAGAATGGATTGAGGGCAGCCCTGAGGAGAAGAACATGGGGGTGTTGGTTGATGAGAAGCAAAAGACAAGCAGGCAATGTGCACTCTCAGCCCAGAAAGCCAACCACATCCTGGGCTACATCAAAAGAAGTGTGTCCAGGAGGTCCGGGGAGGTGATTCTTCCCCTCTACTCCGCTCTCGTGAGACCCCATGAGGAGTACTGTATCCAGATCTGGACCGAGTCCAGAGGAGGGCCCTGAAGGTGATCACAAGTCTGGAGCACCTCTCTTCTGAAGACAGGCTGAGAGATTTGGGCTTGTTCAGCCTGGAGAAAAGTAGGTTCCCTAGAGATTCTGCATCGGCCTTTCAAAACTTAAAGGGAGCCTAGCTGAAAGCTGATGAGGAACTCTTTACCAGGGATTGTAGTGATAAGACAAGGGGTTATGGTTTTAAACTGGAAGAGGGGAGATTTAGATTAGATATTAGGAAGAAATTCTTTACTGTGAGGGTGGTGAGACACTGGAACAGGTTGCCCAGAGAAGTTGTGGATACCCCATCCCTGGAGGTGTTTAAGGCCAGGCCAACCTGGTCTGGTGCTAGGTGTCCCTGCCCATGACAGGGGTTGGAACTAGATGATCTTTAAGGTCTCTTCCAACTCTAACCAGTCCATGATTTTATGATTTTATGCTGGAAATTTCCAGGAGTTGTGAATTAATTTGATCTAGTCAACCAGGATGCTTTTAAGTCAGTAGAGAAATCAGGCTTTTACAGAGAAAGATAAATTCAAACAACTAACACAGAAAGGTACAAGCAGCCCTGTAGATTATTGACTAAAGACAGCAGGTGTATGCCGTGCAAGTTGCTTTCCATTGATTTCAGCTATCTGGTTAGTACTTTAAAACAAATCCCAGTTTATCAGTCTTTCTCCCATTGAAAACAGCAGGATTTTGGGGGAGCTGACTGTAAGTCATATAGTATTGTTTGATTTGTGTAAAAGCTACAATTAACCCCTTTCTTACTGGATAAATGACTTTATTAATTTCATCTTTTTAAACATGCTTTGCCTTTTCAAAAGATGAGGACAAAGGCCTCAGCAGCCAGCGCTCCATGGGGTAGTTACAGTAATCACAGCTAACGTGAGAATTTGAGGTCCCTGCTCATCCAAACCGACTTAGTTATAGAATAGTAGATTTGGGGATTGATCCATTCTGTAGCAGTAAATCCTTATTCATTCAGTGAGAGAAAAGAGAGGCAAAATCCAGGCACTCTGCCGTGTTAAGAAAGATTCAGGCTTAAAGCTCATCTCTGAACTTGGCAGACCTGGGACTTAATACTTCTGATCTTTACAACCCAGAGGAACCCTTCCTCCCTGTCTTCCTCCCTGTTTTTCTGCACTTCACATCTCCCCACCCAAGACCCTCGAGCTCTCCTTGCCCCAAATACAGTCTGGATCATGCAAATAAGTCTTCCCAACTAGCTAATATTATTCAGCTAAAAAGTCCTTAAGACATTCCTCTTTACCTGCACGTAGCTATGGACAAAATGCTAACTACCTCAAAGTAGCAAAGTTTCAGTGATTTCCAAATTGGTTCAGTGGCTGTTCTGCAGGGATTTCAAAACATGAATATAAAGGACTCTCTAGATCTGAGCACACAATGAGAGAAGAGAGGAAGGAGTGATCAGTACATTTCAGCCGTTTTCTGAGGAGCAGCAGGGGGCTGAATCTCCTCCTGATGTGCTGCAGCGATTGCTTGCTCAGCAGGAGGTCTTAAGAGCTGTATAAGGTATGGTGAAGCCCCCAGATAGAGGTGAAAGTCAGCCTCTCTTGAATTAAAGGTGGAAAAAGAGTGGAAAAAAGCTCTACCAATAATGAATAAAAAAAAAAAGGAAACAAAGCTCTAAAGGATTAAGAAGATAGATGAAAAATCAGAGGAAAGGTGAGACTATCTGTCCTGGGGATATGAAGCAGTGTATTAATCTTACCTGTGCTAAGTCAGCATAGACAACTTGTTCAACCTACAAATTAGCCTCAGGTTTGGTCTGATGATTGATGCAGGTGTGCTGCTACCCCAATCAACCATCCAACAACTGCCTCTCAGCTCCCATTTGGGGTGGTTCAAGGTTTTTGCTCCAAATACTATTATGCAGCAAAGCTGTCCTAAAATGAATCCCTCTGAAGATAAAGTGAGCTTACTGAAGGTACTGGGTTTTTTCAGACATTTAGATCCACTGAAAGAAATCATTTATGCTCTTTTACATACTTAAGAGAGCTACAAACAGAGAAGCTGCCTAAGGCTGATAGCAGATCAGAGCTAGGTCATGCAGAGGTTGAAGTATTTCATTGAATGTAAGTAGACAGGCCAAGCTCTGAATTTTATGGCATGTGTATTTTAGCTAAGAAAAAGTATGAAGCAAGAGTTACAAATCCAGTTCTTGAAAGCAGAGTTTACTGCCTTCTGGACAACCATTTGGATTAAAGGCCAAGGATGTTATATGCTTCTGCTGTGTTGAAGAAAAGAAGGTTTCATATATGATTTAGTAATTACACAGAAATAGAAAGAAAATCTGCACACAATTTATGCATGATCCTCATTCCAGCAGAAGCAAATAACTCTGTGAGCTCTCCTTTAATTACTATCTCTTTTTGTTACCAAAAACTGCATTAAGAATTTAAAAAATTATAGAAGAGACCAAATGTACACTATGCAAATAATGTCACTTGTTAAATGCAGTTCTTGTTACACAGAGTACAGACTTTTATTATCTTTACAGCTGAGAGAAAAACAGACATGTTGTTGAAGGATAATGACAAGTCAGCACTTTTCTTATAAATATTTTAAAATGTGACCAATTTTCTTCTTCTGCTTACATAAACTGTTCTTTTTGATGCAGAAATAGGGAAAAGACTTCCAAAAGCCTATAGAGTTTTGTGATAAAACTTCTGATGAAATTCTTGATGTCTTCATACTGTGCATATGACCTAGCTGTGAACATTCTCCACCAGCCACTGGTTATTAGCTGATCTATAGTTATTAAATGAAGTCACTACATCTCTAATTAACTACCGCACAATGCTTTGAATCAGTACATACGCACACATATTCACACTTTACTCTTTGTTCCACCCACTTATTTTATTATTAGCTGTTTAACGGTTGTGACTCTCAGTTTGGTTTTTTCCACTCCCTCCCCCCGTAAAAGGTGTGTGTAAACAAGAGAGGTTTAAAATCCTCTTTCTCTATTACTACCTCCATTTAGTCCTCTCCCAGTGAGACACATCCATCAGTGTGTCATTAACTTCATCAGAGGACTCACACACAGTTTGACCGCAAAGCTTTGCAGTAAAATGTGGCTGAATTACATGAAGGTGTTTATACCACCTATGAGAAACCAAGGTCTCCTTTTGTTCTGTGATGAGCTGGCCTATAAGATTAAATTCAACTACATAACTGTAGAGCTGAACTGACTCTGCTTCTGCATATAAAATTTGAAATGCAGTTGCCTACCAAGGATTGTTTCTCCATATTTGGGGGTCCAGGTACAAATTGGTACCAGGCAGATAGTTACATGTAAACCCACACTGAACAGTGTGTTGAGATCAAAAATTAAAGACTGCATGTGAATAAATGTTTGGATGAAAAAGGCAAAACCTCATGTTGATACACCGCATCAAAAGATTCATCATTCAGACCTGAGCCACGTTTACGTGTTCTGACTTTCATTTTGGTCTCTATATAAACATCCTGGTAAGCCATAGTTATCAGTTTGCCATCTGATCCAAAATGGCTCCGTATTATTAGCCAACAGGCCACAGCTTGCAGCTTCTCTATTTTCTTGGCCTTTGTGGATTTAAAAGAGATGTACAAAATCCAAACAGCAGAGGCTAAAGCAGAACATAATGAGTTCACATGTTCTTACCTGAGACTGCTGCTGCTAAGGGTGCACTATTTTTGGCCAGAGGTGTTTTTTTTCTAACTGCATACAAAACATTAAAAGCACCCACAAGCAAGGCAAAAGCATACATTCAATTCAACATTGTGTATAAATTTACCTATTAATTTCAGTGTTAGAAATATTAAAAGAAGATTCTCAATGCAGCAAGTTAGGGGTCCTAATACTATAATGGCAAGAACATGTAGTAGAAAGGAAATTACTGGCAGACAGCCAATAGCAAAAATGCAGCTGTACTCATTCAAGTACTTCTTCGAAACCACTCTTCCATGCCATCGTCCCATCCTTTGTCCTCTTTATAAATCACAAATGGTAAGTCTCTAGAAGTATGTTAAAGTCTTTAAAAGTCTTTAAAAGTATTTTAAATTAATTTTCATTTATTAAAAAAAAAAAAGAAAAATTCCTTAAAAGCAGAAAAAAAAAATCTGACTGAAGCTTTTAACACAAGTAACACAGGTCTTGTATTTTTGGAATAATTCTAACTCAAAAGGAGCATAACAGAGACTGCAATGAGTGTAAGGAACTTTGTAAAGACAGTGTACGTTGTCTCCTGGCTAACACAGATGACCAAAAGCCAGGTGAAGTCAGCAGAGCCACTTCAGGTCTCACCTACTGAGTTTCCCTCTTTAACCACTGCTATGAGAGTCCATAGGGCAATCATCATTACAGCAGTTGATACAAGAGTCTCTAGAATAATGTAGCATCTGATCTTGAATGAAACACTGCAAAATGTTGCCTGAGGAACAAGAACTGACTGGGGTTTTTGTTGTGTGTTGCCTTGCGTTATGGCTAACGTTCATTCCCAAATGCATCATTAGCTGAAGATTGCTCATAACAAAGGGACATCTTCATTTTAAGAGCAGCACAAGCCTTTTATACAACGAGGCAAAGGCTTCATCTTACTTTGCCAAGCATTAAGTTATGCTTGCCCCTGACTGTGGAAAACAAGTAGGAGGTACCATAGCAAAGGTGGACCTCATCAGAAGACAATTTCTCTGTGAGACACATCTGAACACCCGGAGTGATACACATTTAGCCTCAGGGGCTGCTGAAAGACAACATCCTTTCCAACACCCCTTTGACACCAAGGCAATGCACTCTCACAGCTAAATCAGGGGCTGCAGTGTACCTGATGCCAACTGTTTAAGAAGTCTATTGATTAGTGAGCAAACCATGAGGAAATTGGTAAAGCAGCAAAAGAACAAATGGTCTCGGCAATCATAAAAATTATATAATAATGCAGACTATTATGCTTGATGATAAAGCTGTTAATTATGGCTCTTAAGTCTAATGAATCACATACCTGAGTACTACTGAATTACGTATGTCTGTACGTACGGAGGCGCAAATCTATTTCCCTCTACACCAAGTCCGGCCAGCACGTATGTAGAGAAGGAAGTGCCTCTGGCATCCTGAGGAGCTGAGGCATACAACTCGGCATCGTTGCTGGCATCTACACTCCATCCAGTCAAGGACGCACTCTTAATTTTTTTTTCCTACCTATTTTTAAAACTTATTCCCCACTCTTTCTGATTTCAGACACAGAATTTTGCCATTCCTGCACACTCATTCTTCCTCCAAGCTCCTCCCAACAGCATATTCCTATTTGCATTTTCCTTATTTCTCCCAGTTTTGCCACACTACCCAGATTTGTTATTTCCAGTATCATTTCCTAGCCAACATTGGCCTTATTGACAGGATGACCTCAGTATGAGTGGCTTCCCGCCCAAAGTTCCCCCACCATTGTTCATCCCAGACTGACCAAATTCTGTTTATCTTGTTCAGTTATTGAACAATTACACTATTTTAGCTTTGATTCCCCTGCCTAGCCCCTGTTAAGCATGAGCTGGTTCTTGCCATATTCACCAGCTGTTTACGTACCAGGGAAGCAGAGTAACTTCATTTTCATGCTTCTCCTGTGGGCTGTTGCATGCCCTTGGCTTCTGTGGGTCTGCGTGCTCCATGGGACCTCTGCTACACACACTTATACAAAAGAGTTTGGGCTTGGTCAGCTGCAGTAGCAATAACCTCTCAGCCTGTAAAAGAAGCAACAGCCTTCTCAACATATTTCTGTCACTATAACCAAGAAGAAACTTCTTTTTTTCAGTTCAAATGTGACTGCAAATCAGCATAGGCACAACCATGTGCCTACTCAGACCTTCATTGCAATGCCATATTCTCCAAGCAAAGTTCAAGGTGTCTCTATGCCATGAAGACAATCTTCAGAGACTGAAGATATTTCGCACTTTGCACCCTGTTCATGTGACAGGATTTTAATCTTTTCCCTCAAAAGATGTCACCAAAACAGTCTTTCTTTACTAGCTATCTAATATTTCAGCTCACCAATGAATTTTTATTATTTATAGGCTTCCTTTACTCTAAAAAGTGGATAATCAAGCTTTGCTTTGTTTGGTTGGTGTTGTTTTTTTCTTCTGAATTTATCTTTCTTAAGCATGCAGGCTTCATTTTTTAAAATAAGATTTTAAAGTGCTCAATTTCCTAAGGCATCAGTAAATAATGTTGTATTATTTCATGGTATGGTTTGCTCAGATTGAGTTTTGCAGTGGGAAACTGCCTATATGATCCCTGAATTGCACTTTAAAAGGTTATTAAGGTTATTTGATAACTGCATAGAAGAAAAAGATTATTTCTTTTTTTGTTGTTGGGTTGTTTTTTTTAGAAATAAACACCCTCTGGCACAGTTTTTCTTTAAATTAAAGATAACTTCTTGGTGGACAGAGCAAAACAACATAACTAAAATGATCCCCTTTCTTGTGCAACTTCTTTGTATAGTACTAGCAGAAAACATTCAGCTTGGAAACATGCATCATTTATTACACATGCTAACACACCAGATTTCTTCTTCTTTTCTTCTAGGCAGTTACATCAGCCATGTAACCTCTGGCAAAATTCTGGGTTGGGTGTTTGTTAACTTTGCTATAGAAGTAGGACATCCTGCAGGTTCTGTCTTGCAGACATAAGTTGCCTCCCCTCATCCTCAAAAACCCAAGTAACACAGGAGTGTTTTTTCTTGCTGTGTCAAAGAGCCTTTGCACTCCTACTGCAAAGCGCACAGGAAGTGCATCCCAGTATGCATTTTTTTTTCAAGCAGGAGATGTTTCTGATGGCACTGGCTGTATCTAAACAAGGGGATGCAGGCGAGTTTCCCAGAGCCCAAATCCAGAAGCATGCCCCACCTGTGTCCCACACGAGGTGGAAACACTGGTGCTGTATGCTATTGGCTCCTATGGAAAGGACACATGGGCTGCATGGAGGCCTGTACATGCTTTAGCAAGTCTTTGGTCTGAATCACTGGCAAAACTAAACCTGAAGGTGCATTACAACACACAGTAAAAAGTTGGTACAAACTCTGAGTTTCTGGTCTTTGCCTATCAATTGGGATCATGTTAGGATGCCAGGTCAGCCACTGCTTTGAGACTGATCTAGCTAGACTTCCTCCCACAGTTCACTTCCCCCAGAGTGCAAAAAGCTTTTCAGTTCAGTAGTCAGTAGTCCAGGTTTTGTTAAAATATAATTTACAAAAATTCACCTTGTAAGGAAAGCCAGCATTGTCCTTCCAAGCATATCCTTGCTTCTTCAATAGATTTATTGCAGGTTTGAGCTGGATCACTATGTTCCCTTCGCCCTGGTACCTGGGGAGTCCCTGTTTTTCCTGGTCAAGTCTTCCATGGTCTGTCTAACCCTCCTCTCATTCACCACAGCCTGTGACCCCCAGAAATTCCTCTTGTGTGGACAGGCTCAATTTGTTTCCTCAGGGAGGCATGGTTCTCCTTCCCCTGACAACGACCTTTTCCAGATTCATACATTCCTCCTAGAGGAGCATAATTTATAACTAAGACTTCAAAAAAAAATTACCATCAGCCACAGTGTTTCTGTACTCATAGTCTGCCAGGGCTACTGAGACCGTGTTAATCTTGCCTGAACTTATCTCAAATAGCGACCAGTTGCAGCTCAGCTGCAGTGCATGGTTGTGTATCAAGTCCTGAGAGGAGTTGCATGTTTGAATTTTTTTTTTTCTTTATTCCTATAAAACATATCTTCAGTGCAAAAGGGAATATTTTCTGGAATTCAGAAGTTGGGAGTTAGATCAATTATGTTTGTGGGAAATCAAACCTTAGCAAACGACTCAATAACACAGAACATGTGCAGGACCATGTTCTCCTGCTCTTGTCGTGCTGCATGAAGTGCCATCAGAGTTTATAGAGACCCAGGCTGGTGCCAGCAGTGACACCCTTTGCTTTCGTCTCTGCTGCCTGTCCATTCTGGTCCCCTCCTTGTTTCTCAGTTTGGCCCACAGGTGAGTTGTTTGCACAAGATAAGCCATTAGAGAAAAAAAAAAAAACACTTCCAAAACAAAAGTGAATAGCCAGGACAACAGGACTAACATAAACAGAACTAAGAAGTCAGGAAGCATCACAAAGCAAAACATTCAATCCTTTGGTCAGTTCTCCCTTTCCTGCTTATCTCTTTCCAGTCCTTCTCTTTCCTGTTATTCCTGTTATTTTGTGCTGGTTCAAAGAAAGGACTTTCTTTTTATTCTTCAAAATTTTTTTTTCTCCTCTTTGGAAACAGTTTGGGATGGTTGTTTTATAACTGGATGAGCAATCAGTTCAACCATCAAAGTAATCATTATAAACTAATTTCATATGAGGAGCTGGGTAGTGCACTGCTGACAAAGAAACAGGCAGTATAAAGATCTCCCTAAGGAGTAGAAGCGGCACAACTGTAAAATTTGTCTAGCTAGCCAGCACTAGCAATGGTTGCTGTCTACACAGTCTGGTTTCCAGAAAGAAAAGATGATAAGAGAAATGATGATGAGCAATTCCTGTTGTAATAAGCAAAAATTTCATGTTTGTTTAACAACAGCAGACCTACTCTGTTATGCAAGAATTATTGAAAGGATTGTGGTACTTCATCTCAGTAGATGGAAGTACAAACATGTTATTTCACACAAGAACTCAGCAGGACTAACCCAGCTAACAGTGATCATTACTAACTTCACACAGCTGGAGCCAATGCACTATGGACAATGGACACAATCGAGGTGACTGGTGACAGCCAACACGGCTTCACCAAGGGCAAGTTATATCTGACAAATTTGGTGACCTTTTATGATATTGCTACAGCATTGGTAAATAAGGGTAGAACAACAGACGTCATCTACCTGGACTTATGCAAAGCGTTTGACACTGTCCAACATGAAATCCTGGCATCAAAATTGGAAAGTCATGAATTTGATGGATGGACCACTTGGTGGATAAGGAACTGGCTGGATGGCCGCACTCAAAGGGTTGCGGTCAATGGCTAAATGTCCAGTTGATGGCCAGTGACAAGTGGTGTTTCTCAGGGGTTGGTAGGGGGACGAGTGCTGTTTAACTTCTTTGTTGGAGACATGGATGGTGGCATTGAGTGCACCCTCAGTAAGTTTGCTGATGACACCAAGCTGTGTGGCGCGGTTGACACGCTGGAGGGAAGGGATGACATCCAGAGGGACCTGGACAGGCTTGAGAGGTGGTCCTGTGCAAACCGCATGAAGTTCAACCAAGCCAAGTGCAAGGTCCTGCACTAGGGACATGGCAATCCCAGGCACAAATACATGTTGGGTGGAGAATGGCTGGAGAGCAGCCCTGAGGAGAAGGACTTGGGAGTGCTTGTGGATGAAAAGCTTGACATGAGTCGGCAATGTGTACTGGCAGCACAGAAAGTCAATCACATCCTGTGTTGCATCAAAGGAAGTGGGGTCAGCAGGTCGTGGGAGGTGATTCTGCCCCTCTACTCTGCTCTTCTGAGACCTGACCTGGAGTACTGTGTCCAGCTCTGGAGTCCTCAACACAGGAAGGACATCGACCTGTTGGAACGGGTCCAGTGGAGGGCCACAAAAATGATCAGAGGGCTGGAGCACCTCTCCTGTGAAGACAGACTGAGAGAGTTGGGGTTGTTCAGCCTAGAGAAAAGGCTCTGGGGAGACCTTATAGCAGCCTTCCAGTACCTAAAGGGGGCCTACAGGAGAGATGGGGAGGGACTCTTTATCAGGGAGCGTAGTATTAGGACGAGGGGTAATGGTTTTAAACTGAAAGAGGGGAGATTTAGATTAGCTATTAGGAAGAAATTCTTTACTGTGGGTGTGGTGAGACACTGGAACCAGGGCTTTTGTGGACACCCCATCCCTGGAAGTGTTCAAGGCCAGGCTGGATGGGACTTTGAACAACTTGCTCTAGGGGGAGGTCCATGGCAGGGGGGTTGGAACTTGGTGATCCTTGTCCATGGCAGGGGGGTTCAAAATTGATGATCTTTAAGGTCCTTTCCAACTCTAACCATTCTATGATTCTATGACTAAGGTTTTTTCTAGTATATACACATATGCTGACAATAGGAGTATTTGTCAGGGAAGGAATGAGTTGCAGTAGAGTTCATCTTAGGTCTTTATTCAATTACATATATTAATTAAGTCCAACATGAGATACAGCAACCAAGAAGCAGACTTCACATGCCACTATTCAGACAGCAACCTGTGTCAGGAATGCTACTGCATGCATGCATGAATTGCACTCCGTCATTTCCAAAAGGACTTCCTGAAAAACTGTATGCTTCCAAAATAGTAAGTGTGGTGAAGGTTAGGTTCAAAGTGAAAAAAACCCCTGTGAGTAGCTTCGGTGAGTTGACTTATGGAGATCTTTACATTACCCCAGCAATTTCAGTAATCTGCCCCTCATAAACATGTATATACTTCACAAGGATTTCTTTCATCAACCAGGTACCGCACAGACCTTGTAACCCAGCCTAACCTGCACTGTCTTTTTTCTGCAGCCAGTTCCGAATCACAGAATGGTTGAGCAAACAGAAAGTCTGTTCCCTGAAGGAGCAATTCCATGGAGGAGGTACAAGAAAGAGTTTGCATACAGATTTACCTTCTTTTATGCACTGGGGATTCATAATCCACTTGTAGACATCCCAAGACTTAGGCTTACTCAAAGCAAGAGATTAAAAGAAATAAATATGTAGCTTCTGGCCTAATACAGTTAAGATATGAAAAGCAGGTACAAAATCAATGGATGAAAAACATATACTTCAAGGATTTATTACAGAGTTGAGTAGATACTGCAAGAGCTTCCAGATAAGGAGCAGGAGGGGTCTGACTCATGTCTCTAATGTAAGTAAGGGTAAGAATAGATCTCTTGCAAACACTGAAGTGAAAGAGAATTTGATGAGTTTTTCTCAGACACCACAAAAAATTATCCTCTGAAAATCAGTAAATGTCAAATTTTAAAGCTTAGGATAATATTTTTTTTTCGAGAGACATAGGAAAACATACAAGACTGAAAAGAAATGAAGATGCATAGTATCAAATATTCTGTTCACTGGAATGGTTATTTTTCCTTTGACTTTGGACAAGCTACCTGAGTAGCATGGCAGCTATGAATCTACAGCATATTTTTCAACTGTCATATGTTCTTATTTATGGTCTGAGTTTGATTCATTTACTGGTCCCCACTGTGGAAGCAAGAAGTGGAAATGAAGGCACTGTGTAGCCTCAGGGTACCGCAGTGGACTTCAGATAGATGTGCAGAGGTCGATGTAACTTCTCACAGTGTACCCTAGCACCTGCTTCACTTTTCAATAGAGCTGCAATAATTGGCCAGTCAGGAGTTCAAGAGAACTGAGATTATAATGAACAAAAAGCCAGCACTGTTCTTCCATCCCCAAGCTGCCTATAAATTGTTTTTCTTCTTAAAATATTTTCTATACCCATCATAACACATTGCAACTGACATGAGAAGATAGTGATCTCAGATAACAGAAAGACAAAATGCCATAATCATGAGGTGTAATAGCACCTGTAATGGCACCATTTTGAAGAAGAACAATTGTACAGAACGACATTAGATTTCTGTCCAATGTTGGCTTTCATCTTCAGATAATATATACCTTCTGAATGTTAAGTATGAATAGAGGAGATACTGAGAAAAAGAGGGGTAGGTGCCATGAATTGTTAATACCTGCTTTTGTTCAACTACCAGGAAGAAATCTAATCTCTAAAAGTTTGAGAGAAGTCTCTGGGAGTTAGTAATGGCTAAACCAACACATACTTTTTGGAAAAAAAAATAATATACATATATATATTCCTTTGCTTCTGTATGAAGTTTGTACAATAATAAGACTACAGTTTCTTGCATACTTAGTTTTATTCAACAAAAGTGTAATTTTCAGTGGGAGTCTACCTTGATTAAAGAGACATATTTGATTACTATCAGCCCAAACAATGTAAATATGGCATCATTAACAGTTACGCTTTACCTGTAAAGATTGCATTTTTATGGTTGCACCAAAAATAATTATTACACTAACAGTGTTCTCCAGTGTCTGAGGAAACACTTAAACAGCTTAAACAACACCATTTTAATATTTCTGAAACCCCAGTTTTAGAATTGCTTCTCAGTCAGGAAAAAATCCAAGTATCATCTATGAGCTCTAGTGCACATATTGCAAAAAAGAATTTTAAAATAATAAAAAAGTTACAAAAGCAGTTGATAGTCTGTAAGTTTGAAGACAAGCATTTGTGTTCCTATCACAGTGATCAAAACATGATTGAATTCACAGGTACAGCACAAAAATGAGAGTTTATTTCCTGAAAGACCAGACGGTGCACTAGAAATGTTGGCATGCTTGGATACAAAAAAACCCTCAGCCTAGTGGATCCACTCAAGTGGATCCATACAATCTTTTCAGCTTAGGCTTCCTCCTTCCTTTTCTTCTGGGGAAAAAAACAAAACAAAACAAAACAAAACAAAAACAAAGTCATGGATTGGATGATACTACTTAAACTTTCAGATTCTCTTCAGTACAGCTGTTCTGGAAATATTTGGCAAAAATTTTCTCAGAAAAAGCAGATGCAAACTGCAGTTTGTTCAAGCAAATTCTTCCTAGAAACACGAAATTTTGATTACACGTCTGTAAGGATGGAATTTGTGAGAACTAGTGAGACATTTGCTTGCTACAAGAGGCATCAACGCAATCCAAGAGGAAGAAAAGCATCTGCATGTCCTTTCCTAAAGGAGTGCATTATAGTCTCTTAGTCTTTGAATATCCTCAGTTAAGCATCAAGAGATTCAGAAAGTAAAATTAAAAAAGCAATTCTTGGAAGGTTTTGATATTCTTCCAGTGTAAAAGTTGGGAAAAAGTCTCTTTGGAATGGGAATGTGCAGATCTGTTTGTCAGAAGTTCTGCCCTCCCAACAAACTTTCTTCAGGAGAAGGCACTGCAGTATAAAGCTACCAAACAGAAAACCAAAAATTAAGCTTGTTCTTTTTCCACTGAATATTTTCTTATCCCACTGATCTGTTTTTCCAGATTTTTTGCTCAAATTTCCTGTCCCATCTTCTACTCTGCCCATTAGTCTCTCAAGTCACTCACCAGAGAACTACAGACAGTTTAATTCAGCTTTGTGTCTCTCATGCTTTCTCCAGAAACTAAAGGACTTACAGCTTCACCATCTGATATCTCAGTCCCCGGCGGGTCTAGTTTTGTCATTATGGATGACAGTGGAGCGAAGAGATTTTAGCATTTGCTTTCACCCTGTACAGGCCTCAACACAGTCCGTAAATAATGAATAAAATAATTAATATTGGTGAAGGATTCAGATAGTGTGGTCATAAATGCTTGCAGAAAAGCTCATTCATTGGGATGATTTGGAACCACTAATGCAACTTTGGAGTCCAAAATCTGCCTTGAAAGACAAGCAGGAAAAAACACAGATTCCTACTCAGGTAGGATAAGGAGATAAAACCTCGTATTTGCCTACCAAAAAAAAGCTGGGGTTTTTTTATTCCTTAAGCTCATTTCAAAAGAAATTAAAGGAAGTATTGAAAACTTTTGTATTTTATTATTCATATATTTTTAATATATTTGGTACAAAAATCATAATCTTATCACTACCAGTATTATGAGTGTTAAAAACCTGGAGTGAGGTGTGCTTCCAGTAGAATATTTTCAGCAGTTTCTACTTAGCTGATAATGTACCATTTTAGTTATTAGACAGAATGCCAGTCAGATTCATTGCATTTAAGGCCTAAGGATAACATAATTCATTTTAGGGATGCAAAAAATATGTAAAATACAACTGAAAGATTTATAGTGACATTTTCTCTACACTCACAACTGCTGACTTTAGAGTGAAATTTCCAAAACGTCTTTGGAACCCAGGGAGAAAGCAGTTATTTTTGAAATATATGGTCAAGATGCAATTAGGAGGCAAAGATTAACTACCTATAGAAGCTATAAATCAGCACATGGACTTATATTTCTGAAGAAAAAACAGTCTGGGCATAATTAATGACCAAGTGAGTAATATGCCAAAAATGATTGCAGGTCTCGATATAGAACTTTGTGAGTCTTGTATTCTTATATGTTACTCTGTGGTTCTTCTAGCTCTATTTTTTAAGTCTAAAAAATTTTAATTACAGCTGATATAGAGAAATTGATATACAATAATATAAAGATATTTATACATGCTATTAGAATATTAATATGACTGCTTAGAGATGTGTAGATTTTAGCACAAAGTTATGTTTAAACCATTAAGATCTGGCTTAAAACATAAACAAAGAAAGAAATTCCTGAATAAAACCAGCCTAATTTTATATAATTGCAGCATACCCTTAGTTTTACCTAAGGTGGCAAAAGTTATAAGAACTCAAAATCAGAGAACGGTTATTTGAGTGCTTTAACCAGACAAAATGGTCTTTGCCTTGTCAACGCAGGAAACAGACCCACTTAAATGGGTAGAGAACTGGATAATGAGCAATCCACATTTTTTCATGGATAACCTTGTAGTAACAAATGAGAAGTTAAAGAAATAAGAAACTAATAACTCTACCTGGCTATGTATGACAGGAGTACACCTTGATATAAGATCCTTCAGAAGGACTTAGCTTGTATAGGCTTTCCTCACAGACCATAATTTACTATTAAGTAAATACAAAAATACTTTGTAGGTAACTCCACAGACTACAGCCAGACAATTGTACAATGCTTCTTGAAGATGTTGTGATCTGGGAGTGTGGGTCAAAATCATGATTGAAACCTCACATTTTAAGTTTTTTCCAGGGAAAACCACAAAGAATAAAGCTTTCTTGAAGAAAAACTGCCTTCCATTTCTAGGTATTGTTACTGATCTCCTTCAAAATAAACCATGAGCTAGTTTGCTCCAAAAAGGTTGTTGCTTTTCCTAAAAAGTGAATTCCTAACCACTGAAACACAGAAACCCAGGAATCAGGAAAAATCTCATCTGAGTACAGGAAGAACATTTTGGGAAAAATAGGGACAGCTTCCAACAAGTATCTGTGTGGACCCTATCCAAGGAAAATGAGGTTTTAAGATGCCTTTCTTCCCAGTTCATGCAGATGCAAGCATACTGGGAGTTTATATCTTGCCAGTAGATTAGTGAGAGGCACTTTCTCCTCCTCCCGTCTTCCCAAAATGTGGTTTTATGAGCAGAATCTAATTTTAGACATTCATTTAGTCTTGCGAAGAAGTCACCAATGAACATGAAGGAGCAGCCTGACAAAAACTGGCCCTTGACAGAAAGATGCAGTAGACTTGAAATCCCTGTTCACTTCAGAATTCATGAACACAGAGAATGAAGAAAGGTACCTGCTGCTCATGAATGAGACATTATTTTCTAAGGGATGACGATAAAACAGAACGTGCTTGAACACGCAATCATCAAATTAGGAAACTGGAAATGAACACTGGCAAGTGTTTATCAGGGCTTCCCACTTCATGTTCAGGGGAAGAAGACTGAGCTGCCTGTCTTTCAGGGTCTGCTTTTTTTTCTTTTCTATTCTCCTGGTGAAAAATGCAGTCATCTAGGGAATCAGAGGTTTGTCCTTTGATTAACACAGGGCTATTCAGACCTGAAAAAGTGCATAGAGTCGGGGGGAAGACGAGGGGAGGGAGACCTGGCTGGGAGAGATACAGTCCTGTGGAGGGAGAAGTCCTACTGCACAGTTTGACAGGGATGAACGCTGTGCATCACTTATTGTGCCTAGCATTTCACTGTTTGTTTCATATCTGATTTATACGACCAAAAAAATATAAAGTGATAGAAAGTAAAATTTCCCCACAAAACCAACCATTTGTCTTCCTGAAAGAGAGAGCACAGTGAGGGACAGGGGTTAAAGACCCTTCCCAAGCATCATGCCTTGCACTTTCTTGTTGCTTATGTGGGCATTTCTCTGCATTATACCACTGGCAAGCCCTCACTGGTTGCATTCACAGGTTACACCTGGTCTACATCTGGAGACATACCAGGGAAATGTGGGGTCTAAACATCATTCCCATGTCTGTCTTCCAAACTGAGTGCTCCCCTTGGCCCAGGCCACTTCACCCACCTCTCATAGTCACTGCAGCTCTTGCGTTTAATTAATGCTTTTCATCTACTTGAGTTGTTTTTATATTATTACAAGTCCAAGTTTCAGCTTTTTGGTTGAGGGAATTCTTTTTGTTTGTTTTTATTATTAATACTTTTTTTTTTTTGTTTCAAGGTAAATATGAAAACATCCTTCCTGGCAGTTTCCATGCTTGCAGTGAGAAATAGCTGCAACTCTTTGGGGCTCAAAGTGTGCTTCCTTGTCCTATTCATCTCCCTATGCTACTGCAGACTGCAAGGGAGGAGGGAAAAGAAAACATGCAATGCAGGAGACACTGCCTCCCTCCTCCCTTTTTGCTCGTAAATAATCCTTTCTGTGCTAATGCACAGTCTCCTGTTTTCACTGACTCATTCAAGCTCCCAGAGCACTCATGTTTCTGCTAAATATAAAGATATGCCTCACCTCTTAGCATTTTTACCCACAGTGTAACAATAAGAAGCCTTTTTTGTTTGTGGAAGTGACTCCTCTTTTTGCCTCAGTGCTCAAGTCCACGGGTCCTCCCAAGCACCGGGAAAAGTGGACAGCGCGTTGCATTGTGCCATTCTGCTCCTTCCCTCAAAGGGCTTTAGCTCAGTTTTCAGGCTCTGTGGAGCAGGCACTGCCTGGTTTTGTGATGATACAGTCTGACACGCCGGGCTTTCACATCCCAGGAGTGCTTCCTGGACATTGCCACAAAGCAAGTGCCCTCATATTAAAAAAACAACTTCTGACAAGTTTTCACACCTCTGCCTGGGTCCTTCTTAGCCAGGGTGACACAGGTTTTAGTCCACCTAGAGACCACTAACTGATTTCAATTTTTCTGCAAAATTTCTGGGGCCTGAAGCTGATGCAAAAGTTGCAGAGAGAGAGTTTATTAAATGCGAATTTATTAAATATCTACAGTTGCCTGTAGCTGATAAAAAATAACTGTTTTAATGGGAAAAAATATTTAAAGGAAATTAATTAGTTCATTTAAAACAAAAACAAAAACAAAAACAAAAACAGAAACAAAAACAAAAACAAAAACAAAACTGACCAGTTCTGCTGTAACCATGGAAATAATAATAATTAGATTTATATAAATAAAAATATTCAAAATGGAGAGTAATTTGTGAAGGATAAAACCTAGTACAAAAAAAGAGCTAAAAAATTAATGTAAGTGAGGTTCTCTACCTAAAAGATACAAAGATTAAAGACCATAAAGAGTTAACTGATACTATGAAGTTTCAGAAGGGCTTTGGGGAAAATGCTTCATGAGGTAGAAAATTAATAGCTTATATGTGATCCATTGCTTTTAATAGTGTCCAGGGTCAAAAAGCAGCCAAATACCTTCAGTCAAGCAGAGAGCTCTGGCTCAGATTTACCTCAGACTTAAGGCTTGAAAATTTGTCTAAAGGCTTTAGGAGCATATGCCCCATTTTTACAAAACCGGCTCCAGCTTTTGGGATTTTGTATTTCAGTGGCCACGCTTACACAAAGGGACAGGAACACAGTGCTTGAAGCGGTGCCGCTCCTGACTCTGAGCCAGACCCAGGGTATATCCCTTTCTGTACCAGAGTGTGACCTGACCAAGGACCATCATCCCCTGCCTGCCAGACCTTCTTGAAAAAGGAAACTCGAGTGCGCAAGGAGGGGAGAAGACATGTTATTCTCCAGCTGGCTCCCAGGTCTGGGGAGCTGGAAACAAGCATTAATGACATATCATAAAACACATCTGCCCCATTGTGTAAATTCAAAAGCAACAGTGGACTAAAGTCTCCCCAGTGGCAAGAGCCTAGACTGTAAAATCTATTTAAATATTTAAATACATTTAAGAATGATACTCTAATTTAATTTTGAAAACAGCACTTTGCTATCCAATAATAAGCAAAAACCAAAACAAAACTCATAGTCAAAGTTCTTTTCTTTTTGCATGCTTTTTTATGCATAATTTTTTTTAAAAATGAAAAAAGCCTCTGTCATCTCTGCTTCATGTTAACTGAGCCCCTTCTCTATTCCAATCCTTTATTCTCAGAGTATGATTTGAGGAATTAATAATTCTGCTTCCTCAGCCCTTCTTTCTAATTTATTTAGAATTGATCAATGAGGTTAAAACATTATCAGCCAGTGGCATATATATATAAAAGGATTTTTTTATGAACATGTTTGCTGAGGGGTCACATAAGCTTAATTTCATTAGGAAACTAATCTAAACTTTATTTTTTTTAATAAACTGTGAAGATTTCAGGAATACACGGCTGCCTATGCACAATGTGGTTTGTCCATACCATATCTGATCACATGAATTTTAATTAATTTTAAATTCAAATGAATCTCTGGCACCTTGAAGATTAGGGGGGTGTCTATTTAAAGGGAGACAGATGTCCAGTTTTTAACCTAGCAGTTGCATTTCTCTTCTCTTTTAACCTGCAAAGCTCACTTTTAAGTGAGAGGGTGGGCAGATCCCATTCCTTATTTTAGCTCCTGTTCCTCTTATGTTCTTGACAGAGGAATAGAAATCAGCATATTTGGAGGAACAGCTGCAAGATGCTGCTGTGGAAAATGGCTGCTTATCTGTTGCTGCAAGCAGATTCCATTATTTGATTAAAAAGAAACTGGTTATTCTTCGTCCCCATGACTGACTGCGCTCTACAGACATCTGTTTGGCCAGACCTGGTAAAACAGAAAGTGCTCTCATTGTGGAAAATTCTGGGGAACATTTACAAATGCCGCTGTTCCTTTTTTTGGCATAGAGTATCTTTGCATTTCTTATTTCACAGTTTGGGTGCTGAATCTGCTTACACTTACATCCCTTAATCATAAATACAGGCACAAGGCTGAGGGGGATGGAGAAGAAGCTGCAGCAGGGGTGGGGGTTGCTTTAATCTGGGTATTTCTTAGCATTGCATCTAAGCAAATAGAGGGATGATACCTTCATTTGCTAGTGATCAATCACACTCCAGGCAGCCAGCACACAAATCAGAACTGATAATGTCCCTCCATGGCATATTGTTCTCTGCGGCAAAATAGAACTCATTTTTAAATTCTCCTCTTCTTTTCATCCATCAGAGGACAAAATCAGGAGCTCAGGAAAGAGCATAGCCCAAGTAATTCTTACAGCTGAGCAGACATCAATACTTATAGACCTACTCAGGGTTTACAAACACTGCACAGTAGGGCATCTCAAAACAGGACTGGCTAAGGATCGAAACAGATTATAAAACGTAATTGGTCAGGAACACCGATGTTTCTGGCAATATGGAATTACTCACAACACTGATGATTGTGTACACCGAAGGGTGCATAGGGCAGCTTTAGAAGTAAAGAGAGACAAAAACAAAATGTCAGGAAACAGCATGAATAACAGTCTCCACTTACCATGTCACACACACTCACTGGATAGTTATTCTAGGCAGAAGTACACATCTGTGCACATGGGGGTTTTGCTGCATGGGCTTTGCTCAGCTGACTGCATCAGATTTTTCTGTCCTTGGTGAGATCCAGGCAGCTGTTACCAAAGCCAGCCCAGACTTTACTGCCCATCCAAAACATCCAGGCAGGAAGGACAGTGGAGGAGCTTTCAAAATGGAAGGTCCTGTCTCACCAAAATCTCTACTTTCAGGCAAAGTAAACCCCACACTAGCAAACCTCTGTAACCAGGAGGATGCTGGTCTAGTGTGCCTTTCGTATCTGGCCAGCCTTCTACTTACATCTTTTCCCAAATGAATTCACAAGACAATGCAGGAATAAGTAGGGCAAAATGTCCATCCTCTCCTGAAATTCTTTCCTTGCAGTTCGAGGGGTTCATTGTATGGAGCAAATAGAGAAACAAATTAAGACTTAAGCAAAATACTGTGGAATGAAGTTTATCTGAAGAAAGTTGGTTTGAATGCACATCAATAAATAAATGCAGAAAAAAATTATAAAATCTTAGCTGCCAGAAAAGATATGGACTCCATATCCCTATCCAGCTACATCACATTGTATTACCTGAAAGATGCAGACAAGAATGTATAACATCAACATTCATGTCCCAAACCTACTGCTTCTAGAAAATCTCCCTTGGTAGTTCTGTTTATGTAATAGTTAATGACAGTCTATACTCAGTCCTAATATCATAGTAGTATATTACTAAACTCACACTAGTGAGCAAAAATGTGCACAGGTCATCTCCTCAGGAGCTGTGGTTACCTAGGTATGGATGCATTGGTGGAATACTGTATTTCCCATACTCAAGTCTCTCTTATTCTTGTCTAGCTTTTTGAGCTCATCTTATCTTTGGATGTCAGCAAAAAGCAAGCCCAAGTCTACTTTATGGTAGGAGTACTAGGATTTAGTGCCTTCTTTGGAATCACGTCGCATATTAAAATGAAGAGCAAAGATGGAAGTAAGGAACACAAACTTTATTTTCAGCCAGCCCATCCTTGGATGCATCTTCAGGTAGTGAGAACTGAAGACTGAGGGCAAAATTACATAGTCAGATTAGCCTCACTTAAAATGTGAGTAATTATTGTATGGATTGTGTTTTTATGTTTGTAAGTTCCTTTCTTTAAGGGTTGTAACACCATTTGACTAATAGAAGATAGTCTATAATGTTAAAAGTAGCTACTGTAACTGAAGTGATAGCATATTTTATTGGAACAGATGTTCTGTGAATGAGCAGGGAATAAGGAGAGCAGTTGTCGTTTTGATGCTGTTTAAAGGGCAAGAGTGATGCCAATCATAATTACCATCTGCTATAGTACATAAAGTATCCATATGCTCTTTAGATGATCCCAAAGTTGATTTGAACTATCATACTGAGATTTCTCATTTGAGGACAAGACAGCTCTACATCCCCTTATTAGCTCCCAACTGACAAGAGCCCTGAGAGCAGTTAATGTAAATGTCTCAAAATCCTGGCTAACGTAGACACTGATTAAATTTAGAGTACACCAACCTTTGCATTCTCCTTTCCTGGGTCTTCTGCCATGATAGTATTTACCGTCTGAAGTCTAAGCATGCCTGGCAGCTGTTCAAAAATATAAACCCAATCTACAAATCCTCATTCCCATACTTTACAGGGTTTGCAACATTTCTCATGGTCCTATAAACGCTGTGTTAGAGCCCACACTCTCCTGGGCATTGACTCAGAAACTGACTCAGTTAACCTTCCACCCCTGACCTTCCAACTGAAATGTGTTTCTTCCTTCAGCAGAGTGCATTTAGAGCAATATTTCGCATAGTAAAAAGAGAGACCTTTCACATCCATCCAGCATGGAGAGGACAAAATATTTTTAACCTTGCATAAACATTGTTCTCTCTTTATTCTTTGCAGCTAGATTGTACATGAAGTTCATGAGCTTTGTAGCAAAATTTTATGTCAACTGTGTTAACAAATGTTTAACATGAATCCAAAGAAATAAATTCAAATTCATCTATAATACAAGACTAAATCACTGGTTTCACTCGCTTTCTGGCTTAAATTTAAGATTTTTTTTTGCGTACAAAGAAAATAATGAAATATATAAGCAGCTATATGGAAATATACTGGTGATCCATCCATTCACATGCTTTTGCACAACAGGGCAAATAACAGATGTCTGAAAGGATGGTGGCATACCCAGTATAAAATAGCAGTGGTTCAAATGGCATTTGTTGCTAAGCCTAGTCAGTTAATGACATGCTTTTTCTCCAAAGGATTTCAGCTTATATTTCGCTCCCCCCAACCCCCGAGACCCACCCCCTTTTTTTATTATATCATGCATGTTTTCATCATCACATGATTGTCTAGTTTTGGAATCCCTCTGTGATTTAACTGGCAGCAAAACCAATGGAAATAAGTTCCAGAGGTTAAGATATTTCACATAACTAGATCTAAACCTGCTATCATAGGTTAGCTTTGGGTATCTTCTTGCTGATGTGTTCATGAGAATGTGTGGAAAGGTATGTCATCTCTTTTTTGCAATTTCTTCTTACAAAGCTGGAAGTAAATTACTTGGTTTGTCCATTTCTGAGCTGTTTTGATTTGAACTCAACTCTTTACGTGACCGTAGTTTAATGGCCAGCAGGTAAGAATTTGGGTACTGTCTTCCTTCAATTATTTATCTTCACAGTGTCCAAAGCTGGATAGGATCCCTTGAGGTTTCCCTGGCACAGCTATGTTTCTGTGTTTTTGGGAGGGACTATCATTGAAGTAGATTACCTTCTGGGCTGCCCTGGGGAAAGAAACTTCTTCCTGGGTTTCTTTCTTTTCCCTTAATCCTCTATAAGGGCTATTACAATCCCCCTTCCACATTTTTTACATTAGTTATTTCCCTCTTGGGCATAATGATGACTATAGCATGATGCTGGGGGACATTTCACTGGGAAATGGCTCCCTTTAAGTCAGGGATAAAAGACCATGCCAACAGGTAAACTGTTTCTCCCAACATCTTCTATAAATAGCAGCAGAGCTACTACATGAACTTCCACGTTCTGCTCCATTAGCAAAATGCACATTAACGGCACAACTCTTATAATATGAACATGCAGAAAAATGTGTGTACTAATAGAGACTACAAGGGAGGAAACCATACAAATATAACAGTACTATAAACACAATTACTCTCCTTCAGGAAAGGATAAGAGAGAAAATTAATCTCAGGTGACAGATTGTTAGTCATGTTGCATAATGCTGGAGGGCATTCAGATACAATAGTGATCCAGTGATGAAACGAGAACAGAACTATTGCAGATAGTGTGGTGGTGTATGTATGCTTTTAATTTAAAAAAAATAAAATAAAATCCTAAACTGAAGAGGAACAAGATCAGCTCCTACTACAATTCTTGCAGAGTGTGGGTCCTCTCTATGGTCATTATACTTTAAGCACACCCTGTTTTGGTTTATTTTATTTTATTTTTCTGTGAAATATATAATGAACTACGCATTTAAGTGTGAGAGGTTTTACAGTAGCCTATTTTACGTTAACATAGATACCCATTATTAGGAAATTGCCCATTGCTAAGTTTTATCTGCAATATAGTTCACCAAAAGCTTAATTAACATTCTTTGCTCTGCTGAAATATTATATTATATTGTTCTTAATACTGAATGCAGAGAACTCCATCTACAACAAAATTGTGAAATTAAAAGTTGGCTATACAGACTAAAAGCTAGTAAGAATATATTGATGATTTACATTAACATCCATTATCATTCTAAAACAGCAGCATGAAGGCCATGGGGAGTTGTAGGGCTCATATAATTTCACTCTAATTATACTAATTTACTGTAATTAAGATACTAAAGAAAATCCAGTGAGAGAAAGCAATAATATCCTTTCAATACCAGTAAGAGAACAATAGTC
This sequence comes from Limosa lapponica baueri, assembly GCA_002844005.1. NCBI lineage: Eukaryota > Metazoa > Chordata > Aves > Charadriiformes > Scolopacidae > Limosa > Limosa lapponica. The sequence continues at coordinate 103,999 of KZ506108.1, forward strand.
TTGCATTACACGGTATTATTAACCAGAATACTGTAAGAGCTTAAAAAATGCACAGAAGACACCCTGATATTGAAAATTATATTTATATATTTGTGTGGGTGTTTATAGAGGAAGAATTTTTTAAATATATTTGTTTCTATTTATTTTGTCCTTTAATTTCTTTCAGGGTCATTACCTGCATTAAAATCAATGGGACAAAAGCCTGGGTGAGGTCTCAAGGGCCCTAGCAGCATATACAGTCTATCACCAGCGAGGGACACACAGCAGATCAGGATAGTTCACCACTGTTCTGACCTATGCAATTGGGAGCTTTTCCTGATCTCTGCTTCAGACTGTTAGGATCCATGAATAAATCTGAAATTCATCAACTAGCTGTCTGTGGTGCCTACCCTCTTGCAGGCTCCAGGTTTCTATAGGAAATTATATTTGTGTATGGCGTTAAGCCATCTTTTGCACACATGATGCAAGGTAGCTCAATACCAGCACAGCTCTTGTGTTTACTTGGTAACTAGTCACTTAAAACAGTGCTGACATGCTCTCAAAGCTATTGCTGACACATAGTTAAAGCCTTAGCTATTAGATAGGAACAGAAAGGGAGAAAAAATATTATTTATTTTTAAGTCACAAAGGATAGTGAACTATATGGCTCTGCTAGAACCACTTCAGATTGTCTGCCACCCTCATATGAACTGCAGGACAGGTGTTTGATCTTCCTGCCTCATTCAACAACTGGGAATTACAGGGGAGCTAGGAAAGGTCAGGAAGCATCAGTTTCTTGTCTTCAGGGGTCACATGAGTAACTTGAGGGAGAGAGCAGGAAGGGAAGGTGCCAGGATCATACGTTCATCACTCAGATCTGGATGCTTCAAACGAGCTGCCTGAATTCTTATGTCAAAAATAGCTCATACATTTCTGAATCCCCTTATATCAAGTCCCTTCTGCTACTGAACAAAATCCTTGGCAATTCCCCCCCGCCCTTGGCATAAATTATTTCTAGCCCATTTGTCTCAGATGTTACATAACAGGTAATATTAAATTCTATACACTTCCAAAGTGCTTTATGATCTTCAGTTGAAAGCCACTAAGTGCAAAATATTATTGAATATAGTAAAGAAATTAAGATGTGAAATAACGCTGAAAAAAAACTTTCATATATAGAATGTGATAAGGAAAAGAGAATGTCATTTTTTTGACAGGCCATGATTCCTTTTTTATGTATAATCACTGGTTTAGACATAGAGTTTCACTTTTATGAATGTCACAGAATGACAGGACAAGAGGAATAGATCTTAAAGAACAGTTCAGAAAGAGCCAGCAATCCAAGGTCTCGTCAGCAGACTGGCAGAAAAAAAAAAAAAAAACCACTGAATTTAGAAAGTGTTTCAGCACTTATGAAAGCTTCTGAAAATATCAAGTCTGGCATGAACCAAGGCTTAGATTATGAGAAATTTTCCTGTCCGTTCTGGCACCAGAACAATTTTGGTTATTTAAATGTCATCTGTAAGCACTAAACATGTCTGTATTTATAGATGCATATATAGATATATAAATACATATTTATTCCATATTTGTAGCACTGGGAGTTTGCTTATGTATTGGTAGGAAAGAAATCCAGCTTTAGCTGGCTGGGGACCAAAACCAACTGCTTCTGTAGGATTCAGGACAAGTAAGAGAAGATCCTAAACTGGAAGTACTATTAGAGATTGGTTTGTACCTCAGACAGGTGATCTATCTCTCCAAATCAAAAGTTTCCTTCTGTAGAGTTTTCTCCCCTTTACTTGCTGTCCTGCTTACAACGTAAGAACAGCCTATAGTAAGCCCAGTGGGAATCCTTATTTCAAGGTGGATCTAAAAGCATTGCAACCATGCAAATGAATAAAAAAATAACATTTTTCTATGTTTTACAGGAGCTTCCTGTTTGCAGTGAAAGTGTATGTACATAATGGTCTAGAATGTTTCGTGATGGCAGCATGCAGCAAGATGCAACCATGCATGCTCGGGAAAGATGTTCACAGTTGTAGGATGGCTCGGGAACTACTAGTAAAATCATCCACCCCAGCCTTGTGACAATCACTGGCAGAGATCTTTACCACAGCTTCCTAGTGCTCAAAGAAGTTACCTCATTCAGCACTTTTCTTAATCAGACCCCTAGTAATTATCAGGTCCCATGTGACCCTGAGAACCTGCTCATTTAAGACAGTGAGACTTGTAACTCTCTGTTCCCAGATCCCTGGTAAATCTACTTTTTAGTCAGCTTCAAGGAAGATAAAACAATGAGCAAGAAACCAAAGTGCAGGCCACTAAGAGAAATAAGCATGATAAGAGGTACTTAAATGGAATTATACCTTAAAGTAGTGCATATACAGACCTGGCCAGATATGCCTCTCTTGAAGCATAAGATACAAATGCATAGTCATTTAACTCCAGACAACGTTTCAGAGAACATTCCTACATCCTGTAAGCTTATGTGATATTGTGGAAGACTGAATTGATGAAAAGTCTGCAAAACTACAATTTTTGATATACAATTTAAATTTGTATTTCAAGAATTTATATTTCGTATTATAAGCACACTTTAGTATGCAGAAAAAAATTATCTGCAGGTTTTTATTCCACTTGAACAAAAATCTTCTTCAGAAGTACTCTTTTCCATTAATCCAAAAAGTTATAAAACAGTGCAGTTCAAAGGATGGTATATTCAATTTCTTGTTCAGGAGGAACATCCTTCCCCTTCTTCTTACCTTGCTTATCCCCTGTTCTGCCAGTCTTCCTACCCACACACATATGTTTTGTCAACAACTACTTCAAGAATACCAAATGTGCACAGGCCCACGCAAATTAGATTAAAGTAAAGGCCACTGGTCTTCAAAAGTCCCTCCTACTCCTCTTGAAAGAGAAATCTTGGAGGCTGAGCAAGATACATTCAATAAAGGGGTATTCAAAATAGCATGCGAGGATATCTTTGATACTATTAAAGCCCACTACCGGGCTCAAAGGCATCTACAGCACTGGGTTCCTGGGTTCTCAGCTGCCAGCACGCAGTAGGGTTGACATCTGATGTTGTTGCCCTTCATCTGTCCAGCAAGACTAATACTTTGGCTTTATTGTACACGCATTCACTACCTTATCCCACCTGTGATCTAAAATCCTGTATGCTTGCCTTGAACTTGCTTGAGATGCTTTACCCTTTTGAACTTGCTCAACATGACGTGCCTCCTGAATCATTTAAACCCATCTTCTGGGACACAGATTTTACTTGAACACTATGCAGGTAGAAAAATGTGTCTATGAAGTTTGGTAGCTATCAGCAAGAAAAAAAGAGATAGTTAAGCAGGAAAGGAAAAGTGATATAATGAGAGGTCTATATCTTTTCTCTGACAGGGTTTATGCCCTGTAATTACAGCAAGATGCTTTCTCTCTCTCTGCTTTTTCCCGTTTTTAATACCAGAAAGCTCATATTTCACATGTGAAAGAAATGAAAAAGATTTAATTAAATAGCAACATATCTTAGGAGAAAATATACCCCGACATACTGATGTCTTATCTTTAGTCAAGCCAAATGGACTTTTGGGGGAGAAATTGTTTACAAACTGTAATCCATCAACTAATGCTTATAGAGTTTACCGCCACAGACCTGCATATAACAGCTCATCACAAAACAGCAAATGCCACAAAGCGTGTTTTGAAGAGTGAATGAGACACAAAAATAAGATACAGCTCACCAAGTCTGTGGCAATGTATTTTAAGAAGCTGAAGTCAATCTATGTGAGATTGTTCAAATGTTTGTAAAAAAACAGTATCTTTTTTACCCATTCCATATTATTTTCCTTACTGTTACTTGTCCCTGCTGCACCTAGGGTCTGAGATTTTTGGGAGACAAGGAGGGATTACCACATGTTTCTCTTAATTTCAGTTTAAAACTGAAAGTTTGGCTATTGCTTTTCTTCAGAAAACTAGAATGGATTCACACTTTTTGCTAGAATTAAAAGTCCCAAATACAGACTTTTCTGGTTGTTTGAGGCAGACCCTAGCTGAAAGTAATATTTCATCAAGGGTTACCACAAAGCAACTACCCTAACCTTCTATTAGCCTTACATAAAGATAAGGTGATGTGTCTACAAACATGCATGCACTCAGAGGGAAAAAAGGAACTAATTACCAGGCACGTTCACAGAAAGTCATCTGTGGTAAAGACAAATAATCTGTAAAGCACTCTGGCCTGGTGAGACCAAGGTCAGAATTTCCACCTGCCACAACGACACTGCTAAACTGCTGTGTCTTGCTTTGCTTCAGACTGGAGTCTTCGGCAGTGGTGTCGGCTTGCTGATTCCTGACTGCTGTCAAAACTTAATTGTGGAAGCTGATTTCTTCCTTAGCATTTTGCATATGTAGGACATACAGCATATTCCCTGTAATTCCAGCTTAAAGTGAAAAAGTCTGTTACTCTTACATATACTACAATGCTAACATTCAACAGAATGTTAAATTTCTGCTCTAACACATTTAATCAGATGAGGGTGAAATGTTTGAATAAAAATACTCAGTTAAAATCTTTCTGTCTGAAAATTAAGGATTCAAACTAACTGAAATATTTTAAAAACTCATGTTGAATTTATAATATTACATTGGAGAATTTCTAATTGACACCTTTTTAATGGTATTATTGGGTTTCTTTGAGCTGAGAGTTCCGTTTTTTACACTGAAAAAATGTTTTATTTGTGATGAAATTTAAAAAACAGAGATAATAAAATTTTCTGTATGAAGTTGCATAAACTTGAATGAAAAGTCAATTAAAAGCTATTTATTGAAAATTATTTTACAAAAAATATATTTTTTTAAGATTGGAGCTTGAAAATATCTGCAAAGCTCTAAGTTCTAATAAAAAATTACTGCTTTGGTACTGAAGGCTTGCATATGTACTTTTCAATATGTAAGTGAAATGCATTCTAATTTATACTGATTTTTTTTATAACTTGAAACAAATTAAACTAAGATTGATTAGGGTAGAAATTGTACAAATGTGTAAGAGAGAATTTTTGAAACTAATTACTCAAGTTCTAACCAGCTCAGACAACAGAAATATTAATCTAGTTTCACAGGAGGGAAATCAGCACAGCAGTTTAAATGACCTGACTGGAATGATAATAATTCTGTTCTTCAGTGATAAATACAACACAGTATTACCTTGGTCCACAGAAAGTTTTCTAGTACTCTGCAATAGCTCTCTGAAACTCAGCATTTCATTTCAATGTCTTCAACAGAAATATGCAGTTCAATAAAAGAAAATAACCAGCTTAACTGTATGGAGAGAAAATATGCTTTATGTACTTTGCAGTTATCAGAGAAAGGGAGAAAACACCACACAAAAAGTACCAAATGCATTTTTACTGCCCAAAGCCTTTCATAGTCCTTTTTCTCACACAGAGTTTTTGAAAAAAAAAAAAAAAGCTAAACCAGAAAAATTCCAGAAAGTTGGGTAATTATTTGGTGCCTTTTTTTACAAAGAAAACTGCCAGTAATCTGCATAGGCAGTTTAATACAAAGGAACACAATTAAAGTTGGCAATTGTCTGAAAACCACATACTGTACTATTTCAAAGATTACTACAGCACAGAAAACTGGTGCAGGATCAAGTGAATCAGATTCTGCCCAACTGCCCAAGTTGGCCAAAGGAGAACCAATCATTGAAGGGGCTGGGCAAAGAGAACTGGGAAAGGCACAAAGTGCTTGTTACATTATTGTTCAATTACTCTACAATTATGAATCATCAGAACAGAAGATGCTTTGAAAAGTCTACTTTTCAGAAGACAGTTTTATATACATGATATGTTTTTACAAGGTGAAGAAACTACAAATAGATCTGTCCAGCTTAAGGGTGATGATTGTCCCCTCACAGTATCTAGCAGTCATTACAGAAAGCTCAAGAACAATAAGGAAGATGGTGTAAATATCTTCATTTTTGGCACTCTCAAACCTCAGAAGCTCATTTGTTAGTTGTTTTTTTATACAGCACAATTTTGTGCAGAAAAATCAATGCCAGGCACTCGTAAATCCTACTGTTTGGACATTCATGAACACTCACATACAGAAAGTGTAGATAGTTTTGGTTTTGTCACCAATGAAAGCACAACTCCAGATTAAATTAGCAGTTATATTTCAAGGGCCAGATTCTCCAATTATACAGATATCATTTTAAAAAGCTCTCGCAGACTCTAAGGTTTAAAATTGGGCATAAATTACATTTGTACTCCCTTCAAGGCTCCTTTAGCCTGCTGGAATGATGAAAGTTGATTTAGCATAAATGAAAATTCAGCCCCCCCAAACTCATTATAGTACTTGGATTGAAGCCTTCTCAGCAAAGCCAGTTCACTGCAGAATATGCCAGTTCACAGTCTGTCACTCCTTTCCTCTGCATCTCTGCAAAATTTAAGCCCAGCTTCTGAGAACTTGGCCCGCCACATACCAGCACTGTACCACAGGAAGTCAAATGCAAGGGACCATGGAAGAGGAAGCCACAGAGCATCAAAACATATGAGAGAAATAATGTAAAAAAAACCTTTTGGCTTACAAAAATTTCAGTCCCATTGAGCAAATTTCAAGCTAAGGAAAGCTACACCATTATTAACTTCTCTCAAGCTTTCATGACCAGAAATTGGAACTAAATTAATAAGCTGCAAACTTACATCGACTATTTGTGTGTTTAGTTTTTTCTTGCCAGCCATCTCTCCCTTCAACTGCCCTGTTGTCTCACTCCAATGAACCTGACACTACAGTGGCTTTATATAGCCTCCCCTTTCCACACGCATATATATGCCTTTCACTGGTTTGCATGTATACTAACAGAATGTGACTCCTTATGGGCATATTTTTGTTTGATTTAGTAACCATAGGCTAACTTCTTCTAGATGTCAGAAGAATTTCATGCATACTACTCACCAACCAATGTCTGTATTAATTTCCTGAGAAATTCTAAACGTTCAACTGAAAATATTTAACATGCAAAACTCACTCTTTTCTCCTCGTTTACTTTGTGTATCAAAATAACTGATGAGCCTCAACAAAGTACGCATTTTCCACATTCCACCTTCATCTATATTCTTTCTGCATTTTGCTGCATGAAAATTAAACAGGATGTCCTGTATTTATTAATAATGGCAAATACTTGCAAGTGTAGTTATTTTGTCTGTGATTACATAAACGAGACTATTTAGTTTGTCAAATTCCCTGAATCTCTGTTCATACAGCAATAATCCTATTATGTCCATATACCTTACATTCTAAAACACCTGTTTTGAATGACTTTGTTTATGCTGGAATAAACAAGGACTTTATGGTCTTTTATTTAAATTTAATAAAATTAACATCTTATGCTGTATCTTTTACAAAGATACACACTCCTGTGTCTTATCAAGATTCGTTCAAAGAAGTTCCCCTCCCTAACTTTTAGAAGGTAGAATTTGCATAATAAAGTCTGAAGTAACGCTCCACAAAGTGTCAGTGGGAAGGTGGTTGTGTTTAGTTAATACCTAGGCCTAACCAGAACTGTTGAGTAGGAATATATAAGTAGAAAAAAGGATTTAAATGGCCTTTTGCTACTTTCAGAAAAATTGAGTTCTTTGTATCATTTTAAATGGATTTCTAACAAAACAATTCTCAAAGTGGTTGGAAGTTTCCACTGGCTAAAACACAGGGTTTAGAAAATCCAGCAACAAAAGAAGCCTTTCACTAAAATACTTATATAAATGGTAGTTTGAGTTGTTATGAAAAGAGACTATTCCTGAGGTTTTTCTTAAAAAAAAAAAAAAAAAAAAAAAAAAAGAAACAAGCTGTACACACTTTTTTGGTTGGTTGGTTAATTGTATGTACCATTTGAGACAGTCCAAAAAGCTCCAAATAATTCCACCTTTTATTCCTGCTCTGAACTTCTTCCAGCCACTAGACTTCATTTTCCTTTTGTCTGAGAGATTAAGGAGTCGTCAAGTACTATTAATCTTCTCCCTACAGAAGTACTTCTCTATTGATGGTACTTATCCAACCTCCATTATCCAAGATACAGAAGAACGTGCTCAAGGTCACAAAGATAAATGTGATAAAGCAGAGAATGATACTGGCTTCTTTGCTAACACCTTAACATCTGGATCATTCTTCCTCTGTGGAGGTCACCATTTTGCCACCTATTCAAATTATCTCAAATGGGAAAATAGAAAGAGCTTCATCAGTTTCTCACAGGATCATTTTACACTGACTTTTTTCCTGAGGATACAGTGTTAAGCTAGGGCTTATTGCACCTCTCCTGTGTTAAACAGACACACACAGACAGAACTTTTGTCAAAAAAATTAATTTATTAAGGTATTTTTAATAGGATAATATTTACCTGGTAAACTGAAGTTCTCAAATACATGGGCCATTCACTGTCCAGATGTTGACAGAAGACTCCATTATAAGCATCCTTGTGGCAGTATCTTCAGCAGGATTAAACAAGATGTGTCAAACTGTAGTTCTGGTCAGTTATTATGGTCCAGCTCACCTATGGTGCTTTGCAACTCCTCCAGCATACACATGATCTTTCCTATTTATTGTCTCCAGCTGCATACAGAAGACTGTTTTATGAGGCCCTTTTCGCATAAGCAGGGACAGTTTCTACTGAATATTTAAAATCTACTTATGGCTCATTCACAACCTTCTTCCACAGCAGGAACACCCCTGCTGTAGACTTCCATGAATACCCCCAAAAAAAGCACTAATTAATGCATCTCAGCATGTGAAAAGTGCCTAACGGGGGACCTGAGCACAGTGGGGTCCCCTGGCATGGAGCGTGATCCAGGACTGCTTGGTGTCCTCCCCACAAGCTTCTTTACCGACTGGTCAGTTGCTCTGCTGTGAAGGTGGCTATGAATAACCCCTTTGCTTTTTGTTGGTCCATCATCTCAAACCAAATTGGTGTGCAAACTACACAGAATGAAGGAAATGAGGACTAACTGTATGGGGCAGGGACACAGGCAGAGGGCTGATATCCAGCTACACCACAGCTGCAACTATCGGTCAAACCTGAATTTCATTCCCATATTATGTTATAGCTTAAGACCTACAGGTCTTGCCCCGTCTGCCAAATCCTTGTGATTTGTCCCAAAAGGTGCTTTTCTTAGCCCCTTGCAACAACACCCACTACGCATTAGAAAATGTGCTTTATTTTTACCTTAAGGAAGTTTCAACAGGTGACAGAATTCTTATAAGACTGGTAGTGCAATTAGAACAGTATGAATTATATGAATGGAAAATGACATATAATCCTCCTAGTTTCCCTCTCTCTGCTATCTGTCTGCCTATACTGTAAAGTTCTCCCCTTTTCTTCTCATCACCCTCAGAAACTGTATTCCAAAGAATGCCAACACCCAGCAACTACGTGAGGTGATAAACACTTTGAAGAAAAACAGGAGCTAACTAATAAAGCAAATGTTTACTCTATCACTGCAGGAATGGACAAGACAATAAAAAGTACTTCTGAAGACTGCCAGAGACTGGAAAAATTATGGGAAAGCAACCAGTGAGCCTGAGAAATAGATCTGCTTCCTTGGGAAGTAAAAATGAGGATAATCCACCTGAGTTACTGAATAAAATACACAAAGGAGTTATATAGTCAACAAGTCTGTGACAAACAGTCAAAAGGTGATACATGTCCCCTCGCTTCAAGTATTTACAATACTGACATGTACATTTGTCTGATTTGTCTTCCTTACATGCAACAAAGAGAACTGAGCAGTTCCAAGTATCTTGTCTATTTTAGATATTTTTTTAGCACATGATGAATTATCACTGCATATACCATGTCCCCTCAGCAAGACACATAGTACAGCTATCACCAGTGCTGTAGAGGACTATGTGCAGCTATCCCATATTTGACAAGATAAATTCTATCCTTTGAAGCCAAGAATAGGGAGATTTGCCTTCTAAGGGAGACATAATGAGGAAAAAAACCCCATACAAATAAAAAGAAAAAAAACCCAAAACCAAACAAAACAAAAACAAAAAAACAAGCCCTTGCCATAAAACTTTGATTCTTTGGGGGATTGTTTTAGTTACTCCAGACTGAACATATTTCTAATCTGGGGAAGGAAAAACTCAGGCCTAAGGGCTTAAGTGTTCACTGAATATGGTACAGCTATAAATCACCACTGATTAGACATGCATAGCTCAACCTGTCTGTAGGTAATTAACACCGTAGTTCCTCTTCTGCCAGGTTTCCTTGGTACAAATGAAATCTGCTGGTTTACTTGGCTAAGGGATTTAGCCAAAGTCATTGGCAAGCAGTTATTTTAGATAGACAGCTGCTTCTTCGAATATAACACTTGTGCACTAGAGACAAGTAGCCTTTGAAAGTAAAACCCATTTTCCTAATTCTAACAGACTAATTATTTTCACCTTTCAACTTATATTGTTGGTCTTCTCATTTTTTATAGCACAAGGGCTTCACTCTCAATTATTCTTCAAAAGGTCAACTGTAATTCTTATATGTCCTTTGAATTGTATTTCATAATTTATTCATGCTGAGAATTGCTTCTTTTCTTATGAACTTCAAACTGATGAGCTAAACAAATTCATGCAACCCTACCTTTCACAAGATACAGCCTTTCTAACATCCATATCCAATCAGAAAATGGAGTAGTCTGGGAGACAGATGCAATTGTAGCCATTGGTTTGAAGTGATTCACATAGTCAGACTGCTACAGATAAGATTTACAATAAAAGTTTTTGAGCCCTTGTAAACCTAACACACGAGGTAATACCCTGTTGAAGAGTTCCTCTGAAATTGTTTTCACGTAAAAGTTTGTGCTATCTGGTTTGAATTGAATCTGGATTTTTCTGTTTTGTTAGCAATATTAAATTTCTTTATTTAGTTGAAATCTTCTCTCATATTGCATTCTCTGTTGCTGTCATCTAAATCCAGCATATTGTAGCACAGTAAGTTCTACATCTTGCACTACAGTTGTGTTTAGGAAGCGTGCCATGAAAAGGCTATGCCATCAAAAAAGGCAGCAGTTGTCTGCTTGCCCTCTTCTTCCAGAGACCAGCGCAGCACAATTTTAGGCTAGCAAAGGGTTTTCTAGGGATGGCAACCCACTGCAGCAGTCAGCCCTTCCCACCCTTCACAAGACTTCATCCTCTTAGCTAACAAGTCATAGCATTACTCAAAACCACCTTAGGTTTGCAGTCAAGGGGCTATTTATCTCTGATAGGGCCATGATGAGACTGTTAACACATTAAATCCTTTCTAGAAGGAAGGGGAAGAAGGTTCCTCAGAGGGAAAGAGATAAGTCTACATTCATTGACCCGTTGCCGGCTGCCCCACTTACAACTAACATCCATCATGGAACAATGGTACTACTCTTCTTGTGCATCTTTCTCTTCTCAGCTCACCTGTGAAGTCTTCAATTGCTCAATTCTCTTATTTTTTTAGGCAAGAAGGTCATTAGAAGAAAGGTGAACAATCCTGTATGCAACTGCATCAGACCATTCTATTCTGCTGCCTTGTATCTCGCTGAACTTTAGTTCCCTCTCTTAAAAGGCATTATGCAAAACAGAACAAAAACAAATAAAAATGCTGATCCTACAGTATCTGTAATAGAGGGAAGACAGAAAATTATAACCTGCTAAATTGAGAGCAACTTTATATCAGGTTGGAGGATGTTATGAACGTTAATTTTTTGAGACTATTAGTAAAATCAAATCCCTCCTCTCAACTAAACTATTCTGATGGCAAAGCAGGGAAGAGTGATTAAAAAAAAAAAAAAAAAAAAGAAAGAAAGAAAAAAGCCTCAGCAGTAATTCTTTAGTGTCCCTGATGGAAACTATGCACTACCCTGGTTAATTTCAGATGGGTCTGGTACAAAGCAGCTGAAGGACTACCCATTCTGACGCTTATTGTGCTATATTTTCTATTTTTTTCAGTGCTCATAAAGCAACCAGCCTATCTGTGGACTCAGATATTGATCTAGTCTCAGTGGTGCTGAGACATCAATTCACTAATCAGTGTCTGCTATGCTTTATATTACCTTTCATTTCTCCCTCTCTGCAGCAAAAATAGCTCAAGGATTTCAGAAGCAGTGCAAGAGGTGATGTTATTATGTATGGTGGCAGAATGAATCACTCCCTCTGAGGTGTTTAACAGCCATCATTTTCCCAAACATTTTATTACGAGCAAGTTTTTCGTTTTCAGCAAGATTTTCAAAGTGGGAGTGTGTTGAGTGCAGAGGAAGGAGGGCCCAGTCAGAACTGTTTGTCAGACCTCTGGGGACAGAAAAGGCTGAGAGATAAAGCTTAGAAAACTCAGCTTCTTCTCTAGATTAGCAAAACATTTTTGGATGGCTGCCCCTCTCTGCTTACCTGGTCTTTGGCTGGCACTCCTCCAACAGCACTGCAGCAATCTGCAGATCTGCTGCGGAGGGTTGCTGGTTTGGACTTCTACAATAGGGCTATAGCAGAAAGAAAAAGAGAAAGATCAGAGCCAGACAGCAAGACAAAAGAAAAAGAAAGGTCTTACAATGGCAGCACCTGCCTGAGACTTTGCAGGTCTGGGCTGCAGTCAAGCTCTCTGAAGAGCCTGCCATGATTTTGAGGAAATCACCAAGACCCCAGGTTGCCCTCTTCCCTATGCAAACAAACCTGTGAGAGTAACTCATGCGGAAATTTACTGAGCCCCCCCCATAAATTTCTCCCAAAAGCAATGTTATTTTGAGTTAGCTCTAAAACCCTCTTCTTCCTCTCCCTCATAACCTTTCTCTTTATCATAATTTGAAGCACATACTGGCTGAAACTAGGTGTAACAGAAGCAAATTTCAAGTTCATTTTGTCTCAAAGTCTCATGAAAGAAGAATTAGCATATTCATTTCAAAAATATAAAAATTAAATACAGACTGGTTTTCTTCCCCCTTTTCTTCTCACCTACTATCACAGAAACCACCCAAAGTTCAAAAACTGTTTCAGAAACTCAAGATGAATGCACTCCTGTGCATAAATTAAGCACCCCAGACTGCCACCTGGAATGAACTAACTTGGTTCTATCTCTCCTGAGAAATAAGAAGAAAAAGGAGAGAAGGAAAAGTGTGGTTAAGGCACTCAATATTTCAGAGGTAAAAGTCCTTCTATTGAACAGAAAGAAACTGATGCTGGGTTTCTTGGTGCATGACAATTGAAGGAATGAAAGTAAAGCCAAACTGTCAGTTACAAAGGCACTGGCAGGAGTTTAGTAGGTGTAGGGTGAATTTGATCTCTCTCTAATAATTCTAATTGCACCACATGCTGAAGAAGCATGTTAAAACAGAATGTGCCTCAGTTAAGGGTTGCCTGCATCTTACTCACTCCAAACTGGCATAGATTTCCTATAAGGGTACAGTACTCTGAATTGCCTTCACCAGCTGTACCTTGGAACATCTGTTTACTGGTGCCCCAAAAAACACAGTCAGATATGGCTACAGTCAGTCATTTGAGATGAGAACAGAAATGAAGAATCTGTTGATCACAGTGTATTATCAATTCCATACAGAGGATAATGCAAAATTATCTTCATTCTGGGCATTCAAAGAGCAAGCAAGAGAGGGGACCTGTAGCCAACCCTATTCAGAGTTTTAGCAGTTTCATAAAAACAGCTAAGCTTGGTAAGTAATTTGTTTATTAGTTTGATATGCTAATTTTGTAAGTGAATGGTGAAAAATCATATCCTGGAGAAGCACAACCCAGCTCCAAATAGTCACTCACTTCACAATCAAGGGGCTAGAATAACTGGAAGAGTGGGCCAGTCACATCTCCTCTAGCCTAACATAGACCTGCAGGACAAATCCTTAATGACAGAAAATGTGATGATCTATTGACAAATGCAAAAATTTGAATGCAGTGTACTGGAGATTTACGGAAAAGGTAAAACACTGCCACAACCCAAGTAACACCAGTACAACTTACTGAGTTTTGCAGACAGCCTTCAGCTAGCACCTGCTCAACTATCACTTGTATTCAATGAGATCCAGTAGGTTCCATGTTACACGTTGTGGGACTCTAAAAATGGAACTTTGCCTCAAACCTTCTGCCTTCTGCGTTCTTTGCACAGGGATGTGCAGGATGGGGGGTCAGTTTTCAGTGCCACTGTTTCTGGGGGTGCTACGCTGACCTTGCTGCTGTTGCTGGGGCTTTTGCTATCAAGCGAACCTGCGCAAGCTGGAAGGTTAAGTAAAGGGCATTGAGGGACAGACGCTGAAAAACTTCTGTGTGAGCCTCGAGCCTTCACCATGCATGTGCCAACCCCACCACACCCTGGAAATGCCCCACTACGCCTTGCATGCAGATGATGGACAGCCCAACTATCTTCATATGCAAATAACCAACTTCTAGAACTGCCGCACTGTGCTTTGCATTCAAATGAGGGGACACCAAAAGCATAAAAGATGGCCAAACAGACTAAGAGGATGGCTCAGAGCTCCCACCATCTATGGTACCCTCGGTAGAAGGGCCAACAAGATGTTGCTGGATCCACAGGTGACGACTACACTTTCTCTTCCCCTTTCCTTTCTTTCTCTCTCTTTCTCTTTCCTTTGGGAGCACAAAAATTGTTGTTAAGCAAGTAGTTTTGGTGAGTTTTCAACATCTGGCCTTGTTCGAGCCTTAATATCAACTAGGCAATTGAAAACTTTACGTTTATGCCTGCGGCCTGGTCGCATCACATGTGACTTATATGTCATTTACCAGGTTAGATATTCCACACTTCCACATTTTAACTCACAAATATTCAAAAGATTTAGAGCTACTCTACCAACAGGTTCACCCTTGGTTCAGAGGGGAGACAGCAGTTCAGAGAGCTGAGGACATTGAAAACTAATTTTCTGGCTTGTTTTGGGCTTTGTTCAGATTCTTCCAGCAGATTTGTTTCCCATCTCTCATGACTGGTGTTAAGCAAACAAAACACAGATACCTGAAGTAGGCCAGGTTAAACAGTGGTGATGACTTACACACCACAGGGTAGGATTGCTCTGCCTATCATTTGCTTATCAGCTAGCTCCAGTATTATTTAACAGCATTCAGGAGATCTTTAAAGGTCAGAAGAGAGTAATAGAAACACAGCAGAAGACAACAAGCCTCCACAGTGAAGATTTCTGAAAAAGACAGTCAGCCACAGCAGATGCTTTTACAACCTTTTACTTTTTATTGCTCTAATATAGAGACACAAAAAAAAAGAAGACTCAGTTGTCACTGCTGAAGCCAAGGGCAATGAGATTCAGGAGAGTCCCCCCCGTGTTTAGCATGCTGTTCTGCATCTATGAAATGCTCAGAAACAATAGGAGTTTCCACTGACTTCGTAGAGAAGCATTGAAGGGAGCTTTTTTCTCCCACTTGTCTTTTTCCATCTCATTGCAACCATTGAAACAATATACAAAAAGTTTCTTCAAAGTCTCTGTTGGCTGTCAAGCTTATTCTTAGCTGTTTAGAACTAGAGGTAAAGATGTGGGTGGCTAGCGCTGGAAAAATACAAGCAAGGTGTTTTTAAATTTAAATAAGAAACAACAACAAAAAAGTCATTATAATAAGCAAGAAGTGATGAAAGAAAGAAGTATTATCTTATTTCTGAATTATTTTCTCTTGGATTTTTTCACCTTGTGTCTCCCATTTCTTCTTTAATAGGACATACAAAAAAATGCATCAAGAGTGAATTAATATAATGTACCAGCTGACCAACAACAACATTAAAATATGCCTTTTGTAGGGCAACCATTTAAACACAAATCTTTTAGAAGGCTTAAATATACTGGTTACCATAATCAATATAAGAAGTAGCATGTGATAATGAGAAAATGAGATATCATCTGGGACTTCCCATAGGCAAATGTTAAAAAGAAACAGCTGGGGTGCCAAGCAGCCAATAAACAATATTAATTTTTACTTAGCTAGAGGTAAGATCATACAATGATATCCAATTATCACATAAAAATATATTTTAGTTACAGAGATTATACAATCTGTATTATCTATTCTGTTACATTGAATATGCTACTTCATCCATTTTGTTACATAATCTGCTATTATTCTATATACGCAGATAGCAAAAGAAGCATCCAACACCCTCATTGGGTTCCTCTGCACTTGGAAATATGTACCCACAGTACTTCCCATCAGGAGGAACATACACACTTCTTCAAAGTCACGGACGTTGGAAAAGTTAACTAAGTCTCCTGTCATAGCAGACGGCTTTGTTAGAGAGAATCGCTCCTTCCTCTGTAAAGAAACAATCTTGGTTTTACAAATCTACTTGCCTATGGATTTTATATTTATTTTCAGTTTTCGTTCTGTGTCTCTGTGGTAACCATTTACATATATTTCCTGCGTATACTTCATTGTAGCATAGGAATTTGCCATACTGCATCGAAACTGCTTGACCTGTTACACACTCACTGTATTACATGATTAAGCTGATGGTTAGATTATTCATTTTCTTTCTGGTGGATTTTTTAATCTCTTGTAATTGCGCAACTCGCTTCTGTGACACAATCCTTACCTCAAATGCATTCATTTTCCCCCCCAGCTGAGGGAACAGCTCACAGTGAGATTTACATGTGAGAAACATGATGAGTTTGTATCTGGTTAGTTATTTGTTGTATTTATGTGGAATCACACACAAGAGTAAGTCAGTTAAGATCACATAAAGTTACTAGCTACAAATCCAACAAATAGTGAAGCTTTCCTCTCAAAAGCCTACTGCTAAATTCACCTCAGATTAGACTTACATGAAGGTGGTGTATCCCAAGTACTTTCTAGTATGGGAGAAAACGGTGGCATAATCCACAAAACCAAGATCAAATGTTTGCAAAATACTGATGCAATAATTAAGATGCTCTACAGGGCTCAGAAAAAAATGTAAGATACTAGTTTTGAACATAGCTCATGAGATATTTTGCTATACAAACTGTAGAACATTTAGTTTATAACTAGAACATACTGTTCAAATATAATATCAACTGAGTTCTAAACAAGGAAATTATGGTGCAAAGTAGAAGCTCCATGAGACAGGACAGAAAACAAAATCCTGTTCTTTGTTCTTTGCAGCACAGACATGACTCCACCCAAACTTTCGTCTGTCCTGAAAGTCTGTATCCACCCAAATATAAAAGGCTCTGGAATTAAACACACAGGCACGGAATTTACAAATCCTATTGCCTGACAAATATATCCTGCTCAGTGTCAGATTACTGCTGGAATACAAGAGGCTTTACAGTTTCATTCAAAGACATTGAAACAGGGTAAAGGAAGGGCCACCGTGGGAGGGAGATTTTATATATCTATCACTTCCATCTTGTGGAATATTTTTTCTCTTTGCTTGCTTCTGCCTGATGCCAGCACTCAGAGTTACATACAATCACTGGTGACAAAAGGCATGCCTACCTCTTTCTAGCACTGGCAAGCCATTAAAACAGATTAGTTGGAAATAAGAGGAGCATATACCATTAAATGCTTCCTGCATCCCCTAGCCAGAATCATTTCTCTCTGTAATTAAAGCCAAGAATAAAAGCTGGAACCCTGTTCATAGTTGTGTTAGACTGGGGACTGACTGAAATTAAAAAAGTCATCTGATGAACTACACACCAGACAGTGGCAACAAGGAACACTTTTTAACCACCTGCATTTCTCTTCCTACCTTTGATAACATTTCTTGCAAATTCAGAGTTTTGACTGTCATGGCTGGAGTTCAGTCCTGACAGCTACCTTTGTTACTGCAACCCTCCCACCTACACTGCTTCAATTTAGGAGGTGGAAGCAATGTAGAAAGCTGTCTCTTCCCACTCAGGCAGCTGACTACATGGTGGCAAAATATTTCCTATACCAAAATAGCCAGAGTGTTCAATATACTGGTAAGCAGCATTTCTTAAGAGAAATGCCATCGCCTTCAGAGCCCCTGCAACCAGTGCAGCCTTCTTGTGGCTAGGGAGCAAGCCATTGTTTCACTGTGCCTTTTTAATTTGTGGTTTTTTTTTTTTGTTGTTTATTTGTTTGGTGTTTTTTTAAATAGGCAATACTTACTGTTTTGAAGTGCTTCAAAAATATCTGAACAAATTCAGGTTAGGACCATTTCTATTTAACGTCTTTATTGATGATCTCGATAAGGACATAGGGT
>KZ506108.1:122902-159653 GCA_002844005.1 Limosa lapponica baueri
TTTAGATGCGGTACTGAGGGATATGGTGTAAGGGAGGACTTTGTAGAGTAGGTAGATGGTTGGACTCGATGATCCCAAGGGTCTCTTCCAACCTCAATGATTCTATGATTCTATGATTCTTTTCAGGAAATAAAATAATTTTCTTTGACTGGTTTGGATTGACTGTCTTGAATAAATGAAGCCAGACACACTGAATATATCAAGTGTCTGTGTCTCAATGTCCGCAAACAGAAGTACCACAACATGAAGATATCGACCAGAACAGAGAGCTTTCCCTCAAAAGCCTTTGATAAGCTTCTGCTTCTCCTTATTTCCAACCCATAAAACAAGAATTGCATATTTAAGAATTTGGAAAAAACCAAAACTTTGACTCAAAACTCTTTGGCAAAGAGCTCTGCCATGGGACTTGGCTTTGTCTGAAAACCTAATTCGAGTGCAGGTGACAATTTTATTTTTTTTTACTCTACCGCCTTAGACAAAAATCAGATTAACATGCATGTGTCATCTGTCTTTGAGTCAGGTTACCAGCCAAATTTATTTCCCAGAAAGTTTTATAATATCTAGACAGAACCATTCATAAAGCAAGCCATCGCACCAAGGACTCCTTCATTAACAGTAATTATGCAAACCAGCATGCCACTTAAGAGACTGAGATTATCAGGTGGGTAGCCTGCAATGCAGGAAAGAGTTCATTAATTTCTGAACACTGATTAGCATTCTGCTTCTGTCTTAGAAAGCATAGTAGATTTACAGATTCATCCTTGTCTTAATTATTATTTTGCCTGGTTTCATAACTCAAATAATCAAATTAGGCCTACAGAAGATTTTCCTAGGCACAGATCTCCCTGCATTTCTGTAAATAATTCCAGCACACACTATTACTCAGTTTCTCTTTTTTAATTACTTGTGTCCAATTGCATTATGTGATATTATTCATTGTATGTAGGAACTAATCAAACTAGATTCCCGAGACAGACCGG
The DNA here is from genome assembly GCA_002844005.1 of Limosa lapponica baueri. NCBI lineage: Eukaryota > Metazoa > Chordata > Aves > Charadriiformes > Scolopacidae > Limosa > Limosa lapponica. Next base: position 123,883 of record KZ506108.1, read on the forward strand.
CAGACTGGCCCTTTCTTTGTAATAGGCAGCAGTTTCATAAACACTGTTGTGTGCAAGCACAGTCTTCATTAAAATCTAACATACTTTTGAAAACCCATTTAGGTACCCCTGCACCTATCACCTGTATACCATTGCCAGTGGCTGAGTTCCTGGGCATGCCTGAACTGCAGCCCCAGGGCTGTGGCACAACAACCCCAGGTCAGCTCCCAAGCCCACTGGTCAACCGCATGACTTCACATCTGTGCTGCTTTTGGACCAGGTGGTCAGCACCACTGTGGGCAGCTCTGAACTCTGTCCCACGGTAAGACTACATTCTTTCACACAAGTTCAGAAAAAAGGTCACTCTTAAAATGCTCAGATGTTTGGTATGCCCCTGGTAAGGCCTGCAATTTTTTGAAGTCATGTCTTCATAAACCCTTGCTGTCAAGGGATTGGCTTACAGGTAAAAAATGAGTAAATCACCATGTGCTCCCCTGTAGCTTAACAGAAACCAACTCCTTCCCTTTCAGTCATGCATGTCATGCAAAACATTTTTTTTTTTTAATTGCCAAAATAAAACACGTGATTCTGACCTGGGTCTAAAAAGTGTTTGTTTTGCCTCTCCATGAAAATTTTCTCTTCTCAGTGGGGAAAAAAAGGAAATACTAGTATTAGCATTTCAGAAAAGAAATGCATACAGATGGTAAAAACTAGCTCTATTTAATTCATAATGGAATCAACTTCACATAGGAGCAAAGATACTTAGAGTGGTCTCCTAGAGGTCCTTCTAAGTTTATGTTGGTGATAGTCTCTGTCAAAAACAGACTCTAATTTTATGAAATGATACCTTATACAACTGTCAAAATTCTATTAATTCCCCACTTTTCCGTGAAGCAAGATGTGAAGCAAAGGCATCTCAGCTTGATCCAAATTAACAATGTTAGAAAAGCAAAAACTGACATACTTTCATTCTCTTTCAAGAAACAGCAGTGAAGAAATGAGATATGTTTGTAGAAAAGTTCACAGGTATTTTTTCCACCTTTTTTTGAGCTTTGCTTCTACCTGAGGAAAACAGGAACAAGAGTGACAAAAAGGATGCAAACATTGCTATCAATGATTAAAAAAAATAAATAATCTCAGTAGACAGAAGTTGAATATAAAGTTAACTGCAGGTTTTTTTGTTTCCCTTAGGCAGGTAGCAATACTACTTCACTGAGTGAATCTGCTACTGACTTTCTGAAACCTGAGTTTTATTTTTTAGATTGATTTGTTTTCGAAACCGGGTTCTGGGTTGAGACCCCAAGCTTTAGAATCTGCTTGGGAATATTACGTTGCAAAAGTTAGTTAGTGAAAGTATGGTTTCTGAAGTCAATGGGAAATGTAAATAAACCACAGAGCCCCCCTTTAAAGAATGATCAAAGAGGCAGCAAAGCAAATGCAATTATGACAGCTTGTGGGAGATGATTTCAGGGAGGTGATTTCAGATGCCTTTTTTGCACCAGTCAGCGCCATAAATATTTCTCTTCCGCCATGAATAGTTTTGCTCAAGAACACACTTCAGCCCTATGACCTTTTGTCTTTTTACAGTGTGAAACATTTCACTCATGTTTTTGGAGAAGAAAATGCTTGCTCAGCTAAACAGAATCTTCTTTTTTCCCCTCTCAGGACATTAGAGACTTGTGTTATCTATTTCAAAAACAAGATTCATTTTAATTCAATGTTCCAATCAAGGCCATGAATATAATGCTATATTCTTGACAAACCTTGTTTAAAAACAGATGTTTCATTCCATGTATTCCATTTATTGAATGTAATCTCACTGTTTGGAAGCACAGTGTCAACACAAATACAAGAAAAGCCTTTTCCCATCTGGTATAGCAACACAGAACAATTGTGTAAATATTTACAGATTAAGTGTTTACAAGCTATTAACACATTTCTAATTTCGTTTCTTTTAGGTTACATAGATCATCCCAACCAAATGGATAAAAAAAATATTTGGCCTAATATACATTCAGAAACAACTAAGACAAAAGCAAATTTCAGCACCTGCTTCATTTTTTTCATTGACTTACCTGCCTCTGCATTCAGAGTAGGTTGTTGGAGATATATGGCAGTGGATTACAGATGGGATCTTTCACCTCCAGCAATCCTGCCTTCCCAAGGCCAGATAGATAGATAAAAAAATGTCCATAAATTACTTAGAAGCTTAATTTGAATTGATTTTTCAGGGTAACAGACTCCTAAGAGATATTTTCAAACTGTTGCTAGAATCCAAAGTCATCCAAATGCTTCCAGAAAAGTTTCCCAGGATATCCATTAAAAGCACATTTTTAGATAAGACTATATGATATAGTAGAAATTATTACTAAATTTTATTTAGTCTTTTGTACTTCCATTTCCAAGTTTCAAAGAATCATATTTAACTGAAAAATTATATATGATGACCTTTTGTTGAGAGCACAGTGAAGGTGAAAAACAAATAATGATAGTACTAACTCTTTTCACTATGACAATATGGCTAATTGTTTGCCAAAAGTATCACCACTGAAACGATCAGCACTGACTTTATAATTATCATTAAGTTTATATCAGTATAACATTGTGGTGCATCTGATACATATAAACATAGCCTTTTTTTCTGTGGCTTTATAAAAAAAAACTCCGAGAAACAAAATACAGAAAAACAAACTAACTGGTGATGGATCATGGCCTCTTACCCCCTCAAGCAGTTGAATTCAATAAATTTCTCCTACATAAGTAGTCTCATATGCCCATGCTAACTCTCCTCACCACAAAAAAAGAAAGACAAAAAAACCCACAAAACAGAACATAACGGTCGCCTTCAGTTCTCTCAGTTGGTCTGGTTGGTGACACTGTTTCCAAGTCCAGGGCTGTACCCTGAAAGTTTTGTTCCCTCCTGTTTCGATATCATGATACCAACCCTAGAGAGTCTGTCTGATTATGTTAGCTGAATTGAAGTGCTGTAAAACCTCATCTGGACACACTCAACACCATAAAAAGCCAGCTCTGAACTAGTTACTGCTGTGCAAACCTCATGCCTTCATCCTTAGCAGATCTTTAATGATGGCAGACAGCACACATCAAGATGAAAATACAAATCCAAAGGAAACAGCAGTAAAATTGGCTGTTGAAAAATGAAAAGAAAAACTAAAAAGGGAATACACTGAAAAAAAAAAAAAACAACCTCCAGTTGTTCAGGAACATTAAAATACAGCACTCCTTGTGAGGCTTTTACAGCATGCATCCGTTAGGGCACTGAGTTGCATTAAAGGGTAGTGTGTTTTGGAGTCTCTATGGGTACCAGTCTTTGCTTGTTCTTCATCAACAGCAGTCCTCTGCTGCCCTCCAGTATGATGAACACCCCAAGTTCACCTCAAAGCGTTGAACTTAAACATCCTGAAATTTCACCTTTATTTTCTGTATAATGAGGTCCTTTTCCATTTCAGTTACATGAAAACACCACAGGTTTGTGGCAGTGTGACTAATTTTCCTATTCACTTTGCCTTGGAACTAGCTACTGTCTCTGTGTCGATGTTCTTTCTGTTCAATTAAATCATTTTGTTGTCTTGTCTCTTTTCCTTTTTAACCACATCTACTTCAAATACTTGGTAAATAAGTTTTACAATTAAACAGTTGCATTTTTTTCTGTAGATAAAATTTATATAATATTCATAATGCATTACCTATTACTCATGTGTAACCCAGCGCTGTAATTAAATTATTTTCCCAAATTAACTTTGGTTATGTAGTAGCTGGAATTCAAGATCTAATTTAATGTCAGATTAGTGAAACATCTCCTCGAGGGATAGACGTTAGAGAGCTAAAAAACTCCTTCACCATACTTATAAATGCTGTAAGGATTGGCACGCTCTGCTGGTTGCGGCAGGCGGCAGACCAGCTACTCCGTTTCTTGTTCGCAGTCCTAGAAATTGAAAAGAGAGAAGGAAAAAACGTCCACTGGAGCAAGCAGGGTGAAAGCATGTCTTTACTGTACCAAATAAAACAGGGGAAAAGCCTCATGCCATAGCTTCTTCGCACAAGTCTAAATCCTACGTGTGTGGTATGCGCTCAAATAGTTTTCCTAGCCAGTGCATTTGAAGCAGTTCTCCCCCTTTTTTTCCCCTCGTATTTGGGTCAGATCATACGACTCAAAAGGCATTTGGAGTGTCATAATAGTAAACCAAGCTGAAAAAGTACCTGTGCCTAACTGGAAAGGAACCAAGAGAGGGGAGCCTGACCAACTCCCTTGGCTAGAAGGGACCACCATGACCAGGTGATGCGTGTGGTGGCTGATGGAATGAACACAAACCTGACATTGAACACAGGCAGGGATCAGAAGAGGGACAGCAATTTTTATGAATCAATGGATGTCTTCTTCTGGGACAATCACCACTACAGATTTAAAAAGCCTCAAAGATACAGCTCCACAGTAATATAAGTTGCTATTTAATGGTTTGCAGGCGTATTTCTGTCCAGCTAATGAAAATACTGACAGAATACTATGGTAATGAGCTAGCTGAGCAGTTCCATGAGTCACTTTTATATTGAGTTAAAATTGCAAGAAAATATTCTCCTCTGAAATTGCCAGCCAAAATAACCTGCCAATTTCCAAACACTACTCAGATAACGGCTTTTAACATTTAGAACACATGAATGTTCACACTGAAAAAAAAAGGGGGAAAAACAAATTAAACTCTTTACACTGTACAGCTGACAAAATCCAGTCAGGTCATAATGCCTTATTGAGACAGTTTATTCTCTTGTGTTTAGAGCATGAATCACAGATCTGGTTCTCACTGAAATGTATGCAAAATGAGGCTCCAGGACAAAAAGTGAAAGGCACACTCCTTCACTTTTAAACCTTCAACAACATTTCCAGAACCCCATCCTGCAGAAGCTTCATTGACTCTGAAATATTTCTGTGTTGTTAAGCGTGGAAAGCTGGCTCTCTCTAAAGTTCTCTCCTATGTCACGTAATTTCTGTGCTCCGGCATCACCACATTATATCTTGTTAAAGGACTCTCACAATATATGATGTTATTAGGACAACTTCTGTGCTTTTCTTTCAGGGTGATAAATTTCAAGGTGTCACGTGTTCATACTTCTGTTTACTCTTGTGATAAGATGGATATTTTATCAACACTCACGCAGTACTGAAAGGCTCCCAGTGTGTGAGAATTAATTTGGCTGCAGTGCTAAGGATGTAAATTACACAGGAGGTAGTATGTTTTTAGAATAGCTATTGAAAACCCAGGGTCTGCATTGGTAATGCTTTTCCAACCCACTCCAGTTCATTCTCAACAAGAATAAATAATAATAATTTTAAAAGGAATTATTTTGGTTGTGTGACTGCACTGAGTCTTCATTTAGTGCCAGATGATTGTTGCAGGTGGCCAAGTGTATTGTGTCCATAGTGCTATTCATCTCTCCAGGGAGGTGATTCACAGCCCTTTATTGAATCATGAATGTAAATTCATATGAATACATATTTGCACAAGGATCTATTATTGCAATCTGCAGAAATGCTCCCTTTCAGCTACATAAAAGGAGAAATCTTACAAAAGGATGTAAACTGCCCTTCTGTTAAATGAAGGTACAGACTCATCTTCTGACTTGGAGTATTTTGTGTTCCTTGGTGCATGGAAAATTTCTTCTGTCAGCTATCAGTTAAAAAGCTGGGCAAATTTCTTCTGAATACACAAACCTGATACTACTACAGCTCCATTCTGGGACAGTGCAACAGGTCAGCTGAGCCCCAGAGGATTGTTAAGGTTGCCACTGGACAAGAGAAAATAGAGACAAATGCAGATTTCTAAAGTTTAGGTCCAGAAGGCACTCACACAATTCACTGTGTCAGATCTTTTGCCTAATGCAGTTGCACTCCAGCATTTTCTGGTGCAGCAGTGTTTAAAGCAATCCACAGATGACTTAAAGGTCCAAGATCTTCCAAGATCTGTAGGCATGTTGGTGTGATAGTAATTTCCACTCTGAGCTCTATATCTAATGTTCAGAACAGAAATGGACGTACAGGTGCTGGAATTGTTGGGAAGAAGATAATAATGCAGAAGTTCATCCATTATGTCTGCCACCAGCTATGGGAAGAAAATAGATCTTTACAGAATATCCCATGCTTATAAGTTAAATAATACGCCTCAGAAAGCTTGGTCTCAGCATGTTTGCTTTTTAACAGCTGGCTGCCTAATTTTCTGTTTTGACACCTGGACAAAATGATGACACCATATATAAAGTGCATTAAAAGAAATAAACAAAATTTTGCTTCAAGGCCCAACTGCATTGACAACTTGCTATTTAGGGTATCTTTTGAACAACAGCAAAAAGATAGCTCAGGCTGCTCAGAAACCATGAAAAGAGATACTGTATAATAAAAGTCACTCTTTTTTTATCCTCTGGTTACACTTTTGGTCCTATCACTGAGCAAGACTCAAACACATGGCCTCCTATGGCTATTGCAAAGTGATGAAATGCCTACAGCTAAAAGCAGAGGACAATACAATTGTTTTGACCTTCAAAGCCAAAGAAGCATTATTGTGCAATTTATTGCCTCATGTAGACCTTGCTAGTCACAAAGAACTCTCTCGTTTGTATAAAGCTACCTGTTTGAAAAAGAGCCAGTCTTCAAATAAGGTGAAAAAATAATCAACCACAAGAAACATGCACTTATTTCTTCTCCCCTATAGCTATTACTTCATTTTGCACCACTTCTAACAGAAACAAAATGCTGAAATAATGGCAAGCTGGAACACTTTATTACCTAGAGCATCATAACAACACACGTAGAGTGGCAAACCTCAATTCCAATTTCTCACTTGCATTTAGTTTTATTCCTTGGTGCTGCTTGTACAGCAGGAATTTATTTTGCATTTAAAATGTGAAATTCATTGCTTAAGCTGCTTCACATCCTTTGAAATCTCTGAGCTCATTGTCCATGACAGTCTGACAGCATCAGTAAGATACTTCTCCGTTTCTCCATGTTTATAAATGCTCATTGGAAGTTTGAATTTAAATACAGGTTTCTCGGGTTTTCCACTATAGGTATCAAGTTCTTTCTTTTTAAACCTTTTTATTAATATTATTATTATTCTACAGACACGCTGCCTCAGCTTTTATAGAATTTTGATGTTACAAAACAGTTTACATCTCAGAGATGTAAAGATGTTTCAGAAGATCCAGAGTTTTATATTTACATCTGGAAAAGGAGTTAGGATCATAGAACAGTTTGGGTTGGAAGGGACCTTTAAAGGTCTAGTCCAAAATCCCCTGCAATCAGCAGGGACATCTTCAACAAGATCAGGTTGCTCAGAATCCCTTCCAACCTGGCGTTGAACACTTCCAGGGATGAGGCGTCTTGTTCTGGTGTCACTACCATCACAGCAAAGAACTTCTTTCTAATATCTAATGTAAATCTACCCTCTTCCAATTTAAAATAATTATCCTGTGTCCTATTTCTATAGTCCCTGGTAAAGAGTCCCTCCACATCTCTCCTGTGGACCCCCTTCAGGCACTGGAATGCCATGATAAGGTCTCCCAAGAGCCTACTCTCCCACAGGCTGAACAATCCTGACTCTCTCAGCCTGTCTGCATAGGAGAGGTACTCCAGCCGTCTGATCATCTTCATGGCCCTCCTCTGGACCTGCTCCAACAGGTCCATGTCATTCCTGTGCTGAGGGCTCCAGAGCTGAACGCAGTACTCCAGGTGGGGTCTCATGAGAGCAGAGTAGAGGGGCAGAATTACCTCCCTCGACCTGCTGGCCACTCTTCTTTCATGCAGCCCAGGATGCTAGTGGTTTTCTGGATTGCAAGCACACATTACCGGTTTGTATCCAGCTTTTTATCCATCAACACCCCGGAAGTTCTTCTCTTCAGGACTGCTCTCCATCTCTTAATCCCCCAGCCTCTATTGATATTGGGGGTTGCACCAGCCCAGGAGAAGGACCTTGTATTTGGCCTTATTGAACCTCACAAGGTTCACATAGGCCCAACTCTCAAGCATGTCCAGGTCCCTCTGGATGGCACCCCATCCCCCAAGTATGTTATCTGCACCACTCAGCTTGGTGCTGTTTGCAAACTTGCTGTGGGTGCACTTGATCCCACTGTCTGTGTCATTGATGAAGATATTGAGTAGTACTGATCCCAGTACAGACCCAAGGGATACCACTTGTCAGTGATATCCATCTGGACATCGAGTTACTAGCATCTTCTTCCAGTTTGTATTGTTCTAAGCTTCTTGTTTGGACTTCTTAATTACCACAGCCTTTCCGAGTGCCTGATATAGCCAGGTGGAAAGAGGAACATACAGTTAAAGGGGTCAGTCACCAGTAAAATAGGTTATAATGGGATATTGTCCAGTGTAATTCACTTAATGCACTACTGCCCATGTTGCACTTCTGTGGAACCTCATACAGCCAGAATATTGTGCCAAAATTTAAGGTCACGCATTACCCACATTTTGTGGAACATACTGCACCTCAGAAACATATCAACCCTCCAAAAGGACAAATATATGCACAAGCCCCAGTAAGCTCATTCTTGTGGTCTAACCAAGATCATCTTTAACCCCATGACTTTTTGCACAAATAAACAAAATATATTGTGTGGATTTTTTTGTTTAGATTTGTAGGTAAGGAGAACTAATATGAATTTTGAAGGGAGAAGGAAGGAAGTAGTGTATTAGCCGTGCAATACAGAGCAATGAGGAAACAGCTAAGTTGACAAAATTCCAGTGCCACTTTGATGGTTCTTAGCTCTTCTACACCGTTTTGTCAACAGCACTTATAAGATCAACACAGCTACCTTCTAACCTGATAAATAGATGCTTATGAAAAGCCCCAGCCCACCAGGAGCAAACTCTCCATTTTCTCACAACGCATTCCTATAGATGGGAAGAGATTATTATAGAAAGAGACTAAATTATGTATACACAGAGCAACACGTGAAAATAAAGACGCATATAAATTGCCTGAAACCAACCAACAAATCATTTGTAAAATCAGAACCAGAGAATTTCTAATGAACTGTTTTGCTAATCACCCTTGAAGATCCTTGGATTGGACCAGACTGATAGACAACACAGTTAATAGAAGAGCACAAGAATTTACAAACATCCACTCACTGTGCAACCAAACTGTGTTCAGTCTCAGGGATCATCTCTTCAGAGTGGCTTTCAGTAGCCTCCAAACACAGGGAAAACTTCCCCTGTGCTCTCCAACCTTCCAAAAAAAAATTTTGGTTCAGGGATTTCCTGAGCTAGATGTAACTTTTGTGCATATAGTAGATCTCACTAGAGTTCTCTTACACGAACTTTTTCTGTCTCTCTCTCAACCCAGAAAAGTGCAGAAGATCCCCTAGCAAGACATCCACAGCTTACTACTTCTGGCTTGAAGAGCCATCTCCTTTTCTTTGTTTTGCACCTGGCTTCTATTAACTTCATCTGATGAATCTAGCCCACATGTGAAAGTGATGGGCCAGTGTAGGCAAACATACCAGTGAAGAGTATTTGTATGACCATCTTTTTTATTTTCTAAATGTCTTCTCCATAAATTTTATACTGTATCATTATCATTGATTCAAACACAATGGAAAAGTCTTTCACAAAAGCAATTTGAGTTAATACGAGCAGGCCAGGAGATACCAAAATAGACTAGTAAGTGTAGAAACTGCTTCAGAAAATAATATCAAAAGTAAATTCACCTCAGAACTGCCAAAGATGCTACTCATTACCCACAAAATAACAAATTTATGGCTAAAATGCATCCCTAGAATCAAGCTGCCATAAAGTCTGTTAATAAATCCAACTCAAGACTAAGGCTTAATTGGGACTTAAAAACACATGAGCCTCGAGTTTCTTTCTCTGTCATATATTAATAGATACTAGTTTATGCAAATGCCCCAGTAGAGGTATATAAATTCACTAGCTAAATACCACATTTCCACACCAGGTTCCTGACTGATCACTGATAGCGTAAAGCATGGCCTCAAGTAAATTAAAGTCATACAAGATAACACCACTAAACGGGCTGCTCTGGAACTCACAGTAGTTAATCATTCCACTGCAGAATAATTATGTGGCTCACAATTAAATCCACTACACACATAACAGAAAAGAAGGCAAAATTTTGAGACCTTCTGAAACCCCAAAGCAAAAGAGAATAGAATATATTTATTACAATGCTACCCAAATCTGTAGGTAGGCAATATCAACTTTCAAACTTTGCCCATCTACTCAGCTGCTCTCACTTTTTGGTGTTTCCACAACTGAGAACATTTGACAATACTTGCTATATCATACTCGTTACATGGCACCTCGATGACTTTGCTCTTTTACTCAGTCACATTAAAAATGTTAGTTTCCCTCTTCAGATGCCAACAGTTCACCTTGTGAACATCCAAGGCCAGGAGAAAAATGTTAGTAACATTAAGAAGTCGAGAGCAGGGTGTCTTAGAAAGGTGATATAACATTACAGCTGTGGTCTACATATGAGGTCATGCTGTTTCATGAATGTACAGGACAGCAATTGCTGCTGCAAAATTACCTTTGTCGTTCAGTCCCTTTCACATACAGAAAGGTGATGGTGTCCTAATGAGGCTTCCCAGGTTCCACAGAGAAAAATCTCCCCACCAGCATCTTCCCAACACATTACAGAAACATATTTTCATTAAACAGCTTTGTGTTTTTTTTTATACTGAACCAAAGTTAGTATGGCTTCATCTAAAGAAGAATATCAATGTAATTGCTTAAAAAGGAAGTGTATTACAGAGTGTGGAATTTTTCCATATGGGTCTCTCCTGGTGATTATTCATAAATTGTTATTTTTCCCAATCTGACAGAAAAATATAAATTTAGACACCAGTTCTGGTAATTTTTTTTTTAAAGACAGTGGCAGACTATTATCTTTCTTTCTAGATTACTGTTTCTCAAATTTATTTGAGAAGCGTGCTTGGACCTTGTGTACTGCTACCATGAGGATCTGCACATACAGCTAAATAAAATTTAGGCTAAATTTCAAGTGGGCTGTTATTATTTCATGTTTTCTCCTGTTCATTTTGTTTATTTGCCTGCATAGTCATTGTGGAAACATATACATAGACAAAATCTTGCAATTCTTCTGTCATATTACAGAATGGATGAAAAACTTTACAAAATAAAAAAGGAAAAACAAAACCCACGCTTACATATCTAAGTTTCCTCTGTAACTTGACATATTTTTCTCAGGAGTCTGTCTTCAGAGCTTAGGAAACTATATTATTTGTGTGTATATTGTATTTGTTTAAAGCTTATCTGCCAAAAGGAAAACCAGCTTCAGTTTAGAAAAATCATTAGATAGAAAAACATTTTCCTTGTTTGAATGGTTGGTCAGCTGAAAACAAACAACATGTTGAAACACCAGTGACTACAAAATATCACCATACCATCCCCATTTTTTCTGATGCTTTTCTAGGAAAAATAAGTAGATATAAGATTGTGATTAAGTTCTTGAATTTTCTATTCCTTTTTTATATATGAGGAAGATACATTGGTGACATAGCAGTTTTAAATCTCTCCTGGGAAATATCTGAAACAAAAAACAGTCTTTTTTCAAGTAAAAACTACATGAAATAAAAGTGATGATTAGTGCAGCCTGATATGAATTAGAAACTTTCAAGAAGAAGCTCTAATTTTTGTATGTAAGGTAAGTAACATAGGTTTCAAAAGCTTTAATTAAATTTAAAACGTAACTGAGACTAATTCTTTCCAGCTCATCCCCCCATCTCCATTGCTATGACAGTTTGAAACATGGTTAGAATAAAAAAACAACATAGGAAATGTCCCCTCAGAACAATATTTCAGACTTATTGTCCAGATTCCACCAATCCAATTAGATTATTTGAAGTGATAGCTCATAAATTGTTAATATATTGCTCTGTAAGTGAAGAAAAATACTTATCTCATTTTTCCAGCCTGCTGGCTCAATTTCTGCACTTTACAATCATTTGTTACAAAATTTTCATTTTTCCATTACTTTTTATTGTTAGTTCAGAAATAAAATCCTATTAACAGAGGATTTATGATGACAAGATAACTACAGTGCAGGAGCGGAGAGGGTGTGAGTTTAATGACACACAAATAAAGTTTAATGAAATATTATGAAATGGAAATAACATAGAGTCTGAATAAATCTCACTGGTAACTATGCATTATAACTGTAAGAAAAGAGAATTCATAAGAGAAAGAGGCTGTAAATATAAAGAAAAACAATACACTGAGTAAATAGCAGAACTATCCAGTATGGTAGCACCATTTAGACTTACTTTCTTAAAGATTTCCTCAAAAAATTCCTGAGCTCTGTATTCCTATCCCTGCCTTTGTTTTTTCTCTTATGTCTGTAGAAAGATATCTGCCAACAAAGAAAAAGAATTAATAAAAAATCAAGGTACCTAAATGATACAGATTGCATATTCAAACCTATTCAGAATGGATAGTAGGGAAGAGATGGGATATTGCAATAAAGAAATGTTTATTGACTGCCCCATTCAACAAGGTGATTTATTTTAAGCCTTCCCTTAAATTTTCTAGTGAAAAAAATACAGAATGTTAAAACACATTTTTAAAGCAATATCATGAGCATAAAGCTGCACTGGAAAGAAGGAGTCCTCAGGCATACCTTACACAAATCACTTGGAATAGGATATTTTACACCCTTAGGAGGAGAGGACATGGAACCCAAATTTTGGGAAAGTTAAAGTCAAAGAACAACATACAATAGCATTAATGAAGGATTTCTTATTTTTAATTTGAGATTAGTTAATAACTTAAATTTTAATATTTTTTCTGCCTTGATAGTCCAAAGGAATATTTCTAGCAAAGCTGTGCTATCCTGTAAACTGCATATTATATTTATCTTTGTCACCCAAAAACAGGGATGGAAGAAGTACAAGTCCATTGCCAATTTTGACCAGAAATACTGTATCCTGGCTTTTGAGAGAGTTGCAGCTGCTGCCTGTACATTCATGTCTCCTTGCTACCATCATAGTCTCATTTGCTAAGCTGTTACTGAAAGTGATTTTCTACTCTGAAGAGAAATTACTTCTAAGATGCTTCTCCTTTCCATATTAAAAGTCAGACACTGCATAAGGATTAAATTGGATACAGTGTTTGATTCATAGATAATTGCATGCAAGCTCTACTAACTATGAATGTGTTAGATGATTGAAAGTATTTGCAAATACTTCAGCTAGATAATTTATAGAGAATGGGCTGTTCACTTAATAATCAGTTCAACTATTCATTATAAATTTTTGAAGACGTACTGTGTAATCACATGTTATTATTCTTACATATACATCTCACTTGGGAGTCAATAAATTAAATTTGCTGTGGTTTTGGCAAAATAGAATAATTTCTATAGATACAAATCATGTAATAGTCTTCCAGTTCATTGAGAAGGCTTGAGACAAAAGACATTACCAAAGGGAGGAAGTGTAATTATAGATCACTGTGCTCATTTTTGTAAAAATTGTTTCACTTTATTTCCCATTGCTTGGGGAAATCAAATGTCTATTTATAACATATATAACATAATATATTTATTAATAAATATAACAACACCAATCTATTAGTTCTGTTTGTTGAAGAAGGAGTATCATCCTTGCTTGCTTAAGAAGTGTGACAGTACTGTGAATTACCAGAGTAGGTCTATATTGACTAACAGGATGGACTCAAGTATGGTTTTGAGCATTTTGAACATGCTATTTTAGGAGTGATCTTGTCATCTCTTTTAATAAAAGAGAAATTAAAATATTTATACCATTTTTAAAAATCTGCTGAACTTGAAAAGTTTCCGAAGTTTGGGAAGAACGACATTTAGTTTTCCCCTAGGTCTTTTGCAGTTACCCTTAGCATTTTTGAAACACAGTTAAAGATTCATGAGTGTCTTACATCAGGAAAACTGTGGGTTCCTGTTTCCCTTCCACCACTTAGAATGTTTTTAAATTTACTCTTCTGACAATGACCACTGCCTAGAACTCTGCCACGGTCTTTTTCATTTAAAGATTATTTTTTATTTGTTTAATTTTTGCTTTGCAGTCAAGAAACAGTCCTACAACAGAAACAAACTGCACTGGGATAAAGCCAGGGCTTTTTTTGTCTTTTTTTTTGCCATTTTTCTTTAAACCCACCCCACAAGGAAAAAAAAAGAGATAAATCCAATATACTGGAAAAGTGTGAGCACATAGTAAATTCTTTAAAATAGTCAATATTCAAGTTCATAAAGGTGATGCTAATGATAACATGTATTTCATTGTCCTGGAAGCTTTGGACAAGACTGTGCATCAAAAATTGTTCTGGAAGAAGAAAGATTAATATTTGAAAAAATACAGGAAATAATGGTGAGAATCACCAAGAAAGTTAAACAAAAAGCTTTGTGCAAATAGAGAAGAAATACTTCTCTTTCTGCCATGCAGAATCAGTGTGAAACTCTACAGCACAAGACAGCATGTGTCCCAAAACTTTCAAAAATCAAGCAGAAGTTTTCAGAAAAAAATATTTTCTAGACTTACTAGGCACGAAGATAACCCCCAGTTTTGTAAGTGGTTTGCTAAATACTCTTAGGTGTTAAAGACAAGATTTAGTTGCAAAGTTAATTCCATCATCTCCTTATCAAGAATATCTAGCAAATCCTTCCGGTTAAGAGTTACTCACAGTGTAAAATATTTTTGCTAACATATTTTTGTATTGCCAGTGTGTTTATACCGAAAATCACTTTATTTTGCTTCTTCAGATTAGAAGGGAGATGTTGGAAATGTTTTCTAATGAACATTTTTGCTTGATAGAATCATCTTTTAATTACTAATTTAGTATTTCTTTTTCTGCCACTATGCTTGATATTTTTCCCCTCTAAATCAGTGAAAAAATTATATCCATCTCTAGGGTCCATTAGGAAACCCTGGTGAAAGTCTACTGTTCAATAAGAGATACTTCTTGGAAGTTTCCTCCTCACCAACATTCATTCAGGTATCAGCCTATTTTAGAATTTTTTTTCTAAATTTCTGATGTTTCTGAGTTTCAGTTAACGATTAAAAGGTCTGCTCCAGGAGTGTGGGAATGCATAAGCATAGGGGTTCATAGAGATGAATCATTTCAAATGGCTTGTAATTCACCCAAACTCTTGAGCATCAGCCAATGTGTTCAGTGAGTTAATCCTCTTTGGCAGACAGCTGAGCTACAAAGCAGTCCTTTATGCCACTGAGGACTGCTCATTTTCTAGCAGAGTAAGAGTTTCCCCTTAAACCAAAGGACTGTCATCACACCAAAATAAATTTTTAAAAAAGCAAATAAGGGCAGATTCTTCCAGTATTATACAATCAGATTGATTTTGTTTCTGCGTTGTATCTTTAATGCTAAAATGTATGCCAAAAATTATGGAGTCTACGTAAATGATCATTCCTATTCCTGTTAGTATTTGTTTACCTGCTGTATGAGAAACTGAGATCTAGAAAATCTGGTTCCTGTTTGAGCCAGCAGATTCTTAACATCAGCTGAAATCCCTAATTATAGTGCATTTATAGACCTGGTTTGGGGTAAGAGGGAGATGAAGAGGGGAACTGGGCCTTATTCTGACTATGCCAATATAATGGGGGAAAAAAATGCTTCCACTGTGTCTACTCACGTCTTTGCCAAAGTGTAAATGAGCATAACAGCTTTAAGGAGAATGGAAGGAGAAGCTTATATTTAAATACAGACTTGAATACTGTTTTTACTTAATTAAGGGTGCCCTTTCAGAGTGAGTACGAAGGAAAAAAGAAGAAGAGGAATTATGAAAGAGTGGCATAGTTCATTACAAATCTACATGTGTAGATTCTAATTTAAATTTGCACCTAAAAAGAAAAGATACATATATTTTATTTGGCTTTCTCTGACTAGTGCAATTAAATGTGAATCTTATCACCCTCAAAAGTTCTGTTGTGATGATAAAAGCACCTTGAATTGAAAGAATCTTTGCTTAATATTGAATTGACCTCTTCATAACTTTTCAATACCTGTTAAAAAAAGAAGGGCAGAGTGCAGAGGGAAGCTTGTATAGCTTTGTACAGCACATAGAGTTTTTTCCATTACACTTTTCAGGAACATTCTTTTTTTTCTACTAAAAAATATCAATGCACTGATTTTTATAGGTTCTATACAGCTTACCCATATGAAGTTCATACTAGTCTGCATTCTATGTTACTTAGCCCCCTCTCAGTTCCCACACTTTTACTTGCTTTTTTCAGCATCTATATGAGTGCAAAGTACTTAATATTCAACTTCTTTTACATGCAATAGAAGCCATGAAGTTAGGCACTACATGTGTTGCACAGTAAGCATGGGAATACTTCCTTACGTGTTCACACTAAGTAAATGAAAGGGCTTGACAAGTGTCTCCCAGCATCCTAAGACAGATTTGTACAGAAGGAGTACAATCTAACAGAAATAGGTTGTTCCAGAGCTAACAAGTGTGGTGGTTTTCAGAAAGGCTCAAGAAATCAACAAAATAAGAAGGTTCTTGGGACTTCCTGGCTGAGGAAGTCTTCAACTGACTGATCAGTACTTTCACCAGGTAAGGTGGGAAAGTGCAACCTACAGTCATCTAGGTACAGATATCTTGATTGCTTGGCTTCCTATGAGCCTCTGGGCTGAGTGACACCAAAATCACATGACCTCATATATCTTCAGAGTTTTGAAACAAACTGGGGTCTTGGTGGATGAAAAGCTGAACATGAGCCAACAATGGGCGTTGGCAGCCCAGAAAGCCAACAGCATCCTGGGCTGCATCAAAAGAAGTGGGGCCAGCAGCTTTAGGGAGGTGATTCTAACCCTCTACTCTGGTCTGGTGAGACGCCACCTGGAGTACTGTGTCCATCTTTGGAGTCCTCAGCACAAGAAGGACATGGACCTCTTGGAGTGAGTCCAGCAGACGGCCACAAAGATGATCAGAGGGATGGAGCACCTCTGCTATGAAGACAGGCTGAAAGAGTTGGGGTTGTTCAGCCTGGAGAAGAGAAGGCTCTGGGGACACCTTATAACAGCCTTCTGGTATCTGAAGGGGAACTACAAGAAAGATGGAGAGGGACATTTTACAAGGGCATGTAGTGGTAGGTCGAGGGGTAATGGCTTTAACCTGGAAGAGGATAGATTTAGATTAGATATCAGGAAGAATTTTTTCACTAGGAGGGTAGTGAGGCTCTGGAAAAAGTTGCCCAGGAAGTCGTGGATGCCCTATTCCTGGAAGTGTTTAAGGCCAGGCTGGATGGGGCTTGGAGTAACTTGGTCTAGTGAGAGGTGTCCCTGCCCACGGCACTGAGTTTGGAACAAGATAATCTTTAAGGTTCTTTCCAACCTAAATCATTCAATGACTACTCACCATTGAAAAACACATACTCTCTCCTGAATGACAGAGAACTACTCAGACAGAAGCATAAGTTTGCCTTTACTGTACATGTACTGTAAGTATACTATTCAACTATAACAACTATCACTCAAAGTGCTGATAAAGCATAATGACAATTAGTTGTCTTTTCATTGTTCTGCACCTACTTCCTATTGCATCTAAACATAATTTTAGCAAGAAAACACATTTCAGGACAAAATACCAAAAAATCCATAATTAAAGGATGGGACATTTCAAATACATAAAACACACAACTTAGAATTTGAGGAACTATGGGTTTCTTTGAAAATGTTGTACTTTAGTGCCAGGTACTCTTGTATTTCTAGAAAGGAACAAGAGAGAAGTACAGTAACTCAGACACAGGATTTACTGAGATACACACAAGTCAAATCTGGTTGGTAGGAAGGAATCTGCATGATAATCAGATTAAGCTTCTGACTTCTCATTTTTGCAGATAATGTTCTTTAGTTCCTGCTCCAAGAACACTGCTAAGCATTTCAGCAGGAAACGTTTCATCCCTATAGCATGCAACAGGGATTTGATTTTGACATGACTGTTCTCAAGTTCATTTACTTTTGAGAGAGATTTTTTCCTTAAGTTTGTCTAGTAAAGTATATTAAAACACTCGTTTTTTCGTTATGTGTGAACCTCCATGGTTTACAGCAGCCAAAGTGAAGACTGACTGTGTTAAATCCCTAGGAATGTCCCTTTCCAAAAGATGTCCTACTTACATGTATTCTGGTAGGAAATCACACTTCCCAAAGGCAAGCCTTTAGGGCTTCATTCTAACATCATTCAAAGATCAGAAATTACATACAGTTTCCTTCATTTTGAGTTTTTTGTATGGCTGCTACAAGACCAATATGTCCGCTTATTACTTGTGTTGCGGCAGCATCCGGATAACCCAGAAATTCTCATTAACAAGTTACGAACCTTTGGGGACTGAGAGGTCACAGTTTGATTCAGCAAGAGATTAAAAAAAAATCTATCTCTACTGTGGCAGAGAATAAAGAAACATGGAAGGGATGACCTGGTTTTTGCTATTTTGACACTGGATTTACACTGTATTCAGTCATCATAAAACCCAGGAAAGGGCAACACATGCTCTTAGCCTTAGAGCTCTGATAGTCTCTCTACAAGTCATTTATTTTTTGAACTATTGGTGCCAATACACAGCTTAGAAGGTATTTGACATTGCTGTGGCCATACCTCCAGAAAGACCTCTGGCTGGGGACCTGCTCCCCATTGCACATGTAGCCCTGCACTCAGTCTCCCTTCAAGTGCCCCCTCCCTCCCATGGTGTTGGCCTCTGTGGGATCCCAGACAACACAGGGCCTCTTCCCAGTATGTCCTATATACTCCCTGCTTTCCTACTTCACTGCATCTCTCCCCAGCCCCTCACTCCCACCACCACTCTCCCAGTGCAGCCCCCTGCTACCCCAGCGACAAGGAACAGCCCCCACTCAGCCCAGTGCCATCAAAAGCTTCCCCCTTTCACCTTTTCTCATGGGTATGCTCATCAGGAAACTGTGGCTGTTAATCAAAAAACTGGCATGGGACTGTTGGCTTGCACACTACATAATACTTATAATCTCAGCTAACATAAAGTAAATTTCCAGCTGAAATGATTTTACTTTTTTTTTTTAATAGAAAGTTGCAATTTTCCAGCAATGCAATGAACAGTAAAATTTTCCTCAAGTGATCTTTAGCTACAAAATCAGAGAAGTTCAGCAGCACACTCATCAGTCAAGTTTTTTTCCCTCCTATCTCATCCATTCTTTATTTATAGCATTTCAACACACACTCTGTCACACGCATTGATCTGAGAATTAAATGAGTATGTTGTTCACGCCACTGTCCTCTTTTCCGATTAGTCAATGCTTATAGCGCAGCAGATGCACTACATGTTGACCGGCTCCATGAACAAGTGTAAACTCTCTTTCATCTGAGTTGCATGGAAAGTGGGTTCCTTTTCTGTTTTTATAAATAATTTGATCCCAGGTTCATGAAAATGTGGGTAGAAACAAGCTACTGTTGTACCAGAAAGAAGAAAAACACATCCTTATCCACAGTCAAATAACTCAAGAAAAAGGTTTTCTGGAAAACAACATATCAAAACCAACTGAAGGTTAAAAAATGAAATAAAAAAGCATTGAATAATTACAAAACTGCATTGAAAAGGGGAAAAAAAAGAGCTTAGAGAGAATGCAGAAAAATATGAGGGCAGAAGCAACCTGGACAAAACTGGGGGAAAAAAAGAAAAATATTCCTTTTAAGGATATTTAGAAATTAAGGAGTCAAATCAGCCCTTACCTTGTGTCATTTCGTCATCTGGAGAACACAGAACTAGTCAGGCACCAGAAAAACAGGCGCAGCTGTAGATTTTGCCAATTCCTAAATAAACCTCTCAAAAGTAGCACCTCAGTTGTACTCTTACTGCTTTTTTGAAGTTACTGAATGGCTTAATATGTACTCATAACTATAGTTTTTCAAAAGGACAGTCTTAACTTACACTACTGACACAAAGACTTAAGAACTGATGGGAAGACTCTTGAAGACTTTAGTATGTTTGGAGCCAGCCTTCACAGAGGAAATGTGCTTGAAGATAACTCACATACAATAAAGTATGCAAAGTTCAGTGTTTTGTACAGGATCATGCTTACACAAGGAGGGGACTGCAGCATGCATATATAGGTCATGGTACTTCTTTTTATGGCTCTGTAAGTCTTTACTCCTCATCTGTCATCAAAGCAAGCCCTGGTGCAATATCTAAAGCAACGCCATTAGATCTTGCTGTAAGAGGTGTGAATTCTTTATTTGCTTTAAATTAAAACTGCTCTCCAAACCCTAATATGAATGAATCATGTATGTCTGTGTCACTGGACACAGAGGATATTAATCAGTGATTTTATCATGTTACACTGATAAATGGAATGCATAAAATGATCTGAATAGTGTTCTTATAATTACAGTTAGCATCATCTGCTCTGTTCGATCACTTAGATGTATTTCATATAGTGGTAGTCTGTGGTTATTTGCAACTTGTTCACTGAATCATAGACAATAAGAAGCTTCACTTTACCAAAAATGTGAGCAAACCAAGCCTGTCATTCTGATTAACAAGACTGGTTTTCTGACTATTTCTAATTAGCGGACACTTTAACTCCACTTCATGGACTTTAATTGAGCAGTGGAGAATGCGTCTTACTTCAGTGTCACTGAAAATAATAGAGATGTGGACAATTTGTTCTAAGTAAGAGTCACAAACTGTGCTTTTACATTAAGAATAGCTAATGAACTCTTTTAACATAAATTAGTTAGGCTGATTCCTTATTATAAAAATGTCTGTAATATTTTCACAATTTTTCCTCAGAAAAATAAGTTAAAAAATAAAGTAGCCTTATGGATATGCACTGTATCTTTAGTAGACAATGTAAAAGACAAAAGCATTCAGGATAGCGGGCAGATTATAAAGGATACTATAAGAAAACATGACAAGAAATTCTTTCTCAAAGTAGTGACAAAGACAAGAAATGGCAAGACAAAACTATGACCAAATTTTAAAGGACATATAACTCCGAAAATCAAAATCTAACAAAAAAACTAGTAGGGGAAGACAAAAGAATAGTGCAGGCACGTATGAATATACACCATATGGATGGAGGCATAATATGATTTACTACTGGCCAAAGATATTAAGCATAAGAAGAATAACATTATACTGCATTTACAGAATCAGGAAAGAGTAAAAGGAAAGTATAGGGTCATTGATTTTGAAGAAGGACAGCAAATAAGCACTGAAAGAGAAAAATCTAAAGTATTAAATGCCTTGTGACTAGAGTTTTGAAAACACAAATAATTACAGAATTGCTTTTAACACAGAGAAAAGAGCACAAAGTCCAATTAAGTTAAAAAACAAATCAATTCATTATCTTAGTATAAGGATATCCAAATTTATTGAGAACAGTGAAGTTAATTGAGAATAAACTAATAGAAATATATGGAAAAGAGGCAAGTGTTAAATCATGGTCATTGTGGACTGGTCTCATGTTGGTCAGGTGTACAAATAAGGTCAGACTCTTAATTCAATCAGGGAGAACTGAGAAACTGGAGATAGTTTCATAACCAATTAAACCTTCTAAGCGTGGTTATCAGTAGTTTGCTACCACACTGAAAGGATATACAAGTGGCAGCCCATGGGTCTTTCCTAGACATATTAAATCTTTTGTTTATGATTTGAGTGATGTAAAACTTTAAAACAATGGGTCATATTGGGAAACTTGATGAGATTCAGAGCTGCAGAAAACACCCAAAAAAAAGTTCATATAAAGCAGAAAGTACCAAATGAAAAAGATATATCCCAAATACGAAAATATGAAAGGGGAAATGTGGCTGTGGAAAAAAAAAATCCAGTTTTTTATTGTAGCATGCAACCTGATTTTAGGTTAATGATGTTGCTGCATGAAGAGCAGACCTCAGTCAAGAAACTATTATCAGCAGTATTATCTGGAAAACATGGGAGATAACCATTCTGCCATATAGTGGCAATGCACTGGATGAGGTGCTGCCTCAGGTTTTGGCCTTGTGCTTGAGAAATTGAGAGAATCCAGAAAAAAAAGAATTATGACAAGGGACTTGATAAGGGGAAATATTAAAGAGTCAGCTTTGTTTTGTCTGAAAAAGAGAAATATGCTGTGAGAAATGGTAATGGTGTTACAATTCCTGCTGGAATAACAGGATGAGAAATCACTCTTTCACCATTTGGAATAAGTAGCTGAACAATCAGCTCAAAATGCAAAAATAACAGATTAGGTGAGGAAAACAAAAACCAAACCAAACCAAACAAAAACAAACAATCAAAAACCCAACCCTAAAACTTCATCATGCATTTGGCCAGAAGTCCAAATAACCCAGTAGTCCGTTTTCAGTATTGAGTATTCTGTGCAAAAAGTATAAGGGCTGTTCTACAGTTATTCCACAGTTACCCTACTCCTTTTATAGACTCCCAAAGTTTCGTTAAAAACTGCAGATAGAAGATGGAAAGAATATTCTTATTTCAGGACTGCTTTAGCAATGTAAATCGGCATTTGTAATAATTGAGATAAACAAACATAACCTGCCTTTTGCAAGGCAACCATGACCTCCAGACAGTGTACACTCCTTAAACTGAAACTAAAATATTAGAATATCCTTGGTTTGTGTCTATTTTATCAACACTCTTTAATATTACCCACTATGCAAAAATTTGCATTTTCATTTTCTGGCAGACCTACTTTTGAGAAACACTTTAGAAACTTTTCCAAGCCATTGTGCAGCAGGAAAACTACTATACATTTGCCACCATGGAAACATGGTGAAATAACTCACACAACCAGAGTGCTGCAATGGATGGCTATAAACCCTTCAGATGGGATAGGTAAGGAATTAGAAGCAGTGGGGTAGCCTTATATGTTAGGGAGTATTTTCGTTGTCTGGAGCTTAATGATTGTGGCAATAGCGTTGAGTATTTAAGGGTAACAGTCAGAGGGAAGGCCAGCAAGACTGACATCATGGTGGGAGTTTGTTACAGACCACCCAACCGGGGTGAAGAGACAGATGAAATATTTTATAAACAACTAGCTAGCCCTTGTCCTTGTGGGGGACTTCAATTTACCAGATGTCTGTTGGAAATACAATACAGCAGAGAGGAAACAGTCTAGGCGGTTCCTGGAGTGTGTGGAAGGTAACTTCCTGACACAGCTAGTGAGGGAGCCAGCTAGGGAAGGTGCCCTGCTGGACCTGTTGTTTGCAAACAAAGGACTTGTGGGTGATGTGGTGGTTGGAGGCCATCTTGGGCACAGCAATTATGAAATGACAGAAATTTTGATTCCCAAACAAGGAAGCAGGGGGATTAGCAGAACTGTTACCTTGGACTTCTGGAGGGCAGACATTGGGCTGTTTAGGAGCCTGGCTAACAGAGTCCCTTGGGAGGCAGTCCTGAAGCACTAAGGAGCCCAGGAAGGCCAGACATGCTTCAGGAAGGAAATGTTAAAGGTGCAGGAGCAGGCCATCACCATGTGCTGAAAGACAAGCTGGTGGGGAAGAAGACCAGCCTGGCTGAAAAGAAAGCTTTGGCTGAGATGCAGGGGGAAGTAAAGAGTTTATGACCTTTGCAAGAAAGGGCAGGTAACTCAGGAGGACTACAAGGAGGTCATGAGGTTATTAGAAGGGCCAAAGCCCAGCCAGAACTTGATGTGGCTACTGCCAGATACATTTGCAACAAGAAGCAGGCTAAGGAGAATCTCCCTCCTTTATTGGATGCAAGGGGAAACATAGTGACAAAGGATAAGGAAAAGGCTGAGGTACTTAATGCCTTCGTTGCCTCTGTCTTTCATTGTAAGACCAGTTGTTCTCCAGGTATCCAGCCCCCTGATCTGAAAGACAGTGACAGGGAGCAAAATGAAGACTCCATAATGGAAGGGGAAATGGTTAGTGATCTGCTATACCACTTAGACACACACAAGTCTATGGGGCTGGATGGGATCCACTCAAGCGTACTAAGGGAGCTGGCAGAAATGCCACCAAGCCACTTTCCATGATTTATCAGCAGTTCTGGCTAACCAGGGAGGTCTTAGTTCACTGGAGGTTAGTGAATGTGACACCCATCTACAAGAAGGCTGGAAGGAGGATCAGGGAACTACAGGCCTGTCACTCTGATCTCGATGCCAGGCAAGGTTAATGGAGCAGATCATCTTGAGTGCAATCACACAGCACGTAAAGGACAACCAGCTGATCAGACCAAATCAGCATGAGTTTAAGAAGAACAGGTCCTGCTTGACAAACCTGATCTCCTTCTACGACAAGGTGACCCACTTGGTGGATGAGGAAAAGGCTGTGGATGTTGTTTACCTAGACTTCAGTAAAGCCTTTGATACCATTTCCCACAGCATTCTTCTGAAGAAACTGGCCACTCATGGTTTGGATGGGTATACTCTTTGCTGGGTTAAAAACTGGCTGACTGGCCAGGCCCGAGGAGTGGTGTTGAATGGAGCTGAATCCAGTTGGTGGCCAGTCACAAGTAGTTTTCCCCAGGGCTCAGTACTGGGGCCGGTTGTGTTCAACATCTCTATCAACAATCTGAACGACAGGATCGAGTGCACCCTCAGTAAGATTACAGATGACATCAAGCTGGATGGGAGTGTTGATCTGCTTGAGGGTAGGAAGGCTTTACAGAGGGATCTGGACAGGCTGGATTAATGGGCTGAGGTCGACAGTATGAAGTTCAACAAGGCCAAGGGTCGGGTCCTGCACTTGGGTCACAACAACCCCATGCAGCGCTACAGGCTTGGGGAAGAGCGGCTGGAGAGCTGCCTTGCAGAAAAGGGCCTGGGATGCTGGGCAATAGCAAGCTGAGTATGAGCCAGCAGTGTGCCCAGGTGGCCAAGGAGGCCAATAACATTCTGGCTTGTATCAGAAACAGTGTGGTCAGCCGGACTAGGGAAGCAATTGTCATGCTGTACTCAGAAATAGTGAGGCCCCGCCTCGAGTACTGTGTCCGGTTTTGGGCCCCTCACTACAAGAAAGACATTGAGATGCTGGAGCGTGCCCAGAGAAGGGCAATGAAGCTGGTGAGGGGTCTGGAGCACAAGGAGGAGCGGCTGAGGGAGCTTTAATTTTTAGCCTGGAGAAAAGGGGGTTGAGGGGAGACCTTTTTGCTCTCTACAGCTCTCTGAAAAGAGGTTGTAGTGAGGTGAGTGTTGGTCTCTTCTCCCAAGTAACAAGTGATAGTACAAGAGGAAATGGTTTCAAGTTGCACCAGGGGAGGTTTAGACTGGCTATTAGGAAAAATGTCTTCACCAAAAGGATTATCAAGCATTGAAATAGGCTTCCCAGGGAAGTGGTTGACTCACCATCCCTGGAGGTACTTAAAAGATGTAGATATGGTGCTTAGGTTTAGTCCACCACATGGTTTCGTGGTGGACTTGGCAGTGCTAGGTTCACGGTTGGACTTGATGATCTTAAAGGCCTTTCCCAAACTAAACAATTCTGTATTTCTATGGTTCTATTCTAACAGCTAGAATGAATGACTTCATTGTGAGCCTAAGTGAGAAAAACATTGCACAAACTGCCCAACAAGTGGGACACATTTATGGTAGTGCCAGCAATTCTAGAAGACAAACAAACAAAACCAGAATAAATCAGGAACAATTACCATTCTGACTACAAATACTTACATATGAAATAGTTCAATTATTAAACTCCTAATTCTATTCTATTTTCTCCCAAACTCTGCACCACTCCCCCCCAAAGTGATAAATTTACCCATAATGAGGTAACACATAAAAGTAATCTCCTGATGCAAAATTTTTATTAATAAAATAATTCTTTCTAAGGTCATTAAAACTGGTATTTCCTCTATGCAATTAAGGAACAGCTTCTTATTTATGTAATACACTCTCATAATGTTCTGCTTAGCCCAGCTAAGCAAAAGTGTTGCTCAGGCAAACTCCAAGCTGATTGATCATTATGGAGCAAACAATACAGTGTCTCCCATTTGCATTGCTTACTGTAGACACTGTTTTTCTTGAAAGCAGAAACTCTACCAGTTCTACATTACAACACAGGATGCATTACAGTAGAAGAGGATGCCTGTTGGAAGAATAACAATGGTAAAAAAGAAAGATCATCTGGGATACCTCTATCTCCAAGAAACAATAGGAGGTCCACTTACTGAGCACATCAGTTAGAAGTTTCATAGAACCAGCAGACTGTAAATAAAATCTGCTGAATATGCTGAGCCTTTAGTATACCTGCTTTAGTGGGTTATATAGACAGGCAAATATCAAGGCAAGCTCTGAATTAGCTAAATATCAGGCTTTTTGAGTCAGATATTTCTGAATCAATTACTTGAGAGATCTTTATATAAATTAACAGAATTTGGGGAAGGGAAGTAAAGGAAAGAATTGGGGCATTTAGCTTGCAAACGACAGGTTCTCAAGTAGAGGTACAGTATAGGGAGTGAGAAAGGAAGGCAAAGATGAGAATGGAGCACCACCCCCATACCTTTTCGTGGGTTACCCAAAAGAGACTCCAGTCACCCCAGCCCTGTTCCTCTGATGTCAGTGAAGAAATTTCCCGTGACTCTGCGGAGTACTGGCCTAGACTTGCATAAAATCCCTAGCTATTGCTAGATTTCAGACTAGTCTGAGGACTAAATTAGACAAGTCAAGAGCAAGACTCCTGAAATTTCCTGCTTTTGCTCAAAAAGATCTACCAAGAAAATAAGACTTTCCACCACTAGTTTTGGCAAGGTTAAGAATCTTTAAACAACAAAAAAAGTTATTACCTGTAGCATATATTAGAATTAAAATGTCTTCATGCAGTTTTGTTGAAGTGATAGCAAGTATAGAATTCATTGCTTTGCAATGACATTTTCGTAATCAAACACCATAGACTCCACTTAGCAATAAGGACAATCTCTACAGGGCCAAAGGAATTAAAGACCTAATGATGCAGATTGGCCATGACTCAACTTTTCAAAAACATCTACATTAATTAAACATTTAATTCTCATTGTCTTCTGAAACATATTTCACATAGCATCCTCTCAATTCTGGAAGACATCATCTGAGTAGATACGCTTGGCTGGATTTTGGTTCAGGCATTTTTATGTCAACCCAAATGAAGGAACCAATAATGCCCTACCACATATCAATCAGTATATTTTGGGTTTTCAGCTTCCTTCAAAGACAGCTTTCGGTCCATTCAATAATAATAATAGACAAATAACAATCTAAGCTTATGAAAATATCTCTGTAGACTAGGATCTCATTTAGCATTGATAAGAAATGGCATGTAAAGCTTAACTAGTGAGGCTTGTAGACTTTTTGAGACATAAAAATATAATATTGGATGAAAAAAGAACATGCACAACGCTGGGAAACTAGCTGGATTCCAACTTTGAGTAATTATTTCATGATTAGGGCCTGATCCCTTTCAACAGGGAAAAATATTAATGGAGAATATAATTTACATGATAAGAAGATTAATTTATTCAGTTAAAGATGGTAATACTTAAGGGAAGAGTGGGAAGCTGGGTGATGCTCAAGCTCTATAAAAGCACCTGAGAGGATTAAAAACTGAGCCAAGTTAGTGAATCTGTAACAAAACCCCTTAAGAGTGTGGTAGTAATGTACGTGAGGGATTTTTAATTTAAGTCCAAACGAGATTTATCTTGTCATGCTGCTATTTATAACAGAACAGCTCCTACAGCACTGTACCAAGACCAGTGTCCACTGATCTTTCCACTGGATAAGGATTTATTGCCCCCTTCAGGATATTGGTGATCTAGAGTAATACCTGGTTTGTAACTAGATAATTCAAACATATCATGAGTCATCATCAGCGCCATCAAGAAGTTTGCTCTCCTGGGTCTCCTACAGATCTTTCTGTCTTCTTCTTCCATCCGTTATTTTTTGTTGTACTCAGCTTTACTCACAGCCATAATTCCTGTACAATAAGACACCTGACCTTATAGAAATCCCTGCTGTACTACAATTAATCCTTGCTGCCCTCCATCATCATCCAAAGCAAACCCTGATAATTTCTACAGTACACTGTGTCAACAGTACCAGATCTGCCCAGACATAGAGCCAGTGAAAATACAGACATATAGAAAAGTAGAGAAGCTAATTGTTAGAGAAACTCTTCCTATCATGCCATTTGCCTACCAAGTGCAGCCATTCAAATATTAATGTAGTCACAAACTGCTCCTGACTGACCCTCTCCCAGGGTGGCTGCAGCCACTGACACACGGCTGCGGTGCTTCTCCACCCCTATTCTTTTATAGAGATCTAAAGCCTATCCTCAGTTTGCTGAGGGAGGAAGAAATTCAGCAGGTGCTTATTAAAACATCTATGAATCAGCAACATATTAACTGTGGTAGGACCACACTTCCAGAATTGCCATATGCCATTGTAGAGAGTAGAGGGAAATAATCTATTGTCTTTGCAGCAACAAACAGAAAAATAGTGTTTCTCCTGCCTGATCAGGAAAGCCAAGACTACCTAATATCTGTTCACATTAGTGACTACAATATCAGACTCTGAGCACCTGTATAGTTAAGAAATGAGTTTAGTTTACTTTTGTCTTTGTCTCAGGATATGCAAAACCAGATCTCTAATTAGGAAATGGCTTTATAACATTCCTAATAATTCCCATGCTCTTGTCCTTGCTAATACAAAATGTTACCATAGAAACAAAATTAATCAACAGTTCTCTGTGCACTTCAGAAAACAATCAGTTCTGCTAAATTATTACTGTTTCAAATTAATGAACTGCCAATCTCTCCTCAATGGATAACATTTCTAGATAGTGGTCAATGAACCATTTGTAAATACAGAGAAATTATATGCTCTTCCAGAACTGTTTCTTTTATTCTGTCTACCAAATGTTTTAAAGCAAATAAACATTACCTAAATGAACAGCTCCACTCCCAAAACATTAAATTCTCAATTACAGTGCAATAAAAATGTCCTCTGGGTTACTTTTTTGAAGTCACACATTTAGGTATCTCTGTTTAAACTGAGCCTCTACTAGCTCAGTTGTGTGGCTGCCCTTCACTCAGCAAGGGGAACAATGACGCACGTTGATGACAGATGTTGGTGGTGGAAAATATATAAGTTCAGTAAAAGGAGGATAGAACTAAAATTCAACTAACTTTTCTTTGTTTCTCAGGAGATCCTTCCAAACCTAAAGAAAGGTAACTGTAATCATCTAATGAATGTCATCCTAAGAGTTTATTCATTTAAACATAATGACAAATAACTAGCTATGCATGAACCTTCCAGTTTGAGTGTGCTTTAAATTTGTAGGCTAAATATTGTAATGCTGGCATGCACGTGGAATTATTTTGTGAAGGTTACATTAGCAACTCCCCTATCTTGGTCTAGGTTAAGTAAAATACTACATTAAGAAGTAGGAAGGCAAAAATCTTGTCAAAAGTTATGCTTATAGCAACTGTGCTAACTCCAGTAATTACTGACTTTAATGTTGTAGACATTAAAAGTAGTCATTCAATGTCTACAATCTCTACTTTCGTGATTTTAATCACAGTTGGCCAAGATACTTATTCACATCTCAGTAGTCACTTTAGTCCTGCACAGATGATATGGTATATAAATTTATATATGTGAGACCAGCAGCATCACTTGCTTGGAGGAAAATATGGCCAGATTAAATGGACAGCTACTTAGCCTAAGTTAACATCTCAGGTTTTGGATAACAGTGATTCACGACTTCCTGAGCTTTAGGCTGATTTATCATGTTTAATAGCTAATGGTGCATCTATCTGCCGGCCTCTTTTCTACAGACCTTTCCACCACTAGAAATTAAATTTGCAAGGATGGCATGAGGTAAAATAACATTCCTTTTCTTATTTTAAACTAGATATTCCATAACTTTATTTTATATATTTGAAGGCATAGTATCACAAGAAATAGTAGATTAGCCACTCTTTTAGTAAGAGGATTAAAGCCATCAAGGTTTTTCACCAAAGGCAGAGCTTATTTTTGTAAACAAACAAATGAGGAAAAAGGTTGCAAGAGCAATAATGCGTCACAGTATATGGCACCACATCTCAGAATAGATGTTGAAGTTATTTTTGGAAGTTCTTCATATTTCTAGATCCAATGTGCAGTAGCAGCCCCAAAAAAAAGCCAAAAAAATATTGAACTTCAAGAAAGCAGGTACTGAGAAAAAGACAGAAAGTATACTTTTGCTGTTAATCTTTGGTATACCTGCATCTTGAGTATTGTGCTTGGATACTGTCAAGAGAAAGAAGGAGCTGCCTTACAGTGAGCACCTGAAAAGGCTGACATCATTTGCTTTAGAAGGAAGGCTGACAGGGATGCAAATAAAGTTTCCAAAATAGAAAGGTGAGAACAAATTGAGAAACTGCGGCTGACCATATTCCACTTCTGCCTCATAGAAAAAAGACAAGAACAAGGTATTGAATAACAGAAGTGAAAGACTGGTTTTAAATGCACAAAATGCTACTTTCTACAGACAATTGCAAACTTTTAGAACACAATGCCACAAGACGTTTTAAGAGGGAGTCAGTATTTGCAGGTTCAAAAAGGGGTTTAGATAGTTTCATAAACAATAGGTCACATAAATGGATACTTTAAAAAAAGCTAGATAGAGATGTATCCCACAACATCTTTAATGCAACAATTAGCACAGATTGCCAAGAGAACAGACAACAGAAATTGGTTATTTTCTCCCTTTTCGTGGAGACAGTGCTGGGCTACACAGAATACTGCTCTGATTCAGCAGACATTCCTTGTGCAATCATCTGTATAACTGCATGAATTACGCCTGTTTCACCTCCCTCTTTTAGTGTGAACTGTCACCAGATAATTTCAAAATGAAGAGCTGTCCATAAGTGAGTAAGTGGTGGGGGGAAAAAAGGGGTAGGAGATAGAAGATTCTTTAATTACCAGTCATGCAGAGGCAAAATTGAAAAATAAGGGTGATACAGAAAGGAGCCATTGTTAGTGAGAAGATTTGCAGGTTTCAAAATTAAAACAGTCCAGTCAAAATCAGCAGTTTTATTTTTCTTAATGTGAAAGAAGAAACATTCAAAATTACTTGTTTCTGAAAAAAACATATGCTTTTGACAAAAACATCGTTCCATAAGTAATTTGATCAGCTCCATTCACTATACTAACTGACTGAAATTGTATCTCCTCTGCAGAATGGCTGCTTTCAGCCAGGCCTAAAAAAGCCAAACTGTCAAAACATGACAAATCTCGCTTTTGCTTGTTGGCTTTCATTTGTAGTTTCTCAGTGCTGTTATATGTGAGTTCAAACACTCCAAGAGAGGAACAAACATTGTTGAGATATATTTTATAATATGATTAACTTCTTTGCCACTCCTCAGTTTTACAATAAAAAATATCATTTTGCAAAATTTAAGTTTTGAATCAAATTTATTTTCCCCCAAAAGGTGCTAGTCTCATCCATTTAAGTTAACCAAATGCACCCGTTGAATGCTAAATGGAAGACAGTCAAAGTAAACGGTTTGTGAATTGCCCATAAAATAGCCTCTGCTAGTTGGCAAATAGATAGCAATAGTAAAACACATTTGCAGAAATTAATGTCCTTCCCTCATGAAGTTAATGGGGCTCAACAGACACTGTTCACGTGGGCAAAGCTTGTGAATCACCAGGAGCAGATAAAAAGGAGCTAGCTTCTTCATGAATATTGTCTGCAATGAGTAATTCAGTCAACTATATTTACAACCACCCATGAAGCAAATGTGCTACTAACTCTGATCAGCATTAAATTGCTTTCCCTCCCTGCCCCCACTGATGGTCAAAGAATATTGATGAAGTCATATACTGCAGCATTTAATGTTTATTTAATTAGCAAATGCACCACTTGCTAATTGCAGGATTCCCTTCGTGAATCAAGGTAAGAACACTTACTCTAAGTCCCACGAAGATGATGTAACTTCTAAGATTCATTTCCAATGTACATTCACCAAGTTAAGCCAACTCCATCCCAACAGAGCAACTCTTCTTTTCAAAAAACTCAATTAATGGGTAAATTACTAAATGGGTAATGTGATAAGCAATGAAAGAGTCAATTGGAATATTTGAGTGTATTTATGCATGAGTGTCATGTGTGGACAGAAATGGGACTCAGTAAACTGGCAGATTATTTTGGTATTAAATTTATATCTCATGCCTCCAGCAAGAAAAGATGTAATCAAAAAGTGGCAAGATCACTGTGCTAACTATCAATAAGGAAACATGTTTTTCACAGGCCCACAATGTGTAGGATTTTGTGTGTGAGTAACAGTCCAATAGTACTAGTATTGGCTTTTGGGGTGGAGAAACAGGCAAAAAAATTCAAAGATCTTAAGTAAGTTTTGCAGTCTGGACCTCTAAGAAAACCCCCAGGAAGTCACTAAATCAAAGAGTGAGGCACTTAATTGAAAAAATATTTGGCAAAAACCTTTTCTTTTTTGTTTTGTTTTTTTTTTAATTAGTGTTTTGAAGACTGTAAAAAAGATGTGCTTTGTTTTGCTACTAAAAACTTCAGTTTTTCTGAGTCTTGTAATAGGAAACACTTTTTTCCCTTGACCGAAAGGTTCTGAGACCACCATGTAAAGGTGTAGCGAGGAAAGCTCCCACGTGTTCCTTTGACCTTGTGGCAAATACTTCATAAGAGTTAGTCAGCCAACCACTCACCCAGCATGTGCATTGGTCCCCAATCAGAAAAGCACAAGGAAAGTAACAATAGTTGAGATGTGGGAAAGAAATCAGAGAAAGCCAAATTCCTCAGCTCAGTCTTGCTTCAGAGACAATTTCCACCATGATGGTGTTTTGGCAAAGTGAAATGCAGGATATGCAACAAGAGTGCAAAACTCATTGGACACCAAAGCATAATCAGAAAGTCACAAGCTTGAGACCACTAACATGGGACCACTTCAGCTGACAGCTTAAGCTGGTGAGTTTCAGAGTTAAGTGAATCCCTTGTCTTTCAACTGAATTGCAAGGTCACATGCACTGTCATCAGTTTTCATAGCCACCACATAAGAAGGAGTAACTCCCTATAGAGTATGGTTCAGACAAATAAATATTTTGGAGTTATAAACTAAGGGTTAGAGTCTGACCAGGTGAACACAGAATGCAATAAAAAGTCTCATTAAATTCCACTGGGGTGGGTAAAAACCTGAAGGAACAGAGTCCAGAGATGGTACCATTGACTGCTGCTCTGCAACAGGTATCCTTTGTTTTGCAGCACAAGAAGCATAAAATGGTCTGTGATCAAAACAGTTCCACGTTACATCTGAACCACTCTAAATGATTGTCTAAAGGGCCAAGTTGCAGACTGGAGGGTCCCACTATTCACTGTTTTTGTCAGCCCACGGACAAAGCCTATATTGCATTTAGGAGAAGCACCAGGACAGTAATCTATGTGCAAGCCTGTGTACATAAAGTCAGCAAAGACTTATATGGTCCATCAAAGTATTTCAAGCTCATCAAGACAAAAGCTGTTAGCCTGGGAGGAAAATACGTGATGCTATAAACTTAGTTATATTGTGAACAAAGTCTGAGAGGGGTCACCAAAGGACAGTATGTCTTACAAACAGTATGCCACAGATATGTAGGCTGGAACATTTTTAATGTGAGTTGCAAGATAAACAAGGTTTGTACCAAGATGGCTAAATTTCTGTTTTGACTAATGAGGCATATAGGTTCAGATTTGCTGGATTTCATGAGAATCTGAAACAAATTCCCCATGCATTTGCTGTGAAGCTTTCAGTAATTTCTTTCATATGCAATCAGATCTAGACACTCCCTTCATCTAGCCATTCCAACAAAGAAAAGAAGCAGGCAAGTGAAGCAATGTTGCAGTTAAATGCACTGTAAGCTTTCCACAGTGACATCCAGGTCGGCTGCACACAAGCGTAGCATTTGAGCATTTGAATCTGTTCCACTGATTACTTCAGATTTGCCAAAGGCAGCAAAAACCCAATGCTGTGTAACTCTAAAAGTCAAGGAGAGCCTTTGTTTCTGCTCTTTGCTGATGCTTAAATAACTATCTGCAGTAAACAAACCAGAAAATAACAAATAGGACTATTGGCTCCTTGTCCAGGCAAAAGAAACAGACAGACAGCTTCCATTTATCATGACACATCTTACCAATGTTAGGTGAATTGAAAAGAACCACAACAAATTTAAAATAATCAATTGCATTCTGTGTTGCTTATTGGTGCATTTGGCTGCAAAGCACTTATTGGTCTCTCTTTTCTCCCACATGGCAAGTACCCGTCTCTCAAAAGAGAAAGGCAGTAGGTACATAAAATGGGATTTTCTGAAATGAGTTTAAATAGCATGACACTTGCAGTAAGGGTTTGTGCACTGTCAGTGCAGATGGACTCAAATTGCTTTCATCACGGAGTCCTCAAACAACATGATGACCCCGCATCCACACCCAACACCAGGCCATGTTCAGTGGCAGCCTGATCTCCTTTGGCTGCAGAACTGGTAGCACAAGGAATTAGTCCAGGTGAACATACAGACATTTGACTCTCTTCTATCCTGCCATGGAGGTAGACTTCCCAAATTGACAACATCAACTATGTAAGTTTACAAGGCGAGAAAGCATCTATGAAGGCTAACAGAATATTGTGTTTTACACACAAAAATATTAAGATCCTGAATAAATACATTTTCTATCTAAACATTATTATTGTCAGAGTTTTGCATGTTTAGTTTCAGGCATCCAGCTATTAGAAGTACATGGACAAACGGGTTGGTGTTTGAAGAAATAGACAGAAGTATACAGGTGACTCCTTAAGAAATAGCAATTTTTAGGAAAGAGGTACTAGGCTTGCAAAGTCATGAAATTACTATGGACCTTATACAATTAGCTCATGTAAACAACAATCAGAAGTTATACACACACATATATATATACACATACAAACATTTTTACACAGAAAAACTACTCAAATTACAATGTTTAGAAAACACTAACATAGTTAAATCAGAATTGAAGCAGATGTTTACTAACAACAGAACTACCTAGCAACCAGTGAACTATACTTTCAGGACCAATACCAGCAATCTTAGCCACTTTTAAATGCTGTGAGACGCCGACAAACTTCTACACACCCCTTCACGTACCCCTGGTGGGCATCCCTCTTTAATGTTCCCCAACGGTGATAGCCCATAGCAGTAGCCAGTCTGACCACTGGTAGTTTTATTCTGGAATACTCAGTATCCCACCTTTATGAGTTGAAAATCTATAACTGTCATTCAGCTAAATTTACCTTTCCTCAGTCATAAATTAGTCTGTGCATCCCGTAATAGTGTGAGCAACCAAACAGCTGCATATATGTGATAGCAGCCACCCTTGGGACACGCATTTGGACAGCCGCATAGTCTGCACTGGATTAGCCCTGCCATGACACTGACTAGCTCCTGAAACAAGTTCCTTTCCTGTTTCTGTAAACTTAAGTTGTAAAATAGATCATTTAGCATTAAAGATTTAAATTAGATTATTATTTCTGCCTTCCTAATGTCTGTGTGCTTTAAATTCTAATTTTCTGTAAAAAATGTTGGTGTCAAAAGCAGAATGGTAAAAGGCTGTGTGTTATGTAGTGCACACTGGATTTTCCTGAAGCTGTCTGCTGTTTGCTGCTGCTGTGACAGTTCTGGTTTCCATGGAACTGAGAACTAAGATTCAGTGATATAGTCAAGAATGAAGGTATGCTTACAATACTGTTTTCCCTTTCAGCAGGGAAATTCATGCAACCCAAATTTTCAGCAGCTTGTAAACTGTTTGACCAGA
>KZ506108.1:159724-175296 GCA_002844005.1 Limosa lapponica baueri
TTGCAGCTGAGTACTGTAGTTCATATACCCTCTCCCAGGACCACCAAATTTTCAGCAGCTTGTAAACTGTTTGACCAGAGTACATAGATATATTGGCCAAGTCTGTCATGCAGTATTATTGCTCTTAGTTTTTCAGAGGAGGGAACTAATTCTTAAGTGAATAAATACTCCCACTTCTGCTGAAATGTTTACAGTTCATGATAACATCCTTTATTAAGAAGGTTCCTTCAGCTGACCAAAAATGAAATAATCACTAATCATTTCAAAAAGACTTCAACACTTGTAAATCAGTGGCAAGTACTATTCAACTTAAGTAAGTTCCTCTATTCACATTTAACCCAAAGTGAGTTTTACACCAAGTGCTTTATAAGAAGAGGCTAGAAGTAAATAAATTATTCTATTTCTTTTTGGAATTGCTGTTCTTCAAAAAAAAAAAAGAGATTATGATGACAAGATATTCTGCTTCATGACTTCAGATAAGATATTGGAGTATATTATATTTCACCTCCTACCTCTAAATGCAAGAGCATTTATTATTATTTGGGGACACCCTGTTGGCAGCTATAAAGTCAGTCTCCTTTTCCACCCTTAGCAGCCCATACAAACGGTTGTGAAGTCATGGTGGGTGGCACAGAGGAGAGAGCAGAGCAATGCACAGCTGCCATAGGCTTCTGGTCCACCTCCTTTACCGCTTGTACCTACCAAACCAATCCCTCCCTCCAGCCTTGCCACTGTTAAATCATGAGCATTTGAGAGCAAGGAGAACTTAATATTTGTATGCTTCCACTCAACAGAGACCAGCTCAGTAATAACTAAAATCTGCTACATTTTAATTCTCTCTTTTGCAATGTTTCCAGCATTGTTTTTCCGGATGAGAGAAGATTCTTTTATTAGTGTTTCTTTCATTAATATAAGAGGCTGTTGTTCAAAGAAACAAGTTATTTCAGATGAGAAGGGCATCCACTGGAAATAAAGGGAGGCAAATTATTGCTATTTGATTTGCTGACCATAAAGAGTAAAATGGAAACAGTGGTGTTTCACAGAACAAGTGTATTTTATATCAGTCTGGAATGATGTGTAATCCTAGTTAAATACAGCTTGAGGTGGGAAGGGCAGCTGTAGTCCACTTTACTGAGATGTTTCCTCCCGGTGTATTTGAATCACTTTAACGTGGTTTAGCATGGGACTTAGGTAGACTGCATACATAAACATAGCCTGTCAGTGTGACAGGCAAAGATTTTTATGGCTTTCTGCAGCATCCAACCACTCCAGAAATTAAAGAAAGTTTGGCCATCCCCTAAGAGACCTTGCAGATCCCTGCCTAAATACTGCTACCAGTAAAGCATTTGTATAGGTATCTCAACTGCATTCTTAAAGCATACCTTAAAAAGGGGAGCAGAGGAGGGGGGTGTGGTACTTTCTCCTGCCCTTCATTGTTAATTTTTGTTTCCTTAGCATGAACAGTGTTGCCTACCTCTTGCATTGTCTATTTAAAATGTTGGACACTTGATGCAAGTTTATTGGAGTCAATATAAAAACAACGACCAAGGTAGAGCTCCTGGCTCCCTCTGCAGCATCTCACGCTTGCTAAATCAGCTCTCTGGCATCTACCCCACAGATCATGTGCTTTTGTTCCTCAGTAAAATCCCATCCTAATTAGTTTTTGATAAGTCAAATGCCAGCCTTAGCAAATGTAATAAGCAACTAAATAGCTCATAATTCTTTAGTTGGCAATTATATAGATTAAGGAAGAGAAATGGTAAAAACTCTGACATTTCGACCATTTTAAAGGTTGCTTTAAGATCATTCATAATGGAGTTTTTAGCCATCAGGAATGTTAAATATAACAATATTCACCTTACAATCTGATATCCACAGAAAAATGTAATACTATTCAAGGCACAAACAAAATATTTTGGACTTCAGTTTCCTTAAACAGCTCCTTTCCACTCAGGGATGTATAATTGGGCAATCACTGTATGTTGACATGACAACCTAATTTTCTTAGAGGTGACCTAGAACATGGAGTGTCCTGGGATTTCACTGGGACATTGTGTGATGTTTTCTGTACATAATTATCTCAAACTGCAGCTCTGGGAAATTATCTGTTCCCAGGGCACTGACAAGAGGCACAAAAGCAAGGACTCCATCTGATTCAACCTGTGCCCATATAGTCTGATAGTGCACTGAGCACATAATATAACTCAGCACTGGAGTCACATTGCCTCGCCATTAGTCAGCTCAGCAGGCTGAGTATTTTGGGCATCCACAATTGCCATTTCTTCATTCGGGTGCCCTGCCTGCAGATACTCCATATAATGCAACATTTCTCTTATTCTCTTTAGCAGCAACATGGTGTACATTTGAAAGAGCATCTCGGACATTTTACTTTGGGTGGCCCCACAGTGTTGCAGCATCACTGTGCTCAGTGCCACGTCCACAGCAATACAATGCACGCTGTCCACGGGCTCACCCCAGGCTTGACCACCATCAGCTGCTGCCCACAGAGTTGCTGCAAAAGTGTGGATCTGGTGGGGAGTGAAGAAAACACATCTCCAGTGACTTGTTTTCTTGATAAGAAAACTGTCACTTACATATTCTCTCCTTTAGCTTTTAGAGAAGTATTCATCCTGCTCAGTGAAATTGCTTTCAAGATCACCAGACAGTTACGCTCTGGGACAGCTGTCACAGTCACAGTAGCTTTTTTCCCCTCTTACAAATCTGCCTGTGTTCAGACCAAAGCTGAGGAGACTCATGGCTGTAGTTCTTCTACTTGGGCTTTTCACATCCTCCACGGATCTGTCAGCTAAATCACTTTGGAGACTGATTCCTAATCTTCTTCAGTTAAAATGAACTGAATTAGCTTAAAGCATTTAAAGAAAAATATTTGTCCATACATTCATGACTATTGGGGCTCTAGTATTTTGGCCACATTTATCTTAAAAAGCTTCATCTCTTCAGAAAGATTGCTCAGTAGCTCAGAGCCATTTATTCAGGTGCTTTGGTTACTCACTGGCTATTCTTCTCATTCCTTTAGAATTAGTCAAGTTTAGTCAAATTTCTAGTTTTCATCACTGACTAGCATGTGGTCCAAAATATCTGTAAGACTGTCTGTATAGATCTTCTAGAGATTAGTTTCTTATGACAGCTGTCGTGACGTTAGTTTCTCATGATAACTGCAGGGAAAATCAAACTGTCGCTGCTACCTGTGGGATATCCCAAATAACCTACGCGAATAGAAGCAAAATAGCCTCCTACTTGCATATAAAACCAAGAGATTCCTTTCCAAAGATGGCATTTTACCCAAACTGTACTAGACCCATTTTCACAAAATGTCAGCTATCAGGAAGCCATCAGCTGTAAATCCCAGAGCTAAGCCCATTGTGTTCCTGCCCTGCCCATTTGGAGGAGCGCTGTGAGTCCTTATCATGGACTTAACCCCGTGTCCAACAGCCATTGCAGAGCTCGTTGCACAGATGCCTTTTGCCCACAGAAAATGCCCACTGTACCAGAGCTGGAAACCTGAAGCTGCTAAATGCCACCACTCACAACAATAATTAATCTCATAATCACCAGCTCAGCTGGCTGTAATTGTCAATATATTGTTTTATGAGCTTCCATTGGCAGGAAATGAATGATTTCTATCTCCTAAAAATGAAATGACTCCCTGGGTACAGTACAGGGATTACTTATATAGAGAAGAATAAATCATAATGAAAGTGGCAGGAAATAAATAAAAGGGCAATTCTGCTGGCTGGGTGTCTAGATTTGAAATTTCTAGTTGAAGCAGGTTTCAAGGATCTTCTGTACTACTTTAGTTATGTAACCCTAGCTCCAAGTTTAATGGGTACTGATTTCTGCTTGATTCAGATATGTGAAGTGCCAGATCATTTGTGCCATCAGAATGCAACAGTATGTCTAATTTGGAGAAAAGAAAACTAAAATAAATAAATCTGGAAACTACTGTAATCTTCCAGCAAAATATAAGGTTATGTAGAAAAAACATCTGGTAATCCTGCACCATTGAAGTTTCCCATTAACTGCATCACTTTGCCAGGGATGTAGGTACAAAGCCAACAGTAAAGCTAAATATCTGTCAGGAAGCATCTTTTATATGCTAGTGAGCAGTATTCACTTTAAAAAAATGAAATTACCAAGTGAAGTGGCATGATTAGACAAGACTCACAATAGGAGAAAAACTAATATTTGAAGCTTAAACATCCAATAGAGCTGGATGAGAAAGCATCTTTGGAAGTGCACAACTTTATTACTTGCTTCACCTCCTCTTACATCTCACAGGTAAAAGCAACAGCAACATTACATCCCATATAACATAAGTACAAGCAGAGGTCTCTTTTTAAGCATATACTGTGGATATGGAAAACAATATGACTGGCCCCAAACTTGGCACGCCAGTTTTCCCTTAAGCAACAGAACTGGCATTTGAGTATGTTTTTCTTTTGACTTTCTTATATGTAAATAGATTTATGCAATATTTTGACAGGAAACCACAAGTGTATTTCAGTCCTCTTTTCCCTTAATTCTCTTGTCTACCAAGCTCATCCCATGACATTTTTACTGTTATAGTAATGCACAGTTTCAATGGTACTTCAGTGCAGTTAGGCAGAGTTTTTCTGTGATTTTGAGTCACAATAGCCATTCTGCAAAGACAGGGGTAGTTCATGGAGACCAAATGCCAAAACAACTTCAGGGTTTGTCCCATGAAGGGAGCAGCCTCCAGAGAGGTGCTTGCATGTGCTGATAGACCTGCGGATGGGCAAAGAAGAATCCATTGGGCACACAGACCATCTTGGGAAGCCCTACAGACTCCTTCCCCTGTGCAGGTAGTCTTGCAGTGGCTCCAAGAGTCCACATGGAGCTCCACTAGAGGAAAGCAGGCTAAAGTAAGAATTTAGTCAGCAAAAACTTTGCTGCCTACATTAGAAATTATTTTATTTTTCTTAAGTTGTGTTACAAGGTTTTACTGCTAGGTCAAAACAATGTCAATAGCAGGGAAGAAAGAAAAGCCAAAACCAGTTTCCTGCGTGGTTAGAGCAACTGAAGACTTTGGTTTTTCTATTGCCCTGTCTCTGTGCAAAAGTTAAAACCGATCTCCAGAAATAAACACTTCCAACTTACCACCTTATCTCAAGCAGCAGCCATACGGTCTGGAGGTGAAAAAGCAGTCTGCACAGTACATACTGCATAACTATTCAGAGAAATATGTTTTGGTTTGATGACTGGTGCAGTCTGCCTGCTCTCCTCTGTCTTTATAATTAAAGTATTATTTTAAATTACATAGCATGAATTCATTCTCCTGTGCCCCCAGTTCCTCCTTATAGCTTTTTCCCCTCTTTTAAATTTAATAAATTTTCTCCTTTTTTTACCTTCACAGCCAAGAACTGAAACAATTCATTTCACAGCAATCCCTTCTCACTGCTTTTCTAATACCCATGCGCATTAAAACCTCATCCATCATTGTTTTCAGAGAGTCAGCTTTTTAATCAGATCTGTATGTACATTGGTTTGAGCATGTGGCAGTTTAATTACCCTCTTGAATATGTGAAACACATCTTTGTCATATCTACTTATATCTGAAGAGAGCCATCCTATAACACTAATTAAAGAGGGATGATGACAATTTTTCCATACTCAAATTATGTCCCATCTGTCTAGTCATCCTCATGTTCACTCTCTGGATTAATTAAGGGTGGGGAAAGGTTGTTTCCCTGGAGTTTTGCCTAATGCAGGATGAAAAGTCTGTTTTAATGAAGAAACATACAAAATTCCTTTCTTCTCATCCCAGAGTAAAGCACATAACAAAGTAGGACAGAGTCTTTCGTTTTGCTGCTGTCTAATCAGCTAGCCATATATCGCATGGCATCAGGAGTCATGTTTATGCAACTGTTTACTGAAGCTAGCAGCTGGCCTGAAGGGACACACAGCACTGTCAGCAAGCCACAGCCAGACACTGCGCCCTGATACTTAGACCCAGAGTTAAAACCAATTTGGTGTTAATAATATGATTAAAGGATAGAGTGACATAGTACCAAATGGCTACAGTGTGAAAGCACACCAGTTTTTTAGTATTTTATCAGCCTGAGAGTATTTTACCCACAGACATTTTCTTCAGGTATTTGAAACGTCTAGGTAAAATACAAAGCCTTCTGGTTTTGCTTAGTCAGAAAAGTTTTAAAGCATTTATCCTTATTAATAAGACTGGTTTTCTCCTTCCACCTAGACCTAGCTGCAGAGATCCTGTTCATTTTGAAGCTATTGTACATCCAGGCAGACCTCTGAGACACTTAAACCATTAATTTTCATCTAAATAACAACTGCAAAAGCTTTTAACACAGGGAAGGATAGAAAGCCCTGAGGAGTCAGAACTGTGTGCCACCAGCAAGGAAGGGGCATTAGCTGTACCAGAGACTGTCATACCTATGTGTGATTCACAGAGGACATGCGCCAGCTGCCATCACGTGCCAAAAAGTGAAAAATTAGGCAGGAGAAGCAGTGTCAGCAAGGTCTGGACTTCCCTGGCCCTCATTACGCGGATGGGCTGAGCGTGAGAATCATTTTGATCCACTCGCACCTTAAAAGCTTTTTCACTGGTGCTGGAGTACTCCTCTGGGCTTTTTCTTCTCCCTTTTTCTTTTCTTTTATTTTTTTGCCTTCCCTTTGCTGAGTCTGATGACAGAGCCCTTCACTCAGAAGAATGTGCTGCCACTGAAGACTTTATTAGCTCAGAGGGTGGTGGTGCTTTTATTATCCTGGTTTTCCCCTGTTTATACAAGGCACTGCGAATATGCTTTATGAAAATAATTTATAGAAATGACTGCATAGTATTAATTTAGGGTCATCAATCGCTGAGTCTATTCTGATCCTCTAGTTAGGCCAGAAGATTATAATGGCTATAAATTTGCATGAAAAAGAGGCAGCTAAATATTGAAACCATTAAAATATATTTCTTTGATAGCCATCATATTTCATTGTCATTGTTCATATACACTATACAAACCTAGTTTTCTTTTCAATATTTCTTCCTGCCTAGTGTACTTTGTTCCATTTTTTTACTTCTCTCGCCTAATACAAAGCTAAACAGGGTCCTTACAAACACTTTACACTTCAATTTACTAATTATTTGCCATATGCTGATCCATTTTCCAAACTACAAGATAAGAAAAACACAGATTGCCATATATAAAAGATTATTTACATATATTTTTTTCTTACAGGACTGTTGAAGCTCATCACTTTAAGGCCTTAAAATAAAATTTTCTAGAGAAGATAATCAGCTCAAACCACGCTAAATCAGAGGGGCAGCCTGTGGCTAGGCATTTCAGCAGTTGCTACAGCAGTAGGTCAAGAAAGCATTCTACGTTCTCAAAATTTCATTTTGGTGAGGTTTTTTAACCTTGAGTTATTAACAGCACTACAAGACCATAATTAGCAAGCCACAGAGGTAAAAAAAAAATTCTCCTGGTTTCCAGTTTTTTTACTTTGCATATTTGTTACTATTGTATTCTCACTATTATGTACCTCATTTCTCACCATTTCCTCCTCAGAGGCCAACAGTCACTGGTTCTCCCATAACCCTATTTAATTTCCTATTTTGTCTTTTTGTGGTCTCCCCATCTCTAACGAACCCTTGGATTGCTTTTCATCTAGATCAAACTACCCTGGAAAGAAAATGAACCCTTCTTTAAGTGAAATGACAGAGGCTTTCTCACACATACATGCCAGGTTACTCCTGCATCAAAATCCTAGAAAAAACAAAACAAACAACCCCACACTCACACATCTTCCACAACCCCCACAAAAAAATAGTTTTTACTTCTGTCAGTCAAGGGATATACTCCAAGTACTTTAAATAATTCTTCCAGACATGCTTAAACCTACTACCTTTTCTATATGCATGACATTTTGTGTCACTAGCACAGTAACTCTTACCTACAGTTTAACTGCTCTTTTTACTCACGCAGCTCTGCAAATAATCAGCATCCTACATTTTATTTCTTTTTTAGGCTTAAGTTGAACAATCACATCCATTAGAAAACTTTATAGACTCTTAAGGATTCTGCATTTATCTCACTGATTAAGAACACATTCTTTAAGACATTAAAAAGGTCTGGCAACAAGGATACCTGAATTTCAGTAAGAAATTGATATCTGAGTCCTTAGGCTTAGAATCACATTTTTTTGTTCTCCCTCTCCCACCCCAAAAAAGTCTCAATATAATGATCAAATGTGATGATTACATCCCACCTGTCTGCAAAACAGAAAATCCCATTTTCTAGAAAGGTATGACAGTATCTTATTTTCAAAATACATTAGTAAATTTCCCATAAACTTG
Source organism: Limosa lapponica baueri (assembly GCA_002844005.1). Taxonomy (NCBI): domain Eukaryota; kingdom Metazoa; phylum Chordata; class Aves; order Charadriiformes; family Scolopacidae; genus Limosa; species Limosa lapponica. The sequence continues at coordinate 168,078 of KZ506108.1, forward strand.
TAATTTCAATAGCCATTTCCTCCCCTTCCCTCCCCTCTGCCAAGCTTGTTAATTGTTGATCCTTCTCTCCCTGTTTATGACACCTTGACACCTTTATGACACCAGAAATTATATTTACAAGTAATATTTGCAAGATTTTACGTATGAGAACAAATAATAGCTGGAAAGGTAGCGAAATCTCAGCTTTCACTTTGAAAGAAATAGCAGCGTTATACCAATAGCCAATATTGGAAAAGAAATATGAAAAGGAGTGGCTTAACTTGCAAACTATGTTTTAATTAGTTGTCCCGATTTGAAGTAAAACGGTCTGGTTTCGGTGATTTCAGCTAAAACCGCAACAGATGGCTCTTCCCCCCCACAAAAGAGGAGAGGAAGAGATAAGGAGATTTAGAAGTTTAGAATGAACTAAACTACTTTAATGAAGAATTAATGTTAAAATAAAAAATAAATAAATAAATAAATAATGAAATAGATACAATATATACAAAACCGTATCAAGCTCCCAGGACAACAGTCACATTACCAGCAGGCACTGGGGAAGTCCCAGACTGGACTCAGCGACAGATGGGAACTGGATTCCAGCTCTGAAATCAGGAACACATGGATCAGGATCAAAGGCAGATGAACGGACAGAGTCCTCTTCGGACGTCGGCCATCGCAGGAAGAGACTTAACCCTTTGATCTCTCAGCTTTTATACTGAGCATGGGGCAGATGGGATGGAATACCCCAGTTGATCAGGTTTGGGTCACCTGTCCTGTCCACTCCTCCCCACAGATATGACCCCTCTACGTTTTTCTGTTCCGACCCTCTAATTGGGCAAATAACGAAAATGGGCTGACCTTGGTTGTTACAGCAATAAGTATAAGCAAGGGCCTCTCTGCATACCATTCCTTGGCATGTAGCACAAACATTGGTCTTATCATTCTGAGAACTAGCAGTTTTCTCCACAATATGCCGTTAATTTCAGAGAGTTAGAGGAGGCCTATCTAACATGTAAAATTACAGAACACAAAATTGGTTCGGTTTTACTTCAAACTGGGACACTAGTCCATCATTATAAGCATTTCCATGAATTTAATAATAGCACCAATATCCAATATCTGAACTTAATGTAATAAATGAAGGGCGATCACATTACCCAGTTTTAAAAATTGCTTTACATAATGTAATCACTTACTTGCTCTAATTTAATTTCACTTTACATCGTTTAATAAATGAATGCTGATCATTTGACATAATTGAATAAGTAGTTCAGCTCATTCTCTGTACTTCTTAGATCACAAAATAGGCTGCTTTTTTGTCATCTTCCAGGATGGCATGTTGAGATGTAAGAACTGGGTTTCATTTCTCCTCTCAGCTTCTTTATTGCCCAGTGTAATTCCACTCCAGCAAAGAACCTGCCCCAGCCCTGGAAGCTGAATTTTTCAAAAAAATTACTTAAAGCTGTGAATCTAAAACCCCAAAATTCTAGCAACTCTTCAGTTTTCTGTGGAATCAGTGAGTTCAGACAACACAATGACTTTACACATCTTCTCCCCAAACTAGGTAGGGAAATGCTCAGATGTCTTTTTTGAACGCAGGCGGAAAACTACACCTGCTTCCGGCACCCTGCATGCTTGTCAAAATCAACATGACCGTGCTACTTAAGTTCCTCTAGAAATATACCACACCCCTTAGACCACCTTGAGCCTATAGAACACTGAAAGCCTCTGTGCAGCACAAAAGAGACCTGGAAACTTTTGGAGACAGGTAGGCTTTCAGAAGGATTTATAAAAATACCTGGAATTCACTGCAGACTTCCACTAATGGGGTCCCAAAGGCCACAACACCAGTATCACCATGCTTTTTAGTGACCAGCTCGTGATCCCACAGGGGGCTGTGAGGACGGAGGGATGAAGTTTTGCCTGACTATCAGCCTAATGACACTACTCCACTGTAAATTAAAAATTTTGTATGTAGGTGCATGCTAGCAAGAAAATCTTGTTTGTCTCCATACCACAGGCCACAGGAGGCCAGGCATAAGCTGCTTCAGGTCTTCCAGTACCAGAGAAGGTGAAGATCTTTTGTACTTGAAGATGCTGTGTACAGAAACTCCTTCTTAGTTGTCCTAAAACAGTTTTCCACAGGGACAGACTTAGTCCAAAGGAACTGCATGGGAATCTCTTCCAAAACAGAATGTTTGAAAAGAGATGTTGTTTTTCCTAGCATCCTATCCCCATGTGCACAAATCTTAAACTCACTTCCACTAGGCAGAAATTGGCTATGCTGTGCCTATGGATGTAGTGAATAGTAATCTCGGACTCCTCCTCCAATGGAAGTGTAAGCTCCTGGTACATCTTAATATGCCTGAAATGGCTTTTTAAAAACAACAACAGAGAAAAAGCCTGGAAGGCTGGCTTAAATATTGCATTTTTAAACAGTTGAGTGATTTCCTCACTCTTTGAAAGGGATTTTCTCAGATTTTTTGTTTTTTTTTTTTTTTTTTCTTTTTTTTTTTTTTTTTTTTTTTTAATTTGTAATCCAACGAAGCTTAAAAACTTTTTCTATTAATTTAGATGCAAACCCCATACCTTCATTCACAAAGCTGAATTCTGGCAAATATTCTTAGGAAGTAACACATAAATCAACGTAAGAAATTAACAGTGTGAAGTCTAATATAAAGAGGCATACTGACTGCATTTGTTGAATTATCAGAAGAGATATTAGTTGACATCACTTAAAGGATGAAGAGACAGATGAGGGGTTTCCTATATGCAAGTCTCTTGGACAGTCTACAGCCACCATTTGAAGCTTCTCTAAGTAGAAATCAACTTTTTTGAAAGAAATCATGACTCTTGCATGCAATGACTAGTTCCATCTTTTTCATCCAAACCAAGTCTATGCAGGGCACAAAAGCACTCAGAAGTATATTTTTTATAATTAATCACCTATAGCTACAAGCTGCATAGCAATCTTTTGCCTTACTGTTACAGAAGGCTCCACAATAATATCCAGGTACACTCTCCATGTAAATATGCACATCTGTAGACATAAATTGCATACTGTATATTCAAACATTCTCTCTCTCAAGCACACATAGGTGGTTTTGGAAGGTGTTTTCTCTAGAAATACATGTAGAAGAGTGACAAAATTGGAAGGAATACATGAATGGGTTGATTTAAGGGTTTATTATTGCTCCTAGGTTCTCTCCAGAGCTACAGCCTCCTGCTTTTGTCTTTCATGCCTTAAGAACAAGATTAATCTTTTTTTCTCAAATCAGCAGTATATTTTTTATTAAAACTTACTATTCACTCAGCTTTAGCAAAAATATTGATGTAGCTTGTGTTCACTTTTTTAGCTTGTGCAACCTTCTCCTCTTCCAGCATCCTCACATGGATTTAACTATGGTTTCATATAAATTCTGTGCCAGGTGAGTATAGCCATCTTCCCCCAGCCTTAAGGTGTGAAACTGCAGACATGTGTGCTCCTGGATAGCTTTACCTGTGTGACCTTTACTGACAAAATTAAGTTACTCACACATGCAGCTGCTTTTAAAGCAGATCCCCTTAGGTATTACGTATGTTAAATATTTAGCTTTTCCTCTACTGGAGAAGATAGATGACATCACTCTTCATTGCAAAACAAACTTCCGTGGTGTATTAAAGCAACATCGAGGCAATTAAACTCATGGTAGGAACTTTCTGAATTCTCCAGTAAAACTACATAACTACATGGAAAAACAGTTTATGTTTCCACAATGATTTACAGTATACAGCAGGCAATAACAGAATGCTTATCTTCTTGAAGATATAGTTACTTTCTTTCTTAAAAAATGAAAAAGGTAGGAGGTAGCCCTGAGGATAAAAACTGATTTCTGACACCTAAAAATATTAACTACAGATGACATTGGATTTTTCATCTTCAATGCTTCAGACCAACTAAATGTCAACTTGGCAACTCTCTGGCTCTAAGAAATGTGCTCAGAAAATGTTCCATTACTTTGGAAGAGACATTTGGCTCAAGGGACAATCACACACAATGGGATTTCTTCCTGGTGTTTGAAGTAGCAGCTGCTAGATGTTGGCAAAGACCTTACTGTTTGTTGGTGTTGCTGTAAAGAAAATACTCTGCTTAGCAAGAAAAAAGACTTAGCAGTTCCACATAATCTTTTCTAGCTAGTGGAGATCACCCAACTCAATTTCTAAGAAAAAAGACCACAGCGTAACACTACAACCCCCTGCTTCATTGCAAAGACATAAAACCTCACCAGACTATAAAAGCCATAATTTCAATTGAACAGTAACTTTAAGTAATTTAACAGTGTCCATGGGAGGTAGGCAGGAACTATATCTTCAATCATGTTCTAGAAAAGCCTAGATCTTTCTATTTTGTGATACAGAATTTATTTTTAAACTGAAATGACAATAGACTTGACGAAGGACAACTCAGAATTTCAGAAGCTACATTATGTCCTGCTCAGCTAAGAGTTAAAAGAAAATATCATTTGCAAAGGGGAGTGGAAGGGGGGGGGAGAGAAGGGGGAAGACAGATCCATCTAGGAAAAAAAGGAGGAAAGACAGACAGAAAACTTACAAAAAGACCAAAGGACACACAGAAAGACAAAGAAGAAATAGAATAATTTCAACGTGCTCACCATCTGGAAAAGTGAAGGAGTCAGAAAACAGCAATGAATTTCAAAATGGCCACGTTGTAAAGCTGCAGCCAGTGCTTTCTGCCAAGTTTGGTGATTCAGTCCAAGAGGCATAGCAGAAAGACGTTCCTAAAAATGAGGAAAAAATTCTTTACTTTGAGGGTGGCAGAACACTGGAATAGACTGCCCAGGGAGGTGGTGGAGTCTCCTTCTCTGGACACACTCAAAACCCACCTGGACAAGTTCCTGTGCAACCTGCTCTAGGTGGACCTGCTTTGGCCAGGGGGGTTGGACTAGATGATCTCCAGAGGTCCCGTCCAACCCCCACATTCTGTGATTCTGTAAAGGGCTGCAATGATGACTTTTGCATTTGAGCATTAATTTTGCATTTCTGACTATTGTCTTCTAAGAAGAAAGACATCACAGTTAAATCACCAATTCTCACATAGAATATATAGATTTCAGTGTACTCTGCAAAAGAGTAATCACAGAATATATTTCTAGCTTTGTACTGGACATCAGTTTCTCCCCTTTAAACCCAAAGCAACACAATTTTCAGAAATGTTGACTGTAGGTCATCTGCTGCCTGCACAGCTGCTCATTTTTACAGATTATGAAAAACATCTGGAGATTCTTTCAAAATGAAGGATGCAATGTATAGCTTGCAATAATACCCAAGGATTTATGTATCTTATAATACAGAAATATAGTGTAGTTGCTTCAAAATAACACCATTCTTATTTCAGAAGAAGTTACTCCTGTCCAGAAGTAACTATTCAGAATCAAACTATGCAAGCTGACACAAGCAGAAAGGAGTAATAAATGTACAGTTTTGCCTAGGGACTCTCTACTGACAACCATTTCTATCTGTAGTAAGTCTGTCTCATGTATCCTTACACTCTCCATTTTGTTTTAACCAGGTTTGAGATCTGATATTCCAAAGGTACATCTAGTATGCGGGGGGGGGGGCGCAGGGGAGAAGAAATAACTCCTAAATGTCATTTCTTATAGTTAAAATCCAGAGATATTTTTTTATTATAATTTCATATTTATAATTTTTTTAAGTACTGTAAGAGTAGAGGGAGCCATTCAGGACCTGGACTTTTAGCAGACTAGAGAGTAGATGTGGACACCCCCATTAGTAATTCTCCTCTTCAGCAATCTTGAAATTGCTTCTTTACACTTAGTAGTGAAAAAATATGGATGTTCCCCCTTTTTAAGAGATTCTGGCTCAGAACCTGTGAATGAAGTAGTAGGGGATAAGAATTGCTCTGAGAAGGAAAATATCCCCCTTAAAAAAGGCAGGTGGTAAAAAGGCAGTACATCCACTCCACTCTTCTACCTTTCTCCAACCTCCACTCTTCTGCCTTTCTCCAACAAACTCAATTTCTTCCTGGGCCAGCTGTTGTCACTTCAGTTTCATTGCATTTTTTTAATGTCGTAGCAGTAACTTTGCATCACAAAACATTTATGTGCCAGGGTACCACAAAGCCATAAAGACCCAATTGCAATGCTTAACTAGATAAATTTTATTCACTGCCACATGCATTGCATGTCGAGCAAAATGAAAGAAATATTTCCTTCTATTATGTTACTCAAAAACATAGCTCTTTTCCTTTTTCCTTGGGAACATTCTTTCTTGGTTTTTTAAGAATTACTCAATCCTAATGGATTAGTTCTTTTCCTTTATCTAAATCAAGGTCTCTATTTTACATATTTTTATGAGGCAGCCCTGTAGTATATTTCATGTTTGGTTTCCACATAGTTATTAATAAGCCTGCAAGAGTTGACCTACGTCCTCTGAATATTATTTTTTGCCTGCCCATGAAAATCAGTATCTGGTGCTTTGGGGTCCGAAATTTGCCATAAAGTATCTGACATTTGGTAGAAAATTTAAAGCAATATTGCTTCAAGTGCTAAGGGAGTTGCTCAGTCCAGTGGTTTTTGTGACCCCAAGGGGTTTCCTTGCTCCCAGTCTGACAAAGCCTAACATGATGCACTTGTGGGCCCTGGAGATTCCCTAAATACACTTTCCAAAAGATGCAGCTGCTGCAGTTCCCATTCACAGGTCAGCAGTGAGGTTGAGAGCATTTCCCAAACAGAAACACATGTACAAGCAGGCACAACCATGCACTGCACCATCCAACACAGGTAGAGCAGAGCCTTTACCAGCACATCCCTAAACACCGACAGCACTGACATAAATAATATGAATAGCCCGTATTCTGGCTTCATTCCTTTCAACACATACAAACTAGAGTGAGACCCACAGAAAATTGATAAGAAGGGGATTTAGTAAGAGTAGGCCAGATGCACACTAAGAAAAAGCAGTGTATTGATGGTGTCATTCAAGTGTCCGTATGACCCCACATAACTTTTGAGGAAAGGAGAATTGACTCATTCCTTGCTTTGGCACAAAATAAATGAAGAAAGATTTAGATTTCACCTTCATGCCACTTCAAAAATTTGCATTTATTTTCACTGAAGGATATATTAATTTTTTTAATTATTATATGAAGGAGGGAAAAAAAAAGTGTTAAACTTTATCCAAAAGGCTTCTTTTAGAAATACTAAAGTGCTAAATAGAA
>KZ506108.1:175471-192168 GCA_002844005.1 Limosa lapponica baueri
TATGACTTCCAGCAATGACATTTTTCAAATACAGAATGCTCATCAAACAGGCACTGAGGAAAACTGATCTACTATTTTAACATTTAAGAAAAAAAAAAAAAGTAGCAGTGATCAATGAGTTTGATTTACATGCAAATACATCTTTAAAAAAAGAAGTTTTCTTTCAGTGCAACTGTAAAGTGGTACAAAACCAAGAAAACATGCAACAGGTTCAGCGACATTGCCAGTGTCTGCAGGCCTATGACAAGGTAGATGAGTCCAGAAATGAGAAGTCATAGAGAGGCTGATACCTCATAAGGATGCCATTGCTGACACCAGCCAACAGCTCCAAGATGCCTATCATAGTACAGCACCAAAACACATAGAGCATGACAACGTGCACCCAGTCGTCCAGCTTCTTTAGACAGCCTTCCTGAAAAAGCTGCTCCAGATGGCCTAAGTCGCCCCTGCAGTGAGAATACTTCTCCTTACAGCAGCTTTCAGGGACATGAGCTTTTTCAGCTAGGAGATGCCAAGAAGCAGCTGTTGCCTTTAGCCAGTCTGTGTAGTTTTGGACCCCACAACACTGCAGCTTCCTCTGTATCACATCCACCGCTCTGCTGCCAGAACCCTGGGAGTGCGTTCCATTGTACTGATAGACGAGGTAGCTCATAGTGCTTTGCATTTCTGAAGCCAACCGAACAGTATAGAAACGTGCCAGAATCGCTGAAGACATTTCTAGGCAAAGAAGGAGCAGCAGCAAGTACATCAGAGCCCCTTGCTGATAGCGGGAGCTCTTAGCAGAAATAGAGATAGCCAAAACTCCAGCAGGTAGCAAGATAAGTGCAGCTGCAACAGCCAGCCAGCCAGGGAGAGACAAGAAAGACTCTGGAAATAAATATCCATAGTTCTTGTACATCAGGAGCACAAGAAGTCCACCAAAGGCCAGAGCTGCAGCAGAACCCCAGAAGATGAAGCCTAGGAGCCAAAGAAGAGATCGAGCAAAGGGCTTGAGCCAGGAGTCTTCATAGAGCCATAAGGAGGCCAATGACACCACCGCTGCAGCTCTAATTCTCCTCATTCTGCTTACTCCTAACAGCACAAACTCTCACCACCACCATTTAAGAGGCCTCCACCCCACTTATCCAGGTGCAGCAGATGACATCTCCACCCAAAAACAACTTTCAAGGGAGCAGCATTAATGAGACTCCCTTGGTAAAAAGACTTGGCCCTGCATCAGCTAACCACATGTTGCTGCTTGTTCAGTCTAGCCTGCAGAAATCAGGAAGGTATGTGCTAAATTTGCTGTCAAGAGTTAATTTACTTTGCTGTCATTGGAGATATTTGCATTTGAAGGAGGAAAACAGCTAGAAAAGGCTGCACACTTGTTTACTACATTCACCTGTAAAGACCTAAAGGTAGAGAAATAGTCAAGGTGCTAGCCAGCAGTGCTATTTCAGATTACTTAGACTGCCCAAGTTAAAGAGGTAATCCAACTATCAATCCTACAGCAGTAGCCAAGACAGCAAAAAATGCACAAGTGAGAGTCATTAACAAAGGAATGGCTTAAGTACAGCTATTCAATCAGGGATCTCCATAGGTAACACTCACCTAGACTCATTATTCTTCCCAGTACATTTACCACTCATTAGATTATATGAGGGGCATAATGATGTTAATAATATTTTGCCCTTTTTTACGCAGCAAGATTTCTCTGTAGCTAGCTTCAATTACTCAAGACACCCGGATGAGAAATCCCTACCATTTCACATTTGTACCCCTCAGTTTGCATCACCAGTGATTTGACTGAGTGCTGTAATGACTGAATACAAACAACAGTAAGAACTGTATTAACTTTTCCTTGTGTGTAAAGAAACTGAATTACACACCAGCTAAATGACTTCATGACAATCCCAAAGGGAATTAATGCTACTTATCAGCCAGCAGAAGAGAATTATTACTGAAACATGTAATAGAGACAAGCAGGATGGGAAACCCACATAAAACTTGCCACAGGCACCAAGAAGGCAGATCCCAAGGCCAAAGTTATTCCTTACTCACCTTGATGAAGTCCCATAAGATCTATTTTGTTCTCAAGATGCAGAGCAGGGCTAATACAACAAGAATACAACAGGCGCACAGAGAAATTACCCTCTTTTTCAGAAACATAAGCACCTGCAGAAAATCAGAGAAAGTCAGCACTCAGATTCCTGGAACCCTGGAAAAATCTCAGCAAAGCCAATGATCCTGTATCTGTCAGACATTTTACAAGGACCTGTTGCTGTTACATATGCTATGCACGTGCAGATGTTGGGCTGATCCCCATCAAGATGTCTTCCTATGTGCTGTACAAACATGTCATTAAAGCTAATTATTCTGGAATGAGATAAATTGCTTTTATTATTTTTAATCTTGCCATTAGCAGTAATTAACATGCAGTGATTAACTTGTTAAATCTTAACCAAATGCTTCTTTCAAAGCTGTTCTAGGATATGTGTTTTCCTGCAACTGTTCTCTGAAGTCTGTGTCTGTTGCCTCTGCTGTTCAGTTAGCTGCTACCCCCAGCTCTCCAGCTGTGTTCGTTTTGCTGCCATTCACTTATTCTCTTGAATGCCTTTTTTTCGGATTTCTATGTTCTGCATCAGGGAGAGGGAGGAGGGCGGGGCAACAGAAAGGATTTCCCCTTACATCTGTACACACAGGCAAACTACACTGATTTGATGTTTCCACAATGCAGAAGAAACATCAGAAAATACTGTGAGTAGCACAGCTGCTTATTGCTAGTTTGCAAGCTTTGTGAAAAAAGCACACGAACCTGCCTCTTCTCCTTTCTGCCTTTCCCCATGCTTATAAAACTTAATGAGATATTAAGAACTGAGTTACAACACCACTCACTTTTAGATTATTCTGCAGTCTCTGAAATATATTAGAAAGGCTCAAACTGCCTACAGGAAAATTTTACTGTACCTCTTGTGCATTTCAGCTGTGGTAACTGCCATCCCCTCCCTGAACACAGAGGAGAAAATTTCAATGGTTTTTGAAGCCTAGAGGTTCTTATCTTTCTCAACACTCCCCAAATATAGTAATTTCCCATTTGTTTAAATCTGGCTCTTTGGACTGCTGTGAGGTTCTTTCCTTTCTCTCATAAGGCTATGGGACAGAGAGGGTGGGAGAGAGAGGGGTGAAGCAGCTTCTGTAAGTGGAGGGGGTTTTGCTGCCACAGGCTCTAGGCCTTCCATTGATGCCTTCATGCTGGCTTAGTCCCATGCAGAGAGCTGTCAGCCAGCCAGCAGAAGCGGGAAGCCATCCCCACACAGCTTCCTCCTGGTCAGGAGAAGCCATATGCCTGCATATCTGCCATGCGAACTGGGAGCACCAATACTAAACGTTGACTGGGAGCCAGTTCCCAGGTAAGGGGTCTCAGTGCCCAGTGCCATCTGGGGGGATGGAGGATACTCAGCACCGTGCAAGAGGAAATTGCTGCAGTGGGGATTAATATTGGCAGGGCTGTCTAAAACCCCTCGCCCACTTTGTGCTAGGCAATGTGTATACACTCAGGAAAAGAGAGCTTCTGCTCGAAAGGTTTGCTGTCTGGTAAGACAGGCAAGACAAAGGAAGACAAGAAAAACATAGAACTGGTCCCTGAAGTACCCACAAGATCTAACTGGCACCCTCAATAGCACTGTGTTTGTGCTAAGTGATTTTACCTGCGTGTACAGCCAAAAGCTTGCAAAAAGCAATGAGTGTAGGTATCCATCAAAAGACTGTAGTGTGACAAAGAGAGTATAAGTAAGGCAAAATAGGAATGCTCTTTTGTTTTCTTTCCAGTGGTAAACAGCATAACATGATAAATGCCTTCCTTGCTTTCTCTGGAGTTATTTCTGCTTATGAACTGATGAGTATTGAAATTCAGATGTGAATGTAACAGATAATACATCTTAGACAAAGTACTTTCTGGAATGTTGCTGAAAGTATAATCCTTCAAGTTAATAAAATGCCACTGTGTATTTTTTGCATTCATTGTTCTAGCAAGATGTGTCTGACGTTGAATGGCTCTGATGTGCCAGGAAGGTCAAAGAGGTTCGTTCTACAGCAGTCCAGGAGTAGGACCGGAGATCCAAGTACAAGGCATGGTTGTGCAAAGGCAGCCTAGGTGGACAACTATACTCATTTTAAATTTCGTGGGGTCTCATAGAGATTGATCAGGGAGCCCACCTGAGCTCCTGCCGAAATTAGCAACAATTCAAATCAAGATGGCCAGCTAGTCCATCCAGGCTTGTGTGAATAAGGAGAAACCAAGAAGTGGCCATGGGATCAGGGCACATTCAGACAAGCTCATCTTTTAAGTTTAAAACCAACCTCCTATAAAATGAGACAAGAACTCAAAGCCAGACTCTCAACCACTGCATTCGTTGTCACAGTGACATAGGAGACCCCTAAAGCTGCCTCAGAATAGCTGGGATTTCCCCTGCAACCCATGCACACATGAAGCTACTGTAGCTGGACCTTGTAGGTGAAGTTAAGGTACTCTGGAAGGCTTGAGAGTTTAGAACAGTTTTTTAAAGGTCTTGTTAGATTTAAGCACACTCATAGCATAGGATACGGCTTTAAAACCTTAATAAAACACAGGGAGTTTTGTCAACTTCATCTACCCCAGCTTTTACATTAAGCTCCACCCCACCCACCCTCCTGACCCCTTCAGAGGTTGGAAGCTGGCATGTGACCCAGAAGAGCCAGAAAAAAACTGGTAAGTAGGCATTGGTATCAATCCTGCCTTTATTCACTCTGACCCGGTCTGCTGGCCTTGGCAGTATATCTTTACCGAGCTGAAGAGACTTCACACAATTTTTCCAGTTTCCAAGAAAAGCCCTGGCTGCATGTAAAGTGATAGTAAATAAGTAGTAATATTTGGGGTGAGGGGGCAGGGGGTGGGGGAGGAACCAGCCAAACAAAAGCAAACAAAAAAACCCAGCAAAGTTCGATTCTTCTCAATCATATCATGGAGGCTATGCCGGGTAGTCAAAACACCATGCAGCAGAAGGACTGGGTACCAAGCGGAAAGTTATTTTTTAAAAAACTGAAAAATACCAAGAAGTCTATTGGCTTTTTGGGAATTAAAAACATTACCTTACAAGATGTGTCATAGCACAAGATCCCTCTGACAGCCTAAATGCAAAAAGGATGAGCGAGCCTGGTTGGACCCAGATCCTACAGCTGCTGCCATGCACATCTGGTTGTCATAGCAACCAAGGTCAGGTGCTGTTGCCTTGCATGAGACTAATACCTCTTATGGAAAGCTTGAAGCAAGCAGAGGAGATATCATTGCCACCTCCTATTCATGGAGAAAACATGCTGTCTACAAGAACTGATTTACCGTTGTGCAGGTGTTTCAACTAAAGCCAGCCAGATGTTTACCCCTGGCCCTGTTGGTCTGATCAAAAGTGGCCTTTTGTGTAATTGAAGAACCACATTAAATGTGTTCAGGGCTTTTATTTAGGTTGCTTTTATTTTTTTTTAACATTCCAGGTTTTCATTGGTATTGAAAATATTGAAAATCAAATGTCAAAAGTCGGTGGGTTTATGTATTTCCGTCTTTCTTTCCTTTTACAAAATAAACACAAGGATAAGACTAAAACTTTTTGTTGTTATTGTTGTTGTTAAATCTTATTTTTCCCCTCCTATTTTTGCGTGTCAGTTTGGAATTGTCATAAAATGTCTTGGGACTGAGATGAATACAGACTATCAAAGAAAAAAAGAGAAAAAAAAGAGAAAAAAAAAAACAAAAACAAAACAATCAAAATCCAAAGGAACTTTGGAATTTCAGAAGTTGGAGAAGATTTTAAAAGACACAGAATGGCAAAAGAAAAAAGGAATTAAAAAAAAAAAGGAATCTTCTGTTCTTTTGATAGCCTTCATTTTATTGTAGTTGGTAATAAAAACAGGTTAGAGGAAAAGGTACTTTGTAAAAACTTCAAAAAATGAAGAAAGGACAGAACACTGTGAAATTCAAGTCACCTTGACATTTAAAGTATTTTGTGAGGGTTTTTTTCATTCTTTTCAAACATCACTAGCTACAATATTTTTCATGTGAATGCCATGTTCTCATTTGTGCCTTATACTGTATGCAAGATTTCTGGGCACTTTCTGAACTTATAAAAATACTTTTAATATGAAATAGAGGCCCTTTAATCATTAACTCATGAAAATAGCTAACAGATTTCTCTTTAGGGAGGCAGATAGAAGTGTCTGAACACATTATCTGGAAGTTAGTAAACTGTGTAAAGACCTGACAAGAAGCTTAAACTTGTCAGAACTTCCCATGAATAAAGTTTTTCTCTGCTGGGTGTCCTCAGAAAAAAAGGAAACCTTGTAGGATGCTTTTTTTCCTCAAGAGAAGGCTTTAATGCAAAATTGGCCTGGACCCCTGGTAGGCTACAGCATTGCCTGTGAAAACTCAGGCAGGTCATGGCAATGCTGTAGGTCATGGCATGCATGAACTTTCTACTTGTGACCCTTTTGCCCAATAATTTGAACAAATCTGGTTGTGCAGCCATTAAGTAGATATTTGGGAGTAAAAATTTGGAAATCTTTGTTTCATATTGATACTATAAAATCTACATACAGCATCTGGGACAAATCTTGCAAAAATATTTTGTAATAATTCTTAAAATCAGACAGCCTCAGGGTTCTAAATTACTGAGGTGCTTTTGGAAATGTTGCCTTTGGCTACTCTGTTTCTCAGAGGACACAGGCTTTTTAATGCTCTACGAGCTCTGAAAACTTCAGATTTAGGTCATCAGGATTTATTACAATATGGAAACCTGAATCCCATTGTTGATCTTACAATGTAAATCAAGACAATGTCAGTTTTTTCTTGAGACCACTTCAACTGAGATGTATTTGTTCTGCATGTTATGGTTTTCTGTAACTAGCTACTCAAAACTAAACTGAAGGGGAGATATCCAGCATGACCACATTCAAAACACTCTTGATTAAAGGTTCACTAGAGCACTGATTTCAGAGAGGGAAAAAAAAAAATGCATGTAGCAGTAATGTTGTGATGAGCGTGGGATTACTTCTGAAATATTTGGTCTGGCCGGAGACAGATTCAGCAATTTCCTTTACCTTACATTACCTTGGTGCAAGCAGCTTGTCAGACCTCTTCAGACCTGTAATGGGAGCTCACCCAAAAGAATGAGATTTGTACAGGTTGTGCTTCATGAACTCATCTACAAAGATGAAGGCTGGCAGGGTGTAGGTTCTTCTGGTGAATAACTGATTCCTTTTTCAGCTCATTGACTGGGGAAAAAAAATCAATGAAAACATTCATTTTAGGTTAATCTGACAAATGATTAAAAGATCAGCTTTTCCACCAAGAAAGATATTAGCAAAGAATGTTGTCAGCTTACAAGGCAGTTGAAAATTTAGCCAAGTGGAAGTAAAAGGAATATTTGATAGAGCCCTTTCTCTTTTTACTGGCATAGTACTAAGTATATCTATATCAAATTCAATGTTCATCTTATACCAGGTTTTATAGTGACTATAGTAGAGAATTTATTTTTATTATCTTTCCTAAGTCATGATAGGAACGTATAAAATGTCAACTTTGTCAGAATTAGTCTTACAGAACATTTCAAAGAAGTGGAACCAATTTTAATAGGATTTTTATGCATTTCCATTCAGATGCAATGCAGCTTTTTAGAGGGAAAAAAAGAATGAAAATCGAAGATATTTACAATTTATTTCTGTGCCCTATTTCTATCTACAATCTACCCACCAAACAATTGCCTTCAAGAGGTATTTTGCTTTTAAATATAGATACTGTCACTGACATGGAAGGGGCCTATTAGGTTTAAACTCATAGAAGCATCTAAATGTAAAACAAAAAGCAAACAAATGAAAATGTATTTCAACAGGGAATGTAATACATTTGAGGGAGAAAACATGAATGCATTCCACCACCAGGAAAGGCGTGTCTGTAACTTCCAGATACAAAAAGAAGTAGCACAACTTGTCTTTGCCTGGGTAGGAATCACTTTCTTTTATTTCAGAGTTTAATGAACTCATCAAAATTCAATTTTCAAGCCCAGTTGCTGGGCATCAGAGCCTTTTCAGAAACCTTAGTGAGGTTCCCATAACATTTAAGTCCAGCTAGGACTACCAGAAATATCCCGGCACTCCAGGAGCATTTTACATTTTCCCACAGCATCTTGCGAGGTGTGGTTTTTGTAACCTAAGTGCCTTATTCATCACCTTCCAGCATAACTGGACTCTGGGGCTCGCACAGCATGAAAAAGCCCAGGAGACTATGAGAAGCAGACGACCCGGGAGATGCTGCTTTATTGCCCACAGCACAGTTTGGGACACCTTTTGCTCAGTGTAGATTATGGTCCTGAGTGAGTGCTGGCTCCAGCATGAGGATCCATGCCAACATAGACAGAGGCACATGAGTATTCCCATTTTCAGCAGTCAGATAAAAATTGGAGAGTCGATGTGGAGCTGAGGGATCAGCAGAGAAAAAGGATTTGGAGGACAAAGTGCACAGGTTTACACAAACTCCATTACATGTTGCTACCAGTGAAACAGACAGTGATGAAGAGCATAGCTGCTGAATCAGGATAAACCCTACCAAAAATACTCAAAAGAGAAAAAGCATTAATGGATATTTTCTTCTTTAATACACTTCCAAAATTATTTGTGGGCTGTCTGTAACAAAAAATGAGGTGGCCACTGCAATTTTATGTCGCTGGAAGCCAGACTGGCCTTCCCACAATGCCAATGGTCGGGAAGTCATTCCCCATTTAACAGCAGTCCCCAGAGGTGTGGAGGGAGGCAGGATATGTGGAGCAGGGCAAAAGCCCTACCCATGCCATTAGAGCTACACCAACAGTGAAGATGACCAGGGCAGCTTCAGCTTCTCCATGTGTAAAGCTGACATATTTCTCCAGCACTTTAGAAACAGATTTATATTTACAGGCCTGTCACCAAGCGGGATATATAAGAAAGCTATTGCAGACACCTGATAAGAGCTCCAGTTTCATGAAAACACGGGATTCAAGGAGAGTGGATATGACTGACAAGTGGCTTCTGCAGCCAATGGGAGGAGGGAAGGGGTGACAGCTCAGACAGCAGACCTTCCTAGTTTTGCTTTAGCACAGACCGCGCTCTCTATGTCTTCCCTTTCCACATGCACAGCCAAAGGCTGTACAAAATGCCAGGATGTAGATAGAATACACTGCGAGGGAAATGGGAACTGAAACCCTTCATGTCCATTGCAGCCCTAACAGGAACAAGCACCCCCCCATTCAAATATTCAAGGCTTTCTCTGCCTCAGCTGTTTGCATAGGTTTTGCCAAGTGGCAGCCCCATTCATTTTGACATAAAAATGTAGCACTGCTCAACTAGTCTTTATCAACAAGTGCCACTTCAATGAATGCTTTTGATAAGCCTTAAAAATACTGAAAAATTACACTGGAATGATGACAGAATTCATTGCACTGACTGGCATGGTAACAAACATTGCTGAAAGCCGCAGTGTTTCCTTACATTTATAAACCCTGGAAAAAGTGTAAAGCCTACTAAACACACACACTTTCAATGTTTGTATTGGTTCCCTTCAGCAAATTAACCTGTTTTATTTGTAAAAAATACTTATACAACTTCCCAGGCAGCAGTGCATTCTGTTTAATTAAAATTATTTTCAATATTGCACAAATTGGCTTCCACAACAGTAGCAATTGTGGGTTTAGAATCATTGTGCTTCAACATTCTTCTTTAACAGAGTAATGCTAAAATTTTTGCTAGTGGCAATAGTAGTTAAACTGTTTATAAAAGTATACTGTTCTTACAAACAAGAAGATCTCAGAGATTGTGGTCCGTGCCTTTGTTTCACAGTGATCCTCCCGACAAATTTGCAGATAGCAGTAAAGAGTAGAACTCAATTGAACAAAACATTCAGCTGCCATAGTGATGAAAGCAGTGGAACAGAATGCAATAAAATGAGCTTTGATAAATGAAAAAGCCTGCACCCAGAGAAAAAACATGAACAAGCACCTGATGAGACGGAGACAACCAAGCAGCCAAAACTAGAGCATTAAAGTAGACTTATTCTTTTTTTCAGTTATGTACTCATACTGACAAGGGCTTCTGGGAAGGCAGATTGCAGAAAGAGATGCAGGTGAGAAGTTAAAGTAAACTGGGATCCTACCAGAGATTTCAGAGTCAGCAGAGAAGGGTCCATGCTAAATTCCATAGTCCCACAGAAGAATTTATGTATGAAAAATAAAATTTGAAAACCATCAGTTAATAACCATAATGAATATAAAGAATTTTACTAGCCTAGCAAGTAAATATTTTCATGAGTATAACTAGGACTAGAAATTAAAACCTGGAATTGCCAGATTTCAGAAAAAAATATCAAAAGGCTTTATGGTATCTTTTTTTTTTCCAGATTTTTTAAACCATTTCAGGGAAACTGCAGGGATATATAAAAAGTTTGTTTTGAACTTATTTTACTCACAGACTTTCATTTAGGAATGACCTTTGTTTTCAAGGGCATTTTTTAAAAATGTTTTGTGTATCATGATATCATTTAGAACAACCTGCTTAAAGGACCTGAACAGTTTTCTTCAACAGTGTCTCCCTGGAGAATTTTACGGTATGTTGATTAATGTTTTTTCCTGAACAAAAATGAAACCAGATTGTCCAAAAATCAGAATGGAAAGTACATTGGTACTGGAAAAAGACATTAAAATATCCCTAATTTTAAGGGCAGGAGGAAATTTCCTTGCATGTTTCCCTCTTCCAACACAGACCTCATCCTGCCCCAAGTTCTGAAAAACCTTCTACACACTTTAGGAGTGGAGAGGTTGGATCAAGCACTTGGCTGAATTGCCTTTATTTTCAAGGGAAATGCACCTGAAAGCTTTGAATGCTCTCTGATCTCTCTGTAGACAGAAACATGCATCTTAAACAGATGTGTACAAACAAATTCATAAACCTTCCCTGCAGACTATGTGCATGAAAGAACTAGCTGTTACCCACATTAATAAGTTAGAGTTTACTTTTCATGCCCAGCAACCCTGCCACATGAACCAGTATAAAAGGAGGTCTCTTCCCAGTGGTCTTCTGTGTAAGAAAGAGAAAATCCTAAAAAAAATTGTTTATCAATGCAGTTGACTGCAGAACTCCACCAAAAAGCCTGAAGGAAAAGGGAAAGATGGCTTTCCAAAGCCTTGGCATATAATACAAATGAGCTGCTTCTGAGCTCAGTTATAAAGAAAGTGAAGTATTGAGAAACACCATTTAATTGCTGGAATTGGAATGATCTCAAATCCTATGAGATCAAAATAAGACCTAGCCTGTACATATTTATTTAAATCACCTCACATCAGGTAAATTTAAACTGTTGAATTTTAATATATATGTATTGCCATATTAGAGACTAAACTACTAAATGACCCACACTGACAGAGCTGGAAAAAGCATGAAAGAGGCTAAAAGCCTGAACAATATTAAACCATTAGTTTATTAGCA
This sequence comes from Limosa lapponica baueri, assembly GCA_002844005.1. Classification (NCBI taxonomy): domain Eukaryota; kingdom Metazoa; phylum Chordata; class Aves; order Charadriiformes; family Scolopacidae; genus Limosa; species Limosa lapponica. The sequence goes on from KZ506108.1 coordinate 186,986, forward strand.
AGGATGTAAGAAATGAATATTCATTAGTAGATAATATTTTTATGAATAGATTAACAGGTGGGGATAGGTGCTCGCTTTCATATTTAATTTTCACTCTTTCTCAAATGAAAGAAAAAACTCATATCTATGCAGACTGCTTAGACTGGATTTTACTTGAATTTGAATAGCTGCAAATATTGACATCTTTAGTAAGGTTTGCTTTGTAAAATGGGTTGTTGGAAATTAAAGGAGCCATTAATTTGAAATTTAACCATTTAAAAAAATATAAATTAAAAGTCATTATGGCCACTACATTAGCTTAGATTGCAAGCTGTTTGGCTAGGAATCATTTTTGCATTTTTTTCCGCTTTCCTTTCCATTGTTTGTAGATCACAAGCACACACTAAACCCAGTATAATATCAGTAATACCAATAAAAATAACAATAATCGAGTAACAATAGGTAATCCAGAGTATCCAGCCTTAGCAGCCTTCCTAAATTTGCAGTCACCTTTTCTAGAATTTTTTTTAATTATTTTTGGATGACAGAAAAAGGAAAAGCTGCATATAAAGGAAATAGGAAATAATATCACATGTCTACTCCAAGTACACCATAATCAAAGTGAGAAAAAAAGAAGTTTTGCCGCTCTGAGCCCTTAAATACACAGTAAATACATCAGGATCCGCCACAGAGTAAATCAAATACTTTTAAAGAGAGAGGGACTGATTTTAAGTCAAATATATTTTTTAAACATTTTTTTAAACTTTAGATAACTAATGACAGGGAAGTACAGCAGAAGGTGATCTGCTGATCAAAAAGAGGTTGTAAATAAGAGTCAAATATCTCACTCCTTGTCATGTCTTGCAGGATAATATGAAACAGGAAACTGGGATAGAGCTCAGGAACCCAAACAAGAGAATGATTGGTGAAGAAATGCAAGCACATATTAAGGGACAATTATCTGCAAAACTTGAGTGCAAGCTCAAAACTTTAGGAATGACAAACAACAAACAAGAACCCTTGCTGCTGAGCTGCTCTGAGATTTTCATAAACAGTAATAAAATAAACAAAACAGTAATAAACTAGGTCACTCTGTTGATGGTGCCATACAGATTAAGGCAGGCAACTGAAATAAGGTTTATCTCTTACTACCTTTGGCATTATTTCCCTTCCAAACTTTATTTGTATGCCTTTCAGACTGCATATTTTCATGCCAGGTATTTCTTCTCAAATTTCATGGCACCATGCTCAATGGAGTTTTAGCTCACTTGACCTCTCAGGTGAACAGCTCAGTCCTGGTCATCAGGTATGTGTCTGCACCAATGCTCTAATTCCCTTTCAAAGGAAACCTAAATCTGAGAGTGTCCTGGTTTAAGGTAGAACAGAACCAGCTTTCTGTTCAGTAATTTTACTTTGTAGTTAAGCCTTTTCTAACTCTTTGAAATTAACAACATATTGTGCAGAAAACTGTTCATTCTCAGAGTGGTAAGACCTGTGCTTATAGTTGATGCCAAGGAATGGGATGCAGAGAGGCTTTTGCTTAGACTTATTGATATAACAACCAAGGTCAGCTAATTTCTTTATTTTCCCAATTGGAGGCTTGGAAGCGGAAAAGCACAGAGGTCACACCTGTGGGGAGGAGCAGACAGGACAGATGACCCAAAACTGATCAACAGGGTATTCCATCCCATCTGCATCATGCTCAGTGTAAAAGCTGAGGGATCAAAGGATCAGCTTTCTTCAGTGGCCAACATCCGAGGAAGACTCTGTCTGTTCATCTGCTTTTGATCCCGATTCATGCATTCCTGACTCCAGGACCGGAATCCAATTCCCATCCATCACTGAGTCCAGTCTGGGACTTCCCCAGCGCCTGCTGGTGACATCATCCTGAGAGCTTAATATGGTTTTGTATCTACTGTATCTATTTCATTCCTTTCTTTTTATTTTAATATTAATATTTCATTAAAGTAGTTTAGTTCCTTCTAAATTCATAAACCTCTTTATCTCTCCTCCTGCTCTCCTTGCTGCAAGGGGTAGGGGAGAGAATCTGTCATCTCATCATGGGCCAGTCTGGCCCAAACCGTGACAGGGAGTAACAATGGCTCTACTGTCCTCACTAGTAAATTGTTTGGTTTGGATAACCCGGATAATGGCTGCAGAGAGCATCAGCAAAGGCACAGTCGCTTGGGATTTTGGTTCTGCTGTGACACAAGTAAACAAATATTGCTATGTAACTAAATGCAAATAACGAGAGTTTTTTCAAGGAGCTTACTTCCTTTGCACGTCAGGCCTCACATCAAGATACTTGTTATTGTGTGCAGGATGTAGGCTGAGTCATGTCCTTTTCATCCATAGGTAGCTTTTGTAAACCCATTGACATTTCTCTGGGAAGTGGTTGCACCAGTAAGAAAAGAAACATGTAGTTGTTGAATATTTGTCTTTCTAAGTCTTTCACAAGAACAGGCCACTTTCAGAAGAGACCCTATCCTAAATTACACTTGATCATCACTTGCAACAGTATGTGGTAGTTTTGTATTTTATGAACTAGATTTTCTTTAAAATATGCCATAGTGGTTTTTTGTGATTTGATTTCTGGCTTTCTAGATATTGCAACCTCTAATAGCCTTTGTTTAGAAAAGCCACTCATATGTATAAGATGAAAGTGAGCTACCTACATCTTCACATCTGCTTTTAGTTTCATACCCTGCGCCAATGCAGAGACAGATACCCTTGTTCTCACACTCTTTTGTATGTTTCCTGTATAGTTTTTTGGGACCCTCAATTCATTCTCGTCAAGAATGCTGCATTGCTTTCACCAGCCACCTCTGTCTTTTGAAGTTAGATGGAAGAAGTGTTATTTTCTATAGAATATGTACTTCACTCTTCTAAACGCATCATGAGAAGGAGTTTTGCAGGCATTATCATTAGCCATAACTGCTGTAGGAAAGCATTGGTACCCTGCAAGGAAGAGGCGAATTTTTCCTCAAGCATCTGACACTAAATCTTCCTGAATTACCACCACCCCATTTACTCTGCCTAAAGATTCCATAGACCCCCTCCAGTTTGCTCTGGGAGAACTGGGCTGGTCGCACACCTTTTACCGTGCTCTTCTGCGAAGACAGCACCCAATACTCCTGTCATAAAGACTGTTTCTCCAAATTAAATCCAAAATGAAAGATTTAAAACATAGAAAATCTCAGGAAAAGTGGCACTGGGTTTTGAAAAAGCTATAAATTCAGATCGCTTTGAATAATGGAAGCATTTTAAAGACCATGCTCGACTACCTATAAATCCGAGATTATTTTTACCTTTCAGGTTAGAGTCTTTAATAAGAAGCAAATTGAGAAAGCACAGGGATAATATATGATGAAAAATTAGGTGTATCACTTAGACCAGCAGGGACATTTCAGAGATGCAAACAGAAATCATAGTGCTAAAATGGGGAATCATTTAACTCTTCTGTATGTCTGTGCTTGGTTACTGCTTCTAGGTCCTTCAACTTTTCCTCCAGCCATTCGAGCAACAGTACCTCACCTTCACCACTTCTTACCAGCCTCCTGCACACTTGACAGGCTGGTCAATGAGGGCGTCAGAGCACAGCTCTTGGAGCAATAGTCCAAGCTCTGCACCCCCCTCAGACCTTCCATCTATATGGGTGCTGGCACCAGTACAGGACCGAATGAAACCACCAGCGCTTCCAACCCCAGACCTGCTAAGATTACCTTTATTTAGTTATGTAAGTGAAGTTAAATTTCCCACTGGAGAGGGAAGAGAGATCTCCAACTTTATCTCATGAAGGGAGAAACTGAGACAGACCCGGTCTGTGTATCTGAGATCATTCCCAACTTCATGTCTCCAGCTTTCACCCACAACCACGTTTCAGTCCTGCAGCCCTTGCATGGGGACATCCAAGAAGTATTCTGAAGAATAAATATCTGTGTGCTGTACCAAATCCCCTCTAATGACAATGTACTGAGCAGTGTCAACACATTATCTCTCTGAGTTCAGAATAAACAGAGTATCAGAAGCCACATACCAAACCCAATTAACTTAACAGAATTTGTCTGTGGTCTGAACACATACACTATTAGGGACCAGCTGGGTTGTGCCGTTATTCTCAGATTTATAACGCATATGTATAAATTAATGGCAATTTCACATAACATAAAGCAAAATAATGTTTTGCATAATGTAACTGCCATGTAACTAGGCTGTACTATCCATTAAGTCTGATAAGATATGACTTCGTTTTCTATCTATTTCACAGTCCTCACAGGTAACCTGAAATACAGCACACAAATATAAATTAAGGGACATATATTTGCTCAGAAGCTGCAGGAGAGACCTCTGAAGCTGCAGCATTTACAAGTGGACCTTGAAAAATATTTCAATCACAGCACAATAAATTGACCAGCTTTATTTACAACACCTTTTACTCATTCATTACCTCCTCAAGAAGATATTAAGGAAGGGATCTTTAATGCAAACAAGACCACAAATTCTTGCTGCGAGCTAAGCAGAGAGCAGTGTACATGGCTAAGGGGGTGAATCTGCAGCCAAGAAACAGTCACTTGTCATTAGTGGAGGAGTTGGCAATGAAAAACAGAGTTTGGTTCATTTTTCACTATTTCTGTTAGACCGGTGTGTGACAGTGTGCCACACCAGAACGTCTCGTAACACCAAAGGCACATGTTAGTGCATTTCATATACAACCAATGCAGAATGAATTGTTACCATCACATGCGCCCTGCATTTCTGTTCAAAATACTGTCATAATTTCTGTAAAGGACAGTATTACTTTGACTCCTACAAGGAATTTAATAATGTACTCAAAATTCGAACTGCTGCTTCCAAAATTAAACTGTGATCACTAAACATCAGCAAACTGTATAAATGCTATGTAGAAATGTTAAAATTTACCTTTTTAAGAGATATTTGTTAGGATCTCATAGTCAACCATGATGTCTTAAAGTGCTTTACCGCCTTTGCAAGTCTTTTGGAGATTTTTGCTTAAATTTTGAAGTGTGCCTCAGATTGCTTGGGGAAAACATTAAAATTGAATACTTTTCAAGAGGATACTTGGTACTGAGGTACTGAATGCCTTCTTTGCCTCAGTCTTTAGCAGTGGAGTAGGGTATCCCCCGAGTACCCAGACCCCTGAGCTAGCAGTTAGGGGCGGGGAGCAGGATGAAGCCCCCGTAATT
>KZ506108.1:203955-216857 GCA_002844005.1 Limosa lapponica baueri
TTCTTTCCTTCTTTCCTTCTTTCCTTCTTTCCTTCTCTCTTTCCTTCTTTCCTTCTTTCTTTCTCTCTTTCGCTTTAATTCTCTCTTTATTTCCCCAAAATAGGCATCTCTAGTCCAAAAAGTCATCTTTTCAAACTGCTCAATTCAAAATGAGGCATTTCAGTGAATGGGAATAATGCCTGCTGATACAGCATCAGGTTCAAAAATGATCAAGCACTTATCAAACATCAGCTTTTGGAGTAATTAAAAGATACTTGGTTGAGACCAGTGTATGAGCTTGAAAATACTCTGTATTACTGAGCAGTGTAAGGTTTATTCTTTCTTATGTGGCCATGGTGAACAGGGTGAAATTGTTTTGGATGGGTACCTTGGTATAAGTACAGCTTCTCTCTAAATTTTTCCAGGTTTGGACAGGTATGACAGTACTAACTCTGTGGCATGGCTTTGAATTTACTCTGATGTAGTAAGACCCTTCCCTTGTTCAAAATAATTCATAATGTTTAACAAACTACCGTGTAAGCTGGCAACAGGGGCTGATACCCAGAGAGCAGAGATAACAAGGGATTCGGTATGGAAAGCAAGTCACATCTGTTTCCTTACAGTGCAACACACACACACAAGGATCTGGAAGTTGAGTCCAGATCTTGTCATTCATGATGCACTGAAACTTATTTAAGACTTCCATCTACAGGCTTTAATGATATCTGAATGTTATTCTTTTGTTTAACCAAAACCTCACCTGGGATCACGACTGTTTCCCACATCTGCTGTAGAAGTGGCTCCTTCCTTGGTTGCCCAATACCAATTCTCACCTTTCAGTTTCCTGGACAGATCAGCAACAGAGTGAGAAATTACAACCCTTTTAATTGTGTGCAACAATGACAGCAGTCGCCAGACCCTCCTTTTCCCTTTAAATGCACAAACATGAAAGCTAATGGATAGATGGAGGTGAAATCGCTCAGTCATTTCCAGCTCACTATTGTACCTGGAAACATCTTTTGCTCTTTCTCTACCTTTTTATAAATCAGGGTAAGTACTCTCCAGCTAGAAATGTGCATCTACTATTACAAAACAGAGACACTGTAATTTTCAGAGGAAAGAGCAACGGGGTAAAATATTTGCATTTTTCCATTTTATCATGCTTTTTCCCACCTAGCTTGAAGTAATTTCTTTCCAACCTGAAACACCAAATTATAAAAGAAAAAAGGAAAGCTGGTAAAAACATTCTAAGAAATCATCACCCGACACAGACAACTTACAAAATGCTTCTCTCTTTCCTCATTCAGGAAAAGGAACATAGTAAGTATGCAATGCCTTTCAGCTTCCTTGTACTACGAAAGCTTGGAAAAATCTGTAACCTAAAGCAGTCAAGAAGCTGCTCAGACTGTGAGGAAAAGCTGACCAGAACTAGGCTATTGCATTTGCAAAGTTTGCATGAAAACCTTTCTCACTCTCCACATTCCTAAATGAATGGAGAAAGACAGCTGCTTCAAGTCCTGCAGCATAAGCACCTGAATGCTCAAGATGCCAGCTGATAGTCATCCTGTACTCACCTGTATTTGTATATTCTTACTGAATTATGAGGAAGCATCTCCCATATTTGAGTAAGAATATAACTTCTCGACACATTTCTGCCACTTGCGAAATATAAACCAACATGAATACCAATGAACTTGTATCAATTTCATTTTACTCATCACATATATAAGACATGGATAATGGACACAGCAGGTTTCTGGATAGCTTTAGAAATTAGGAACATCCGACTCTAAGATCTAAGATCAGAGTTTTCTAGTGAGAGAGGCGAGCATGAATCTGCACAGTTCCTCACTGGCTCATGAAATCCTCAGGAATTGATATGTCTCCGTCTATGGATGAGCAGTGCAAAAAAATCACCACCACACTACAGCACTGAGCAGCAAGTATTTGTGATGTTCCTTTCTACTATTTCACCTTTCCCCACATTGAGGTTTGTCACTATGACTGTGGTGTAAGTCCATGTAGACCCTCTGCTCTTCTTTTGCACCGGCTCTGGGTCTGACACAGGGATCAGTGTTGGGACTTGATCAGGAAGTGGGAGAAAAAAGCATCAGACAATTTTATCTCCACAGAACACAACAATCTTCAGCTGTTCGGCCAACTACAAGGAAAACATCTGTAATTGTGTAGGATTTCAACACAGACTAAGTATTTGTCATGTCCCTCAAGTGCACCAGCATTTTAACAAGTCTCAGTGTCTCTTTTCTAATACAAATCAAAGCGGTTGGAAAAGTGAGCAGGACCATGTGGGCAACTGTGAACATTTACATCTCCTACATGCTGTGAACAGACAAAGAGACCCCCCCAGTTTCCATGCTGGATGGAAAACACTTGCTACTGCTGTCCCTAAATCTCATAAACCAAGTGGAAATAGTTAGGTCCATAACTGACAGAAGCTATGTGAAACTTTAAAACAGGCAGACGGAGCCCAGTTCCCCCTGTTGAAAACTAATGTAATTATGTTGACTTTGAAGGTATTTACTCTAGATGAGCATTTTACCCTACACTAATATTGATAATTATTTTTTTGAAAGTTATATAAAGCAATACCAAAAAAAACAAGATCTCATTACAATCTTTCTAAGCTTAAACCAAATTGTTCATGATAATGGAAAAACTATTCCTAGAGATGTTTTCTGGGTTACCATGGCTCCACATCAGCCCAACATATCTGTTTCCAGCCCAGTTTGAATAGAGATCACTGGAACACCTGTCATCAGGTAACTCACCCAAATAATTTTTATTAGCTGTGGTTTTTAGCAATTTGATAGAGTTTTGTCACATTTCAGAGATATTCCCTCTTTTGGATTATCCATCTGGTTTAGAGTAGTGAACCTTGTATATAATGGTATTGCATGGGAGAGATTGGAGGGGAAGTAATGCCACCTGGTAGAGAAAACACAAGACATTAATCAGCAAACTGTGCCCTTCCCTGAGAGGTCTGTGCTGACCTGTCTGTGTCGGGGAATGCCACCAAGGCCCACCAAGCCATTAGGATGTTAACGTGTTATTAGAAATTAAAAGATTCCATCTTGCCATTTCATCATGATTCTGACTTTCGTTTTAAATTGCTTTGTCTCTTGTGCCCTGTTAAATTGATTTGTTATGCTAAATTTTTGCCAAATAAATAATGAGCTTCCTAATTAGCTTATGCTGAAGCAAGGCAAGGATGAAATTATATCCAACCGTTTAAGTGTCTGGGGCCCTATGAAAAAAATACACTGAAGATACAAGAAACTGTGCAACTCCTCAACACATTAGTTGATTTCGAGCACTTTGATGCTGTAGGGAAGCAGTTGCTTTGAATGCTTCTGAAAGTACAGAGTTTAGCTCTCACCACAGAATTCTCACAGATAACTGCAAACTACAGATGAAAATTCTGGTAAGTAGTGCAAGAAAAATGTGCATTCGTATTTATTACATGAACAGATAACTGGCACACCCTTCTGAATTAATAATTATTACTTTATTTCATTTTTACCCTGAGTAATTCATAACCAAAGCCAACAGGCAGAGATAACCCAGGAAGTCTGACACCTTTTCTGGCTTTAAAGGGTACCTGAGCTCCTATTCCAGCTCTGAAATAGGGTTTAAGCCTTGTACAGCAGATAAATCCATTGGAAAATTTTGCCAAAAAAGATCAAGAGGGAATCTCCATCTCCACTTAAGTCAATGGCAAAATCCTTGTTAGCCACAATCAGCTCAGCCTTTAGTCTTACATTGAAGATCCCATAGATCACTTAACAGAAGAAAGAACCAAAACCAAGACTCTGTTAGGTCTGTCTGCTGCCCTAGGCAAAATGATACCTGTCATACCAGCTGTCATTATTGTTATCACTAGTATTAATACTTTTCACTAAAATTATTATTACTATTAAAATTTCTGATATTACTGCTAGTATTTAGACTTCCTAAAGGATTACTACTCTGTCCAGACAACTTTTGCTATTTTTACATGGTAACATTTTTGACCAGATGCACATATATCTTGTACTGCTATTTTCAAACATTGTATTTAATGAGAAATTCGGAAGAACATAAATTTTTGTCAGGAGTTAGATGCTGAAAATAGTGCAGAGGAAGCAGAAGAAGTACAAACAACTTTAATAACTAACCAAAGAACACATCTAATCTATCAGCCATGACAAGTAGTTTCCTCCTGCATGGGAGAAGTCTCATGCAAATACATTATGAAATGTAATTAGACACATGCATTAACTCTTTTGTCAAGTAAGAGAAATACTTCTTAGCTGCTAGTATTCAATATGAGATAAATAACCATATGGCATAGTCAGCAGCAGAATGAATCATAAAAGAAAGGAGAGGTGTTCACCAGATTGTGCTAGAAGCTAGCGATGTCTCACTAGTAGAAAGGAGCCTTCCTATTTAAACAACATCTCTGCACCAGATGAAATGAAGACAGAAGCATGAATTGTTTGCTTACATAGTAAATAGTTTCGTAGAAGACCATAAACCTAAGATGCAAGAACTGGCTTACTAGCCCAGACCAAAGATCCATCTAGTTAGTGTCCCATCTCCAGCACAGGCCAGAAATACGCACTAAAGGAAAGAGTAAAAGAATCAAGGTAAGTGGTTTAGGTTGGTTATTAGGGAAAATTTCTTCACTGAAGGGGTTATCAAGCTTTGGAACAGGCTGCCCAGGAAAGTGATTGAGTCCCCATCTCTGGAGGTATTTAAAAGACATGTAGATGTGGTGCAGAGGGGCATGGTTTAGTGGTGGACTTGGTAGTGTTAGGCTAACAGTTGTACTTGATGATCTTAAGGGTCTTTTCCAACCTAAATGATTCTGTGATTCTATGATTTACAATAATGGATCAGCCAGGAGTAAGTGAGAGCATGAAGCCTCAAAATGTGCAATCCTATCTGGTCCTTGAGGAGCCCTGCCTGATGCTATTAACTGTCACATTCAGTGGGATCAAGGAAGTCCATTTAAAATATATTGTGTCACATACAAGTGATACATCTTGGAGTTAAATCCAGCATAATCTACCATATATATAAGGCAATGCTGCTTATCCAAGATATCCCAAACAACTTCCAGTTTCCTCTTAGGTGTCTAATATTGATGGTACATGATAGAACCTGTTTTCAAATATAATTAAACAGGTGTATTTTGTGCTTTGTCAAGACAGAAAAATGCTGCAGAGCATGGTCATAGCGCAGCAGGTGTAATTGTAAACTGAAAAAGTTTATACGTGTATTAATGTTATGACTCAAAGAAGTTACCTGTAGCACCAATTACCTTAATGGATTTATTGTTATTATTTTTAAGAAAGAAATCCTAGACAACAATATGTCTAGATGGTCAAATTGTTGTTCTCAAAATAAAAAGATAAAAGCAGGGAGGATAAGGATATAAAAGGATATTGAGAGAAAATAGGTCTCATCATAAAAAATATGAATTACCTCACAATAAATATTCAACATGTGGTCTTCAGAAATTGTATCATTCCAAGAGAACTAAGACTAAGACCTTGTGTTGAATTGAAGAAAGATTAACGTTAAATCTATATAAACAAAGTTATTTTAACTCAACATGTGTTCATATGTTTGCTGTAATATTAATATGTTAATGTGATTCAGAAAAAAAATTATATTGTTTGTAAGTGAGTGCTATATAGGCTGCTCTGCTGTTACCAACATGATGTAAGAGGATTACACTTTTCTCAGGGAATTTGGTCACACTTAAGTTATATTTTTTACTTTTATTAGAGTTTTGTATTTTAGGACATAATTTGGACAATGGCTGGGAAAGGGGAAGAATGGGTGAAATAGAGAACTACAGGAAAGGTAACTTAAGATTGAAGAACCAGATGTACAGAAATTAGAGTCAAAATAAGGTCAGCTGCAAAGATTTAGTTGGGTCCCTCGGTGTGCAGAGCTGTTTGGCTGACAGGCGAGGACTGTGTAACAAGATGGATGACCATAGGTAACAGGGAGGTTTCTTCATTTATACTGTTAAATGCTGCCCTTAAGAGTTGGATTCCAGCCTTGGTATCTACTTCAGAGTTCCTATGTAACAGGAGACAAGTTACTTCAATATTTTACAGATCATGAAGTGTATAACACATTTTTTCAAGTGCCACTGGGCAAGAGGGAATTTAGAAGAGCTGAGCCCTCAGAGCTGCAGTTGAAGGCAATGAGAACTGGTCTTTAACATCTTCATGTGACATATGACAGTGAACAACTTCGTATCATGAAACATTTTAACAGACTTGTTTTTCTAGACGGTCTTAAAATAATCCTTTCATCAGTGAAATAGGTATAAATACTCCTTTTAATTCACAGAAATATACGAAGTCTTGTGTTTAAGGCACCCAGAACAGTGACAAACATCTTTAAAAAGCCTGTGGAAAAATTAATTATTTTATCTTCACAGTAGGGTTTGAAGTATGTATGATCAAGAAGGAAGATAAAATAAATGTCAAATAATTGCTCATATAACCAAGCACCAAACAGGCACGGGTCATTTTGGAGAAAAACAAGTGTGCACGTAATTCCAGTATCAGAAGAGATAAAGTGGCAGCTGAAATGAGGTTGGAGACATAAAGCTGACACTCTGTACTGTTTAAGTGTTTGACTTTGGAACCCCTAATCATGTTCTTTTATGACCAAGGGTGGAGGGAGTTCATTTTTTAAATCAACAGAAAGCCACTATTCAAAACAAGGCTACTGTTTGTCACTGATTAGGCATAAAACTACCATACTCTCGGGAAATGTTCATGAAGCTCTTCAAGTGCCTTGCAGATAATCTCAAAACACTTCATAATAACACCAGGGTGACTTAAGCACAAAATCGCATCACCCCAGCTCAAGAGGTGAGATTTGCTAAGAAAAGCATGTAAATGTTCCTACTGATCTGTTGAACTGCTTGTCTGTTTTTTGTGAATATATGGAGACTTCTGCCTGCACCACGATGCTCTCAGAACCAGTGTGTCTCATGTGCAGGGTCATATTTTTGAACAAAATATTAGAAAACTGGCAAGCAACTGGCTACATTCTGTTAAAGCTAAATTTCTCTTTTTCTGAGATTCAGTTTATGTTAGGATGTATTAGCATTAGATGATGAAAGCTATTCAGCTCTCTTTTTAAAGCTCTGTCCTGCTTTCACTCCCTCTTCCAGTGGTTTTGGAAAGACCAAGCAACATTTTCAGTATCCAGAAGTGAAATGCACCCTTTGAAGATGCTACACACTAGACAAAGATATTGACATTTTACTTGAGCTGGGGTCAGCCCCTCCCCCCAGGCAGGATGAGAGAGGGTTTTATAAAAACTTTCAGAGTTGCTACTGAGATATCTGACACCTGTGAGTCCCCCAGATACCACCCATCCTTGCTGCGTGACCAGACTCTGCACAGACTGTCCTTCAGCCACCTGCATCACTGGTCCTCCCACTGTCAGCTGAAAGAAGCTGGTGCCTATCTCAAGTGGGAGTGCTCAGCCCCTCTGCAGAGGAGGATGCTGGTTGGGAGAGACAGTGGATGTTGGGGTTCTTTTTGTTTTCTGGCTGTTTTTATCAAAAGCATGGGTCCTTGTAAGAATAGTGGCTCATTTTCTTGGAGGGTGGCTAACCGTAACAACGGTAAAAGGGCTACAGGATTTAACCTGACTCTTTTTCTCCTCCTCATTTCCTGTAAAATTACCATCACTGTGAAAGCTTTTGGCCTTGCCTTCTCTAACATATAGTCAACAGAAAGATCACAGTTATGAAGAAAAGTAGGGTGGGGGAAAAAAGCCAGTCCTCTAGAACAGGAGGCTTGTAATTCCTTCCATGAACTATATCAGCTATGTACACATCATCGTGTCAGGAGAACCATGATGTCAGAAAGAATCAGTACTAAGTTTAGGTGAAAAAAATTGAATACTCAGACCTAAGGGCTGTTGCACGGACAGTCACAGTCTGTTGAAAAGGAAAACAAATTTGTTGGGTTTTTGGCACAGGGTGATGTTCATGTTGGGAATCAAATCTTCCAAATCAGGTGGTAGCTTGCTGGATGGTGGTGAGTGTCTCTGCTGCAAGTTTCTTTGCGGTAGCATTTTGAGCTGGATGGAGGGAGATTGCTTCATACCTCTGCCCTTCTTGGTCCTTATAACCCAGCTGGCTATAGTCCTATGTGACTACTTGAGCACATGCATAATCTATCACTATGTATTATATTAACCAGATACAAAGTGTCTTAAATATCTTACCAATGTATAAAGCACGAATAGCTTAAAATGTCTATTTGCAGGTGTTTTAACGATGCATTATTTGATCAGTTCTGCAGCCAGGACCACCTAGGGTAGTCTTTGGAAGGAAGGATCAGACTGTCCAAACCGGATATTAAGTGGTACTTTTAAGCATACGAATTGGACAAGACCAAAGTTACTACTAGGAGAGCTCCTGCACCATGTAATACCTGATTGTGAAGGCAGACAGGAGTTGAGTCTTTCAGCTCATTCCAAGGGGCTCCATCATCTACAGCCAGTCCATTGTCTCCCTTTCTGATGACAGCTAGCTGGGGAGCTCCTGGCTTACCCCTGAATTAACAGCTCAGGAGCATGGGGTTCACACATAGGCACAGTCCTGTTATCCAGCTGTGCTATGGTAGATGGGTAGATGGACGGATTAATTTTTTTATCTCCAGAAAAATTCAAGCTCTGGATGTCAAACATCAAAAATTCAAGCGTTACTTAGAAAAAGTCCATTACCCATATTCAGGCCACAGCACTTGAGAAGCTCCTGATTATCTCCAATGTGCTACTTTCTGTGGGCTGCATCCTTTTTACCCTCTTTCCCCTGTGGGTAGTCAGGTTGTAATAGGTATAAAACAAGCTCCACTACTTCCCCATAGCAGAGCATTGCAAGGTCTCTGGGCAGACATAGGCACAGGACATGGGAAGGAAATGGCAGGTAAGAAATGCCTGGTTTACACAGGGACTGATGCTGAAAATGCAGTAGTAGGCTTAAGTGAAGTCTTCTGCTTCTCCACTGTCTCACAACATCTACTGCAGATGTCCTCTTAGTAGGAATGTGAGAGTGTACTCTACTGCCAAGACAAGATTACTCAAACTATTTGCACTGAAAGACAGTTCACATTTCCTAAGAGAAGATTAACCCTGACAAGAGAAATGAAAATTCAAAACACAATTTTCATGCAGACTGAATTCAGCTTTGTAAGCCAAAAAACATCACACAGCAACAGTCCATATATAGTGCATGCAACAAATGAAAGAAGATGCTTTTTATTTGGATTATTTCTAATATTCAGCTTTCCCAGTAAAAGTGAGTCGAGCACATTTGCTGCCCAGTGGGGAGAAACCCAGTGCCGGCCTCTTGGTCAAGAAGCGTGGCTTCTCAGTGGTGCTCGATTAACAGTACAGTTCACCACAGGATCATGAATCAGGACTCTGCAAAAATGTGCTCGTCTTGTTAAATCTTCTTCACACAAGTCTTGCTAGTTCGTCATCTGCTGTGCAAGGCATCAGGAAATACAAACCTACAAGGCAACTGATTTGTGAAAAGGGGAAGCTTATTAATATGAAAGTTGGCAGAAAGCATAACGTTTGTTTACTGCATGGGCAGACTAGGCATCTTCTACTAATGGAAGGTAAATGGGTCTAAAATGTAGCAAGAAAATAATTAACACCTATGCATTGGATATCATGAAATAAGAGGAAGCAGGAGCTAGACAAGGGGAGAAAAAAGCAAAGGGATGACAGCATGCATCTGCAGCTCATTTGGTTTCCATAGATGACTTTTCAAATAGCCTATGATCTCTCCCATGCAGGAAGAACAACCCTCAGGAGCATTGGGGTGTGACATGGTTTTGCAAGTGTAACATGAGGGAAGCTGTAAGAATCCCCCATACCAACGCTTCCACGTGTTTCTGCTCCCTACAGAGGCTTGACCAGACGCTTCACCAGCAGGGACTGTTTCCTCTCTCTGGCCTTGAACAACATTACGTGAGATCTAATCTGGAGGTGTCAGCCATGATGAGGATTTTTACTGGGAAAATGAAAAGTGGCATGTTCTTTCCCAAAGTGGTGACAAACTGAGTAGCCCAGAGAGGTCAGCAATGGAGGAGAGCTCAGTGTGATACTTATTGGGTAAGTGGAATACCAGACAGACTTTCTTTCAGTTTCTTTAAGATACTGCAGAACATCTACAAAACATAAGAACTTCACACAAATCTGAGTCTCCATCAAGATCTTCACTCCCAAGATCTCCTTAAACTGATAGAGGGGTGCAAAACCTGGCACGCTAAGAGAAAAACTCTCTGCAAAAATACCAGGGAATGAGCTGGCTTTTCAAATCCTTGTTTCTCCTCCCTATTTTATGAGACAATCTGCCTTCCAGATGAGCACCTGGAATTTCTATGAATAGTATTCATATGCAATGACAGTCATTAAAAGGTCTAATCATTATGCTGACTGTATTCAATAAGTTGTGAGAGTTAACTGTTCCTGGAGTGTTTCCTCTCCAGTGATTTCTTTTTTCTTTTCATTAAGTGCCACTATTATTTTATTTTCTCAGTCCCAGGGAAAAGGTGTACAGAATTAAAGTGTTAGATGAAAAGCTTTCATTCTGGTAAGTGCTTAAGGGGAAGCTTGCATAAACACCAGGAGAAAATAGAAATAACTCATTTCCATTCCTTTATTTCCAAGAAGTGACTGATTTCTCTGTCAACAGCTTAACAAGGGTGGACCAGAAGTTATTCCTCAAATGAATAATAATGAGAAAAGAATGTGATTTGAGGTGCCTATTTAATTCTGAGTTATGTATTGGACTTTGCTGTAGATCAAGTAGCTTTTACACTAAAATAAAACAGAGGCTAGGCCCAAAGAAGTCAGTGGAAAAGTCCTAGCTTTGGGTTGGGCCTTAAAAGGACCATCCTCTTGCCAGGAGTGGTTGAAAGAGGCTGCTGCTTTTTTTCTATCTCATTAACTTTTCTTATAATCACCATTTTCACTTTAAAGTTTTCTCTTGTCCTTCTAGTAATGACTTTAAAGACCTCCAGCATAGCATTTGCAACATATAAATATGTAACCAGACAGTGTAACTGAGATTTATTTTCTGTTTTCAAATTACCAGCATTTCACCTCAAAAGATGCCTCTCAGGCTTACAGTCTGTCAGTAAAGAGCTGTGACTCTGCTCATAAATCAGTGCAGAGATTAGTAATGATATGCAGTATTATAGTTGGTATGAATGTTGTTTCTGCCAAGCAGGTGCTCTTGTTGACCCCACAACCCAGACAGTTGATGAGCAGAAGACCCCAATGTCATCACACCAGCAGGATGGCTAGAAGGCTGTGACGTACCATACCTCTTTTTTATTGTTAGGCCAACAGAAAAAGGCCATAGAGATGTGTCTCAAATACATATATTTCAAACATGGGAGAATAGTCAATGGACAGCAACCCGACCCAAGATTTATCAGAAGTGAAGCATGAGCTGAGGAAAAGGATTACCTCATTGCAGCTGATATTTCCCATGGGATATAAAAAATCTGTCCAAAAACTATTTTGCTGTTACCAGCCAAGAGATACCTAAAAGATGTAAACAGCAACCCTCATCCTCATCTCCCCTCACAAGTACTCTAGCCAGACCACCTAAACACATACATCTTGGCACCTGTGTGAGAGCCTGAAAGGCTAAAATCAAACTGCTTAAAGATTTTGTGTAATAAAATCAGCTTCCCCTTTCTTAAAAACATGCATGAAATTTTGTGATGCTAATTTTGCACTGCAGTCCTGATCACAGAAGGGAAGAAAGCACAGCATCTTGTAGAACTGAAGGCATCCAAGGGGTTATTGTGGTAAAGACAAGCTTACACTGGTTAGTTACCATGAATCACAGAAACTCAAGTCTCAAAATCCCAGGCACAGGTGACCAGAGGAACAAACCTGTGCTGACCTAAAAATAAAAGGCAAAAGTCTTTTTCTTCCAGCAGTATGAACCTGAGGGAGACAAAACAAGAAGGAAAAAAAACCCCTCACATTCACCCATGCGGTCAAAAGCCATGCGTAATTTGCCTCAGACGGGAAAAGCCATTTGGCTGTAAAGATGGGTGTCTAGAGGGCCACCCCTAGCCAGAGGCATGTCCTCTAAGTTTCAACAAGAGGCTCCTGCTCCTCCTTCTTCTTATTCTAACTGTCCATCTCTGAAGATGAGACTGCAACAACAGGACAACGTGAGGTATTGTGGAAAGCAATGCATGGAAGTTCAGAGCACCTCTCCCCCAGATTCAGAGCTCAATTTAAAAAAATAAAAATAAGAAAATAATGACAGCTCTTCTGAAAGATGAATAACAGGGGTTTTTTTGACTACCTAAATATCATATATTATGTCCTGCAAGGGAAAATACCCAGCAAAAAGGGCATGTAGGTCCCCATTAAGGCTGCCAAAGAGTAGACTGAGGTGACAGCCAGTCTGGACCTGGGAAGTAGCAACACTGACCCTCTTTGCTTTTGCTTAATGTCCCTTTAAGTACTTCTTGTGGGCTTTTTTTTCTGCAGAATTATTTATTTTGAGGTAAAAAACATTACATGTCTATTTATTTATGGGTTTATGTTTGTTTGTTTTTTACAACCCATTAGGTTTATAAACTCTCTTTTATCTGTCTGTTTCATTTATTTGAACTACAATAGATCAGACGGGATTAGTTGCTTAGCAACTTTTCAGTGGCAGACTCTATTTTGGAGAATTTGCAATGCTTATACTAGAGGTCAGAAAAATTTATAATATCGTAAGCCAACCAGAAAATGTGCTTCAACAACAAAGATTTCTTACAAGGCTTCTATTTCAGTGAGAGAGGACTGCAGACTTTCACTAGAACATTCTTCTGGCAAAGGGATAATGT
>KZ506108.1:217792-312953 GCA_002844005.1 Limosa lapponica baueri
ATTTTTAGCAGGGCCTGTTGTGATAGGACAAGGGGTAATTGTTTTAAACTAAAATGTGATAAATTCAGACTGGATAGAAGGAAGACTTTTTTTACACTGAAGGTGGTGAAACTGGAACAGGTTGCCCAGAGAGGTTGTAGATGTCTTAGCCCTGGAACCAGTCAAGGTCAGGTTGGATGGGGCTCTGAGCAACCTGATCAAGTTGATGTCCCTGCTCATTGCAGGGAGTTGGAATAGATTACCTATAAAGGTCCCTTTCAACCCAAAATATTCTATGATAAATCAAAGTGCTTTATGCACTGTCATTCAGTATATAAAATAGATCTTTTCGAAATGTGCTATTTCCCCCCTACTCTATGTCCTTATGGAAATCATGTGCGGTTCTTCCATTTTAGAACTTCACAGAAGAACTGAATAACAAAACCAAAAAAATGCAGGCTTTGTTTTAAAAGAGAATTTTCCCAAGTGAAAAGTACAAAGCCTGCCCTAAGATTTTTCAGTGACCTTTCCTCCTGAATATATCAACAGTAGTCTGCATTCCGGACTCTTTTGGGGTTAATCTGTTTGCCAAGAACCTTTGCCTTTCACTCTGTGCTTTAAACCAAATACCACTCTTTGTTTTCTCAAGTATACATTTGCCCCTCCAGAAAAACCTCTTCCTTAGAGCAGTTAGGTAAATGACTCCTGCAATGACCTCTCATCACTTTTAACATTTGCAAGAAGCTCTTTCACCTGCACCTCCTATTTGGATACATGCACCCAAAATTATTATTTTAGGACAGGGAAGGATACACACTAATTGAAAATCTGAAAACCACAGGGAAAATTTAGGAAAATTGCCATTGGTGAAACCAGATTTGATCAACACAAACTAAAAATATCTCATGCTTTGTTTTGACAACTGGCAAAGTTTTGGGGTTAAAAAAAAACCCAAACACTTAGGAGATTACTTTTCAATATTTCCTATTCCCTATAAAATCATTCAAGGTTTGAAAGATCATCAGCTTCAATCAACTTTACAAACACTGTCCATTTTTCACTGCTTCCTGCTTTACGTAATCATTTCCTCTGGGTCAGACAGTTTAGTGCCTTTTTTGGACTAACATGAATAACTGCACAAGACCTCAAGTAAGGGAGAAGACTATCAGTTCTCTTTTCTTTTGTTTTTCCAACATTATCTGAGTAACTTGTTTTAAGGAAGCAGAGGGAACATCGCTGCATTAATAGAACGGTCAGATAAAGCTGCCATGTGTTGTTTTTCTGCTAACAGGGTATTGAATAGAAAAAAATGAGGTTTAGAGATAATTAATTTCCAGGGATAGCACGCTCTTTATAAATAATAGAATTTACCCCATCTCTCTCAGACAGCATTTTAGATTGAGATTTACATTATTCAAAGTTTTTTGAGGGAGAGTTAATAGTAATTTTTCAGTGAGAAAACTAGTAATTTCTTCAAAGTAATCACTCATAAGAATAAAATCCCCACTTTGATGTTTCACCATTTTAAGTTTGGCTAGCTTTTTGATGACTATTACAACAGAATAAAATAATATGACTGTTGCTTGGTATTAGTGCATTGGCTATATAGCAAATGCTCTAGTTAATGTTCCAGTGCAGTTTCACATCCTTAAAAATTAATGAAACATTCATCTTTGCAAGTGGAGCTTCCCATGCAGAATGTCACAATTACAGTTTTTTAAAAACTGAACGAGTTTTCATCTACTGCTTTTAAGTCAACTAAAGGTGACTCTTACCTTTCCTTCCATTACAGAAGAAAAATTTAAATACCCTGCAGAGATCCTACTGGTGGGCCAATGCCCCTGAGAGCTCTGATAGCAGAACTGCACTTCACTTGCACGTCAGGGATATGGGAAGGCAGTGCAGCCTTCCTATTAGGCACAAAAACCTACACTGTTGCCTCGAAAACAGTTCAGGTCACACCAAGTCCACCTGATGCATCTAATGGAGAGTTTGCTCTGCAGAGGCTATGATCTGGCAGGAGGTGAGCCAGCTGTCTTCCAAGAGCTGCATTAAATCAATGAGCATGTTGCACCTCAGCAGGAAAGCTGCACGACAAAAAGCATTTGAACCAGCTTGAAATGATCTGCACTGGCCTGTACCAAGAAGAGAAGCTTCAGCATGCTCAATCACAAAGCATATGTGATGTACTCCAAAACAGACAGCTTCATAAACTGCTAGAGATGGAAATGGATGGTGTGAGAGCTTCTTATCTTTAATGTCATGATTTTCTTCAATCTCTTCAGTTTCTGTCCAATGCAATAAGTGTAATTTGCCAATGATAAAAATGCTCAGAAGGTGCCTTATGTGATTTCACTGGCAAACAGATGGGGTATTTAATGGCTGTGTTGGTGAACACTCCCTTTTTCTGTGTCTGAAATGCACTGAACTCAGAACAAACCTCACTTTCATGCCGGTTGATAATCACCCTTGCTCAAAATGTGTATGCAAATAGTTATTTCCTTTCATTTATTTGCCAGAACCATTCAAAATGACCAACTAAAGCAGTAAATAAAAGAAATTGAAAACTTTGAGGCTGACATGTTTTTTTCATGGGCTTAAATCAAAACCCCAAGGACTCAAAGCCAATAAAGTCTTCTTATATCCAACAAGCTCAGTGTTTGCTGCACTCATTGAGTGTGATCCGAACCAGCACATCTAGTCAATTCAGCTCAATTTAGCAAATAGATATTCTCCAACATGTGTGTTCTCAGCACACGGTGATTTATCAAAAAAGTGTGCAGACGCATTAGGAAACCAGAATAAGATTATTAGGATTTTAGATGTATAGATGAAGGGGAAAAAGTCTTCAAAACTGTCAGCAAGCTGTTATATAGATGTAGGGCAAGAAACTTTTTTTCATTATTCACAGCCATTCCTTTTTCCAGATTAGCAAGAGCCTGTACCTTGTTTCTGCTCACTAGGTTCGTGTGAATCAGCATACGTTCATGGAAGCAAATGGCATAACATGGGCAGAGTCTGGGGAACCACTGGGTTCTCTCTGAACTGCACAGAGATTTTCAGTTCTAAAAGCTGATGACGTTGACTGTACTGCTTAGTTACTAACACGTTACATTCATGCAAGGCTTTAAAAATGGGACAAGAATGAGTTAGAGGGACTTTAGGACAATATTAAGTCAATAAAAGGAGGCTTTGCACTGACACTAATGGCACCTGTCACAAATGATAAAAAAGTGAAAGGAAGAAAACATTGCATAAGCAAATGGCAGGAAGTCATTATGGCAGCAGTGTTTTCATTTGGACAACCTGATTGCATCTCGGTCCCATTCAATGAATGCAGAGGGTGAAAGCATGTTGTTTGACACGCAGCATGAGCCCTCACCCAGATTCGGCATACAATTATTGAGGAAATGCATTAAACCCAGAGATACAAAGCAAAGGCACAGAGATGATATGTCAGAAGCAAGGTCAGATTCCAGGGCTGCTCTGGACAAGGTCAGACTTTGTTTTGTGCTGTCTGCGCAGCATACAGCACGGGTGCACACCTGCATCACTGAGGCTACAAGATGCTTGCATAGGTCCCAGAACAAGCATAGTCTGACTATTTTTGATCTTGGCTCATGGCAAAAAGGACACCAATTTTTAATATCACTTGGTGTTAGTTGATTTCCCCCAAAAAATGAAGTCAGAATCTGTTCCACAGACACTTAACTAAAATTAAGCTATCACAGCAAAGTTCAGATTTTTAGAGTTGTGGTAACATCTGGATAATTCATGAGCACACTGAAGACCATGTTAACAGCATTTTCATGTCAGTAGTGGCACTATTTTGTTTAACTTCTTCAAATGAACTGCAACAACCAGTTAGGAAAAGGAGTATTTCCCAACAGTGAGATGCTGGCTTAAGAAGTGGTAGAAGTCCTAGACTGCTATAGACATCTTAGGATCTGGCCTTACCCTCATCATCCATCAGAGCTTTTGGTGACAGAAAATCCCCATGTCCCTTAAGCAGAAACATAATTGAGAATGTGAGACAGAAAAATAATCAAGAGATGCCATTTCTAACATGGGAGTAGTTGTAAAAATGAGGTGTATGAAAGAAATTATCAAGATTGGCATTGCAAAGGAAAACAGAGTTCTGTGGAAAGGAGTCCTATGTCCTGCCTCCTTGGAAAATTCAGAGTGTTATCAACAAAATTTTGTAAACTACTGAGAGCATAGACCTGTGCTAAGACCAGGGCGTTAAACCAGAAACTGAAACGGGATGATGGTTCAACCATCTACATTTTTTAATTGAACATATATTTCCTTTCAAGTTCTACTATGGTTTTTATGTCTGCACAGTTTTGGCAGCTATTCCCAATATTTCTCCATTCCCATAAGTCTGCAGTTTGCACTCAGACAAAATTTCCCATTTAATAAATTTGAAGGGCATGTAATACTTGACCCAGTGTAAACAAGTGAAAATAAACTTCCAAGTGTTCAGAGACAGAAAGTCTTTCTATGTTTTTCCGAGAACATTACTGAGGTGCAAAACAGCTTGAAGTCATCACATTGTCACTAGAAAACTATCTTTGTGGTGTTGTGAAGGAGACGGAAACGGTACACTAATTATCAACCATCTGTGATGGGAGCTAGGGACTCTCATTCTCTCTCTTTCCTTCCTGCTTTTAAACGTAGGCAGATTCAGATCAGAATCCCTGGAGCATCAGCCGAGGGATAAAAGCACATGCAGAAGGTCCCTGTTGTGAGCTGATATGTGTCCCACAAGTGAACATCAAAAAAATAAGATTGGCTAATCATCAGTTTTCTTTTGAATATTAAGGACAGCAAAAGAGCAAAAGCCTTCCCAGCAGATTCTATGATACTTATACTGAGCAAAGAATATAATCTAGCCACAGGCCATGTACCCACAGCATGACACTGAAACACACTTCACATCTGCAGGAGCCAAGGAGGCATGCACAGGGCTGCCAACACACCTCCAGCCACCAGCCAGACAGTGAGGCTGTGCACAGGGATGTTTTCCAACCATGCATACTCTGGGGTGGGCAGAGATGGGCCTTGTCACCAAAGCAGAGGTTGTCCTTCCTTGTAGGTAGACAGAAATCAGGAGAAACCCAGAAGAACACAGGTCAGATTAATTTTCCTAGCAGCAGGAGCATCCCTTTGCCAGACACTGCTCTACCTAGGAACTCTTAATCTCTATAGATTTACATAAGATAAAAATTGTCCTGGACTCATAAGTCACCTGAAGAAGAAATTCTTATCTGGAAAATGCCATACTCTTAGGCTATAGGGGTTATGTAATGATATTTAAGTACCTGTAATCTTTGGAAGACCTGTTCCATCTGAACTCTCTTTCCTTCATGTCCCTTTGCCTTTAGGAATTACTTGAGCTGATTTTTTTGAGATTATTGCTGATGCAGCTCAACAGCATTTGGACTTATTGCAAAAGTGACTGTGATAAATACAGCAACTTTCTCTCTTTTCCAGACGAAACAAGCTGAAAAGAATTGCTTCTACAAGATAAGGTAGAAATTACACTCATTGTTTCAATAAAATACTTCCAAACTAAAATTTCATTGAAGACTAGACTCCCCAAAAGTTTTAAGCATTTACATTTTCCTAGATAATAAAAGGTGCCAATGATGGGCAAATTTAGGTAACAGGGAAGAAGAATGATGACAGAAGAAAAGGGAGAAATATAGCAGGTAATATTAAGTTTCTGAATTTGTTTCCCTGGCAAAAAGAAAACTGCAGAAAATCTTCAGAGTAGCAGTAAAAGCTCTTTTTCCAGCAATAAATTTGTGTTTTGAGGTTTGGGGAAGTCATCTTAGTTTCCACTTCATTTGGAAAAGCCAAGGGAAATTGGGGCACCCTCACCATCTATTCTTCTATCAGCATGAGCTATCACAGGACAAATTCACATGCTGTGTGATGGCTAATCCAGACACACACAAACTCACACTGTTTTCTGCTTCATCTGCTTCTACTCTGACCCTGAATTCTACTGGAACCAGTGAGGATTTTACCTGGAAAACAGGTAAGATTAGGTCCACTGCATTTCTGCAAAGCAGGTGGAACATCAGGCTCCAGGGCACCATATTTCAACATTGTGCTGTTGAACAAAAGCAAGGAATTTTGGTATGTGGAAACTGAAAAAACAATCAAGCTCTCTGCATCGCTGGAACCTGAAAAATAGTCTCTCTGGGAGTTGTGAGGGATTAAAAGAGATATAGATCTTCTCTGACTTTTTTTCTAAGCTGATTCACTTCTCAGTGGTATAAATTGTCTTGGGATGTGCAATTGCTATCTCTTAAATAGATCTTGCTGTGGATGTAATAGGAAACTTTAACTTGCTTCTGAAAACATAATTACGGGTGGGAATGCAGTGAGGATCCTGATACCACAAACTAATATCACCATTCCCTGTCACTACCTTAGTGTTATAAATCAGGGTTAATGACATGAAAATCAGTAAAAATCCGGTGACATAAAACAAGTTAGAAGAGTGTCAGGATCACTGCAGTTTGAGAGTACTGATATTACTGAGTGCTTAACTTTGACACAGTGTTTATTTTTTTGTTCATTTTCCTCTTGACGTTTTTTGTTTCAGGATGAAATTGCTTCTCATAAGAAGAGGAATCTATAGAAAGTTGCAAGCTGTTCCATTTCACACTTTTCTTAGGCACACCATCTTACCTAGTCCTGCCCAGTGTCCTAGGGACCCAAGTTTTCAATTTGCTATAAGGAGATGGCTTGCCTTTCTTTTTCTTCTGTTTCTTTTAAGTGCCTCTCTTCTGTTCCCTTACTGAGTTTTCATCTTCCACACCATTTTGCCAAGAACAATTCTGTCCAACAAAGGGAAGGCCAAGATTTAGTAACATGGATAATGATATCATCAGCCCACCTTATGGAAGCTTGAATGAAAATATAAAAGGTTGTATGGCAACATGGGAGAAATGAGCTCCAAACCTGCCAGTGCCTACCAGATAGCTTTAGGGAGTTCGGTTCACCTCTCTGGTATGTCTCAGCTTTCTGCCTGTAAAATATGAATGAAGACATGTCCCTATTCTCAAAAGATACTGATTTTTAAAGTTATTTCTGAAACTTATGCCATTTATAAGATATTCAAGGATGGAAACCAGTTAAGAGGGGTTTCCAGAAACTACTAGGTGCTTTGCCTGGTGGAACAGGATGTTGTATAGTAAAATTCAAATCAAGCTGGTTGGCAGACACAGTATTCATCCAGGTCTTTGCCACTGAAATCAATATCAGTTCAGGCATAGTTTCTTACTATCATTTCTTGAGATGATGCTCATAATAAGGAAAGCAACATACAGTTGAATCTGTCGAGCTCTCCATAGAATCTCTGAAAGGATGTTGGAGAAATATTTAAATAACTCAGACTGGTTTATGTTTAGCTTTACTTTCCTATATCACACCTGAGAAAATGCAAATAGACATGAATATTTATGCAGGAAATTACCATTTCATTCCATGAATATGGATTCAAAAATGCTCGAAAAGGCAATATTTTATAATGTGGACCAAAAGCTGTAGCAGTGTTTTTGGACACAACGTCCCCTTAAAGATTTGAAAGGGCCCTGCCTTCTTAACTTCTGAAAGACGTTTTTAAACATGGAAATTTAGAAACCTACTAAGAAGTCTGTCTGCTGACCTCTTTTCTGCATGGCACACATTTCACTGCCAGTCTTCCCAAAGAGAGGCCAATGTAAAGCTGTCGTTGGCTGTGATGGATGCAACACTGTCCTCTTCCAGTTGCCAACCTGAATCCATGCAGTTTCACAACCTACATACCTTACAAGGGCAAATTTTACTAGGCAGTAAAACACAGCGGAGGCAGCCCTGAGCCAGCCTGCAGCCTGCAAAAGAGGCACACACAGAAAAGGTTGGGCACAGCTGGTTCCAGGGGGAACAAAGTCACAGCCACCCTAGACACATAATATGGGAGGAATATAACATACCAAAATATCAGTATATAGAGTCATAGAATCATAGAATGGCTTGGCTTGGAAGAGATGTAACAATATACCAGATGTGGTTCCCTGGGGAGGAGAGAAATCTCACTCTTATGAGATGCCCTACAGTCTCCTCCCTGAAAGCTGAACTTGTCAGATCTATCCAAAGCCTTTCTCCACCAGGAGGTACAACCATGGTTGACTTATCAAGCAGAAAAGCTATAAAAAATCTAATGGGGGAGCTGGAGGAAAGGAGAGGTGACAGCACTGTTAGCACAGCTTAATTGCAGGGAATTTTGCCCTCCAGCCCTCACATGCCTTTCCACATCACTGTCACTCTGCTGTAGGGATGCTCTTGAGCACAGAAGCAGAGCTTGAAATGCATGTTTTATAAATATATTTTTTATATATATGAGAATCTTTTTTAAATACAGACATGTGTATGTGTGTGTGTTTGACTGTGTGTAAAATTATTATCATTATTACTATTAAAAAATGCAACCGCAACCCTCGGTCTGTGAGGTTCAGCATATCTAATTTCTCTTCAGAGCAAACACACAGCGGCACAGAGCAATGAACATCCCCTGCTGTTAGCTGTTTTTGAAAAGAGCCCCACTTCGCTTTTCAGACAGCTCTTCCTCACAGCAGTATTGCCCTGTAATTTCCAGTCATAAAACTAATACCGAGAGCAAGCTAGAGTAAATACAGCTGCCACACTTTACCCCCCACCCCCAGCCATTCCCCCTCTGCCTTTCTGGACTGAGTCCCTTTAGGGGCTCACCCATGCGTGCTTCATCTGCCTCCACCCTGCCTAACACAGCTGCAGGATTATTTTCCTCAGGCAGGGATGAGGAGGCTTCAGAAGACCTGGTGCATTGCTGTTTTCCACCTCGTGTCAATTACCTGGCTTTGTATGTTGAAAAGACCCTGGCAACATCCCAATTAAATGATGCAGTCGCAGTAAGGGCCTTCGGAGGATCGGGAAGAAACATTACAGTTGAGGAGGTGGGAGGGAAAAATCTGTCAGGCTGGCTGGAGGGGATATGTAAGCACTTTTGCACGAGACCTGGTGGGAAGGCAAAGCAAAAAGCAGAAGGTGGTCAGGCTGCTGTATTACTGCCCAGATGCATCCTCCCAGGAGCAGGGAGGAATATGCAGCATTGCAGCTCTGTAGAGGAAGCACAAACAGCACCAACTCAGAGGAAGAGGGTTATTTACCTGAATGTATCTCTGCCAGCAGCCAGGGAGAAGGACATAGAAAAGGGGAAAATAAGATAGTGAGCCACTAAATCAGAAAGGAGGGAGCAGCTTCCCCACGAGCCCCAAGCAGGTGGGAACCAGCGGGGGTAGGTGGACCAACAGAGGATGCACTGGCGCTATCCCAGTAACACAGCATCAGCTGGAAGCTAGTGGCCTCTGCCACTGGTGTCTCTGCAGCAAGTGTGTGCAGGTGGTCCTGACTTCCAGCAAGTGCCTGAATGTCAGGGGACCTCTGGGCTGCTGAAATGAGATCTTTTTTGGAAGGGGCAAAGCCTGTCCAACAAGACTAACTCCTAGGGGAACACTCCTAGAGATTTCTGTACAGCCACTATACACCATAGGCATCTTCATGGGCTCTCCCAATGGTCAGAGCAATTCAAAGCATGAGGGCAAATCTTTGTAGCTGGCTTAAGAGGAACTTCAAAATTTAGTGAAAGGAAAAGGCAAGATTACCACAGGTATTTCGGCCTGCTGAGCGCGAGTCAGCATCACTGTGGGCCTTTATATGGGACAGGGATTTTGCATTTTTTCCTTCTGCATTTGCTGCAAAACACAGACACTGATGTGGGGATTATAATCCAGCTACTACCAGTACCCGATTTCTCTGTTATCCATGAACCCAAAAGTCTCGCTGAAAGGTACCAATGCCCCATGTGAGAATAATGCAGGCTCAAGAAATAGGAATTTTATCTAAAGGGAAGCAAATCAACTGGACAGGTAGATATATAAGGTGAGAAAGTGAATCTATACACAAAACAAGCAAAAAGAGAGTTAAATTGCAGGCAAAGACCATCTTTTTAGATGGGTCATAGTGATTTTGTCCAGTTCTTCCAAAAAAAAAAAAGGGCAGTAGAAATCAGTACAGCTCTGGAGTATGTTGCACAGAGATGCTGTGGAGTCTCATCCCTGGAGGTTTTAAAGGCTCAGCTAGACAAAGACACAGACATCATGCTGGCTGCAGTCCCACTTTGAGCAGGAGGCTATACTGTGGACCTTCAGAGATGCCTTTCCACCACCATTTCTAAGATTTTATGTAATACACTGCAAGCTTCTCCCTAAAGAGGGCTGAATGAACACCCTAAAATCCCATGCATTTGAGAGTATTCAGCCATCTTGATATCAGACATGAAATTCAACGTTTATTTAACAAAACCCTCTCTAACTATGCCTGTCAGCAAAGCTGCCATTCTCCCTCAACTGTGTTGACTAAAAATCCTTGAAAACCAGCTATCTTAACTTGTTATACCACTAATCTTCTACATGTAAAAAAGTGACTCCTAGACTTACGCCCTTAAATGACCACTTCCAGGGAGATGATTGGTTAAGCACGAAGCAAAGCAACACCTTTAAAATGGACAATTATTTCTACAATCAATAGCTGTCAGTAATAGGCTGAGCACTCTCTAAATGCGTAATTTAATTTCACAGCCCATTAACTTTCCTCCTTCTTACCTTGCCATTGTACTGGCATTTTGTTGTAATCTTTAATCCAGTGTGGGAATAATTCAACCTTTACCCTTTAGGTTTCTTATTATTTCTTACCTTATACCTTATGTTCTCTGTGCTTAAGTAAAATGAAGCTGAAAAAAAATTGTATTAATTTATTCTTTTTGATTGACAGCCGGAAAATAACTCAAGATTGAGAGCAGGAAGAAAACATCCCACATCAAAGCCCATACATTTCCCAGAGAGACTGTAATTAAGTTGTAGTTCATAGAACCATATGAATATAAGAATTATCAAAATGGCTCTCACTAGCATCCTAAATCCAGTAAGAACTAAAGAATGCTTCTTCAGAGGAAAAGAAACACTACAATACAACAAAAAAATTTGCTTATGTGTACTATTATGAGGAACAGGCTAGATTCTCACCTAACTGATGACCAACACATGCTTTTGTAAAACAAGAACAATAAAACAAATAAATGCAAACAGATAAAAGCAAGCAAATATAAAAAGCTTTTAAGAACGAGGCAGTAGAAAGGGTTCTAACTGTAAAAAAAAAAAAAAAAAAAAATTTTTTTAAGGTTTATATATTGTCTTTGGCCCTAAACTAAGTTTGTTTCTCATAGCTGACAATGCTGGAGTTGTGCATGCCTGTCTGCCTCAGCCTTGAGTCCGGTTTTCCATTCTTGGTCACAGGGGAGATGGTGTCACTCCAAAGCTGGCTACAGACTGAAGCTATACTGGTCCTTCCTACACTAGTTGAGAAAAAAATTTGCCAATTTCTGTTGTTTGTCCTGGGATTTCACTTTGATTTCTGCTCAGGAGTTTGACTTTTTTCTGTTTTTTTGGGAGGGCAATAAGAAGGGTCTAAAACAGAGCTGTACTCAAAGCAGCAGGGCCCCATCCAGAAATATGTAGTGCAGAACATTGCTGCTGTGGTGTTCCCTAGCCTCAGTTTAAAGCTGTTCAGCAGCTTATTAATTTCTGACTGATGCTGCAAATTGAGCAGACATCTTCATTGAGCTTCCACAATGCAACCCATTGGTTATTTTGTCCCTGGGAGGTGACAACTAATTCAGAAGCCATCGATGTATATAAGGAGATTAATTTGTTCCATCCGATTTGTATTCCCTTGCAGCCATCAACAATGAATGTAATTTACCGTCATGTTGCCCAACTGTCTCAAGCTACCTGCAGTAGTATTTTCATCAGCAAGTTTGGCCACTTTGCTATTCAAACGCCTTCATTCAGTAATAGCATAAACCACTGTGAATTTAGGAACAGAATTCCCCTCCAGGTAAATTAATCCAGAGCTCCTGGTAGCAGCCAGTACATGAAATGGGGCATAGGAGATAAATTAATACGTGGGTTGCATGTGGCATTCTTACATATTTATGCACATGAAATTAACTGTAACTGCCTGCTCCCCTGTCATCCTAGCAACACATTCCTAAGGTGCAATACTGTTATTATTCTTTTCTTACTGTTGGGAGGGCAGACAGATTAAGGACTCCAATGCCTGAACACGCTTCTCCTATTCTGTGGTATTCCCAAATCAAGTATTTGCCTTTAGTATGTGGAAACCAGGAGGCCTTTTAGGTTCAACCAGCCCTTCATGGAGAACAATCAATGTCATTCAAACTGACTTACTCTTATGGCCAGTAAACTATTGTAAATAGGCAAATGTCCCATAACCTGGTGATAAACTGTGTGACTTGCCCAGAGCCACACAAGGGGTCAGCGATGGAGTTCATAGCATGACTCAGACCTACAATAATTCTCCAAGTATCCTTCTGCTCAGGAAAGGAGTAATCAGGGCCACTATTCTATAAAGTGAATTGTAAGAAGTACTCCTGATACCTTTTGCAATGCTTGTATTGTGTGTATACTCTGACTTCCAGAAGGTTTACCCATAAGGTAACCTTCCAGAATGTTTAGCCTTAAGGATCTGAACTGCACAGAGTCACCACTCAAGACCACGCGAGTACCACAGTCACCATTACAATGGCTGCACTTTCCAAAGGCATGCACAGCATGATAGATTGGACAGTTAAAATTAGACCTAAGCAAATGCCTAATATGGCACATTCGAAAGCCTCAGAATTCTGCTGTGAGTGTGATTTATAGGTATGGTATTGCAATTATGACAGAAAACATACCAACCTGCCATCTATTTTTTCAGAAAGTCAGTGAACTTCATAATCCTCTTAATTCCAACTTCTTTCTGCTTCTGTGCAGCTTTTTTTCAGCTTTTAACACACAGCAGTCCAAATCATTGTGTGAGGAAACAGAATGAATGAGGCAGCAAATGTCACTTGTGATTGACTCTACCAAGCTTCTCCCCATGGGATTTTCAGAGACGCTCCCCAGCAGAGTCTGTAGTCCCACCAGGAACAGGAGTGTGAGTGAGAGGGGCAGGTGAGCAGGTGGGATGCTAGCGCGGGGAGGTTTGTATACTGATGTGGGCAGGACAAAAAAAACAGGAAATCAGGAGTTCTGTTTCCAAACCACTCTATACCAATAACAACCCAACACTTAAAAAGATAATTTCATTTTCATGAAGGCTGTCAAACAATTTACGGGCTGGGATATATGTTCAAATACTCGTAGCCACAGCTGATAGCTACAAGGCCATGCCGTCTTTACGGACAGAGTCTTGCCACTCTGTCCCAGTCCTGACTTAAAAGTGTTACCTTTAGGTTTGTCAAGGTCACCAACTCTGTAGCAATAAGTCTATCTGCAATGTCTGCTTCAAAGAGTAACCCTCTGAAGCAAAAGACACAGCATCAGTCAAGGAAGCACCGACCACTTTTATTTAAGATGACAATGTGAGCTGACAGAAGAGATGTCTAGCATCTCCCCATGTTTTTTTCTGGCTAGAGGAGAAGGGCACGGTTGCACACTACTTTTTGATGACCGGCAGAGCAGAGACACTGAACCAGCTCTGTGTCTTTTGTGTCCCCATGTAATGATTCTCAGACAAGAGACTCTCATGCTGAGAATTTATCAAACTACTTGAAGGGATAAGAAGGAGCAGGAGGATGACTGGGTGCAAAATAAAGTTCTTAAATTTACGGGGGCTGAAAGAAGACCTGCTACAATCTTAGCCATGCATAAAAAGGGACATATGTGAATTTACAGTAAAGCTCATCGTAAAGTATATCAAAACTTTGTCTGTATTCAAAGTATCTTCTGTCCTAATATGCATGAAAAAAACAGAAAAACTTACCCAACTGCAGTGCTCTTTGTGTGAAACTCAGCACTAGACGTGCAGATGACATTCAAGAAGCAACGGATAAGGAGGATTTCATGCTCTGTGGGATCTCTGGCTTTTATAGTCAGTATTGGCTTTGATTTACCCGGAAAAACTGTACATCAATTCTCTCGGGCCATCAGCAAGTTATCCAGTAATAGGGAAGAGACAGAAAAACAATTTCCAAAATCTTAAAAAGAACAAAGTCACTGTAGGAAGGAGGTCAGAGTGGTGAGGAACAGAGCGAGAGACACAACCAGGTATGCTGCTGTTGCACACCACCACAACTTCATGAATTAGCAATGCAACTTGGTTTCCTAAACAACCTCATACTCAAAAAAATGCAAACAACAATCATACAAAGGTAAGCCACCAGGGCCAAATAAAATTCACCAGAGAGAATAAGAACAGACTGAAATAGAAACCTGCAGTGTGATCATCCTGGAGAACTCCATTAATTCTAAAAAGGTCTCTAGAGTTTTCTCATATTAAAATTCAAAAGTCATTAGTTTGAGGCTTCTAACTTTGTAAAATTATGACTACCTGCCAGCAAGACAGGGAAGGCACTGCAGTGATGGACAACATATCCCTCTAAAGTGTACACTTTGATGTCCTTTTAAGGAGCAGAGAATCAAGGCTGGAGACAGTGAACAGGTAACATCTTCCAGGACTTCAGAAAGTCACACCATGAATGGCTTTTGCTTCCTTTAGTAATCTGAAATGCACTAAATGAGTTAAAAACATCAGGGGATGGGGCATGGGGCAGAACGATTTCACTGAGGTAGGTAGCTAGTGAGTACAGCCATGGTCTTAGCAAGCTGCTTGGGCTGCAGCCACAAGAGACAGATACTCCATGAGCGCTCCATGCAACACAAGACTGAGCCACGCTCCTCTTCCAGCAGGCAGGGGGATCTAACAGAGAACCTTTTCTTGTCTCCACTGCACCAGTCACTGCTGCCCTTCAGTTTGCACGGTTTCTATTTCAAAGGTTTATGAGTTAATGTACTGTACTTGCACTTGCACTTGCAGTGCCAGTCATCAAAGAGAATTAAGTCTGATGTCTCTGTAAAGGATATGAAGATGAAGTGTGTCCCTTAAGAAGAGATGTTAAAGACTCATAAGGTAAAAAACAAACCATTTACTTTTAATAAAGGTAAAGAATTATTTACCTCCTGGTGCAGTAGAAGAAAACTGTACCACTAACTGGGGTATGTCTATGCAAATGGTGTCTTTGCTTGTTCTTAGACTCTAAGCCTAATTACTGTGTCCAGTAATACCTGCATTCTCATTAGGTGAAATACACACTTACACAGAGACAGAAGTTCATAAGAAGATATGGGTATCACTCAGGTGACATTTAGGTAAGGCCTTCATCCAAATAACAGTTTTTTCACTGCATCTGTGAAACCAAAACGACACAATTAAAAATGAGTTTACTCTGCATTGAGGAGAATGTATATTTTCCAGACGTTTTTTCCCCCCAACATATTTAAAATATAACCATCATCCCTTATGCTTTTGATATTGGTAAGTCTATGAAGAGTTAAATACACAGTTCTGTTCTCTTACTGAACAGTATGAAGAATGTGGCTCCTTTTCTTCTTGTGTGCGAGATGGTTTCCCAGCCTGACCACCACAAGCATATCGGTCGCAGTGTACTTTTCTCACTCCTGCTTAAGTACTGAACAGTAATGACATAAAGGCCTTCACACACCCATGTCCTGAAATGCTTTATGTGGTATAAAGGAAGGAGGAACAATATCATTACTGAGGAAAATGACATAATACATTCTCCATAAATCATTTCAAAACCAATTGCTGCAGTTGTGAACCTGTCTTAATTTTGTGGATTAATCTTAATCTTGTAATACAAATGCCATCCTACAGCCTGTAACACAAGCTATCAGCACTTACGTGACCTGAACACTACATTTAGCATTGCAAACTACAATATATAATTAACTGGCTATATGCACATGCAGTAGACCGATGTCTGCCAAATTACATACTGTGGTTTGCCCTTTAGTGCTTTAAGTATAAATATAATAAGTAAAAATGATCAACACGCCGTTTTGGAATGAAATTGATTTTCAAGGTATGCCATTTTCATACATAAAGTTGCATTCACGTATTACACTGAAGTGTCTCACCTCAACAGCTACACAGCATGAGATTGATTTATTTTGTAGCTGGAAAGGACAAACTTGGAATCAACAAATAAGACTGTCCCTCCAGCAAGACTCCATGTCAGCAGCTGCCATTCTTGCCAACACAAAAGATTTCTCCTCATACCCACCCAGCTACAGAAATGCACTCCCAGGGAGGAGAGGGGGCAGGTGAGAGCACACAGATGAAAGAAGAGAGGTGTTTTTTTCAAACAGATGAGGCAAAAAAAGAAGGTCCTAGCTTTTTATGTAGCACAAGCTGCTTTCAGAGTAATATGATTTCCCTAAGAGGTTCCCAGCCACCCCTGGAAGAATTAATAGTCACAGCAGATGTGCTGCTCCTGGCACAGCTGGTCCAGGTAAGGAATTTTCTTCCCCACTGCTTGTCCTTCCTACACATCACAAGCTATTGCCCACTCAGAGCTAGAGCACAACATCACACATGGTTGTTCCTTACCTCAGGTCAACCTGGCGTGAGCATTAGCAAAATTACTTAGTCGCAACTTACTTTAGTTCTAAACCACTTCCACCAGCCTGGTTGTAAATTATACTAGAACAACAAACTACTTCTACAGCTAAGCAGAGAGGCTTGCTCGCTCTCAGGCCCCACAATGTGCTTCAGGGTGGTTTGCACCCACCTCCAAGGCTCTGACTTTTGTGAAAACTATTTCCAGTGCTTCGGGGAACATCAGGCCAGTGCTCAAGACAGGGATCCTGCCATGTCACATAGGAATCCTTGGACATAAAATGTAAGAGATTCAGAGTCATAATCCAAAGCATCTCTTGCTGATAGTACGCTCAAAAAAGGGAGAGGGGCAAATAAACTCTGGTGGTTTTGTGGTTTTTGCCCTTCAGAGACAAAAGGCTAAGCATTTTAAGATTTATGCCTCCCCATTGCTGCTCCTTTCTCCCTTGCATCCACCACAGGAGCCCAGGTCTGAGCAGGCATAAATTCAATAACTTGTAAAAAGCACTCTGTGGTCTCAAGGGTGTCCTTACAAGTGAGCAGGCTAAACTGCTGGTACCTACAGTGCCATGAGTTTCCTGCAGACTAAAGATGCAGAGTGCTTTTTTAAGTGCTTGTTGGTTTTTTTAAGTTGATATATTTTTCACCTTTCCACTTCCCCAACAGCATATAAGCATGAATTGAAAGCAGCTTCTTGGGAAGATGCAAAGGGAAGGCATGAAGATTGGCATTGATAGAGTACTACCTGCCAGGATTAATACAGGAAGACATCAGTTTTGCGCGCAGATTTTGGGTGTTTGACCTTCACAACCCAGTTGCAGCTGTCCTCTGGACACAGCCAAGGAGATGCAGAAGAGCTAATGATAGCACCAACTGCAGGAACATGCCAGCTAATCTGGTAGCTAATCCAATGTACATCACCCAACTGTTTCTCCCTTTCATTAGCCCTTCTGACCATCTTCTCAGTGCCCATTGGTATGCCAGAATATAGCAGTGATTATCTATTTGCATTCTAGACATCCTCACATATCCTGCCGGGGCTGCAAGGGCTTGATGGTATTGCTTATGGGTCAGAGAAATTAAATACTGTTTTCCAGCCCTTTACACACTCAGAATGAATTGCAAAGTTTTGCCTGTGGTGTTCTGGACCATAACCATAAAATTTCATAAAGTGTAGCAGTTTCTTAAGATCTAGGTATGGAATTTTTTATTATTGCTTTTGAAATAAAATTCTTGTTGGTGCCTCAGAAAATTTTCCTGTATCTATCAATGACATCAGGAAGGAAGTAGTAGCCTTCTGTGCAGTAGCAATTCTCCACTGAATTAACCACCAGGTGGGAAAATCATTGTGCTGGGGAGCAGGGAAATTTCCACAGATGTCAGGGTGGTTCCAACTGAAATACTCCATAGCTGTTCTCTGAAGTGGATAAAGTAAGCAACTTGAGATTAATACATAATTAATGTCACTACGACCATGAAATAGAATGAAAGAGATTTCTGTGTTTTCCGACCCATAAAGTTGCTGTTTGAAAGGTATCAATCAATATGGAAATGTAACTAGCAGTCCTTGTCCACGGCAGGGATTTATTTTTTTTTGCAATCTGTTTTGCAATCCTTTACTAAGGGCTTTCCAAGGGACTCCATGCAATGTAGATTTTAGTGCACATTTTAGTGTTGGTGAGGGTGAGGTCTTCCTGTTTTACAAGTTCCCTGAGGTCACTCTGAAAAATTTCCAATAACTTGTAAGATGGCCATTTCTTTATGACTGGCCCTACATTACCATCATTTCATATGACAGATCAGTGTTGCTTACTCCTAATACTGCTCCCTTGTTCTCGGTTGTTTTAACCCCAATTTGCTTTTATGGAAACGGAAGCCATCCCACTCCCTGCAGAGTCAAAAGAAGTCTCCTCTAGTGCTGTTGCAAACAGCTCAGTGACATTTCCAGCCCAGGTGATGAGAGGAATGGAGAGAATTTACCAGTATGTGATTCACAGCATGGTGGCCACTTCCCACTGCGTTTAACTGCAGCTGGGCCTCCTTCATCTGTTGAAACCTCACAGGCTGCACATGAGTTTTACCACCATATGGCTCATGTTTTGGGACTGTCTCCACATACTTTTCCTAGGCACTATTCTTTTCTGAAAAAAGCTGTCATACTCCTTTCCCGTCACTGCCAGGAAACTGCCCTCTAAACACATCATGCCCTAAATGAAAAGCTCTCATTGTCCCCGCTGCTGCACAGGCATGAAAGCATTTGGCTTGTGCTCAGCGGTCATCTCCAGCTCTCCCAGCTTTCTTCTCTGTGTTCCCAACCTATGTCTGATCTCAGAATGATAAAGCCAGTGAATAACAGAGCCATGAAACAAGTTGGGTGGGAAGGGACCTCTGTAGGGCATCCAGTTTAGCCCTCTCAATGCATCTTCAACTTTGGAGACACATGCAGGATAGGAGTAAACAAGAGAGAGAATGGAAAAAGCTGAGAAGAAAAAAGGGCAAGGAGAGACATAACAAACACAAAGCTCTCTTCGATTCCTAGTCCTATACAGACCTTTCAGATACAAAAAGTTTAAACAGAAGAGCAAGAAAAATCTCAAATATCACTACGCTTTTTATTAGCTCATATTTTCTGACAGCGACCTGTAACCTCTGTCCAGACAGCCAGTCAGGCAGAACCCTTCCAGTTCCCACAGCAGATGCTCTCCTCCTCAAACACAGGCTTGAGATTCACAGTACCACTTCTACTAAACATCAACAGCTTCTGGAAAACACCGCTGACTTTCCCCACTGCCCCGCTGTTGGTTTTTCCCTCTGGCAAGGTGTAACTTCATGGCTGTCTTTTGTGTACCCTTTAATGCATTCTCTCACAAAGGCAGCTGTGAAGCTCAAGATTTCTGTTTGTATGCTAGATTCGTTATGTGAAGCAGAAAAGAGCACCACATGCTCTTATTCGCAGAGGAGAATGAGAAAGCTAAGGTGAATAGAACACTTAAAGCAGAGAGACACAGGCACGCAGGTTCAGCTTTGCAGGGCTGGCTGTCATCCATGCAGAGGGCCAAAGTATGGCCTCTGCTGAATTTGAATCAGTCTTCTGTGAACCTACTACTAGCTTAATGAGTTGAGAATTAGATTAAACCTGGTATTCTGTGGATTTCTATATTGTTGTTGGGCCTGTACATGCAATTTATTCTCTTATTTTCTTTTTCTTAAGGAATTTATTTTCCTTGGTACCAGTGTGTGTCTGACAATTCAAAATTCCTTAATAAATCTAAAGTTACTGGGGAAAGGATGGACAAACAGCTAGTTAAACCTAGTTGCATAAAACAAAATACAAACAACCTTGAACATATTTCGTAGTGTTTGGTAAGTGTTGAACTAAAAAAAAACTGTTTGAGAGCAAACTACTGCAACACTATGACTATTCAAAATGAAGGCCTTCTCATGTATTATCAATGCAACTGTTTTCTTGGATTAATACTGAGGAGGTTGCTCTCACCCATGCCTAATCAGCCAGAAATTCAGGATGACAAGTTACTCATTCTAGTTCACCATTAAATCCTCAGGCCTCGATAGGATCAATAGCTTACTTATACATCTTTTGATAAAACCCTTGATTAATAATGTTAATTGTGATTACTGATGATACTTCTGTGGACAACACCACATCTGTAGAAATGCATTGCAAATATGGTAATAATTTGCCCTGTTTCAACATATGCTGAGAAAACTATTGTTCTTCCTTACCCAGCTGTTCATTTTCCGAAGTCCAAGCAGAGCCTGAACCTGGACATCTTTTTTTCAGTGTGAAAGATTTTTAAAGATGAGGCCAGGTGGTTATATTCTGGACACAGGAGCACATAACAGTTTGTAACACAAAGAAATTGGTTTCCTTTCCCCAAGATTACTGAGAAGTATTTAACTTAAAGAAAACGTGATCTGCTAAAACCCAAGCCTCTTTGAGTATCTCTTCAACTTAATTTTACCAGTTTTACTTCAAAAAGAGCCTTCTAAATAAAAGCAAAGAATAAAAGGGAAGTTTACAGATTTGGATATCCAAAGCTATTCTCCTTTAAGAGGCTAATTTCTAAATTCTTTGGTAAGAAACATTGGAAACCGTGAGATAACAGGGATGCCAGACAAAGTCTGGGGATTAAGTTATTTTCCTTTCCCCTCTAACATGAATAAATATTAGCCATCCAGTATATTCCTTTTAGTGTATTGCATTCTCAGTTGTTAATAACAAGATACCAATTAAAATACAAAGTCAATGGGAGACAAGAATCACCCTGTGACTAGACTGTGAGGGTGTGCAGGATCACCCAGGTTAATCTGATTTTGCAGCTTTGATAGAGCTAAGTGCTGGGAAAGATCAGATGACACATAAGATAATTAAAAAACATTAGAAGGAGGGCTTCACATTTTTGCATTTAGCAAGAAGCTTTAATGACTCCCAGGGCATTAGAACATAACAT
This sequence comes from Limosa lapponica baueri, assembly GCA_002844005.1. NCBI lineage: Eukaryota > Metazoa > Chordata > Aves > Charadriiformes > Scolopacidae > Limosa > Limosa lapponica. The sequence goes on from KZ506108.1 coordinate 238,819, forward strand.
GTATCTTGTTGAGAGAATACAAACCTGGTGTTACAACAAAATAATTGTTTGATTAGATGATGGGGATGGGTGAAGAGGGAGAAGGGGGATTAATATGCATTTTACATTGTCTGAATAGCCTAAGGGAAAGTATAATTTAATTAGGTCTACGTATATTTTTAAGAGACACCATGTTCATAGCTAAAGAAGAAAATGTCTGTGTTCTCAAGCAGTTAAGCAAGAAGAGTGCTAACCTTCAGTGTGCTTTCATCAAAATAAATAAATAAAAAGGACCATATAACTGATTTCCTAAAGGCAGTCGAAATCAGTCTGAATTAATTATATGGTGAAAAGCAGTTGCAAATGCAAAATAATGAGAAGATAATATCCTGGAGTTAAAGAACATACAGACAATAGGCACAGGAAAATTGATTACACCAGCTCAAATGAATTGTGGTAATACTGAGAAGTGGGCCTTCTACTGGAAATTTTCACCAAGTGCTTTGGAATTTGTTTATATGCATTCATATGTGTGTATTCAAATTGGCACCAAGACCCTGCTATAGGAGTGGCTGATGCCCATGCTATTTTCTTCTCATCCCAGTACAACACCTTGATGGGGTTAGCAGGAGAATAAAGCTGATCATAAGGCAGAATCCTAATAAGACCACAGCCTTGAGGAAAAACAACCACAGAGAGAAAGGTGTGAAGGCTCAGGGTTAAAAGTCCATGGACAAGTGTCCCCTGTGGATACAGCTGTGCAAACCGAAGCTGCAACTGCCTTCAGGTGCCTTCCCAGTGGCTAACACAAATGCCTCCCTGGCCTTTCGTGGTGGGCCACAGAGATCTGGAGTCCTGCAAAGGACTTGCTTCCTTTTGACTGAAAAAAGCAGTTCTGAGACAGAGACATCTTCCTGTGAAAAACAGGTGAAAACCTAGAAACAACCTGTTAATTAGCTGAGAGGAGACCATGGAGGGATGCTTATGGAAAGAGAAAGGGAGAATGCTCAGGAAAAGTGATATTTATTTAAAAAATATATACATGCATGTATGCATGATGAAAACAAAAAGATTGAGCTGGGAGGAGAATGAAACAATGACAATTATGTATTTCTGCACAAAAGGCAAAAGCGAGAAAGAAGATGGATTTCTGTAAGTCTGCTCAGTATCTTTTGCCATGAATATTTTGAAGGACATAAATTTCTGTAACAAAAGTTTAGATCTGCTTTACTGGTTTTGTAGGACAGAGTTTACTAAATAATTCATTGGAAACTAGAAAAGGTCTCTTTCTGGATTTCTTTGATATTTGACACAAATAATTGTTTTCCTTTTACCACATTACTACAAAGATGTCTTAACTGCTCTAAAGTGTCTCATGTTAGCTGGTCGGAAAGTGAACTGTATTTCTAAATCCCTTGTGGTCCCCTTTGACAGATGAGTCTTCTCTTATTTTTGCCAGCCTTCCTTGTATTCCTAAAGGAGCAGAAGAGACCAGCCTCATGGAGAGTTGGATCTTGATAGTACTAACGCAGAGCAGACGTGGTCTGTCGGAAAGAACCTGTGACATTCCCGCGCCTTTGCAGCAATTTGAATTACAGATTCAGACAAAGCAGCCTGTTGTCTCTGGTTTAGATTTTTATTTGCATTGAAGAGCCAACTTCTCAGGAATGAAGCATGCATATAAAATAGAAAGCAAAGGGAGGAAAATAGAAGGTTGATCAAGATGCAAGTGAATGTGTATAACTGTCGATTCCACGCTGTTTTGCTTTAATGTATGTTCACCATGGCACATCAGGCCTCTGAAACGCATTGGCATGCTGCAGCGCTCGGCTCACTAAGATGCTCCAGCTGCGTAGGAGGTGCATTTGCTCCCCTCTGGCCATGGCCTGCCCCTCTGCCTGTCCTGGGATCTCCGGGAGATGGGCAACTCAGCAGGTGTAGCACACACAGTACAGACAGCAGGTAAGTCTGGCAGCCATTTCACAAGCATAAATGTTGTTATTCCCACTTCTGTCACAGTTTGGGAAAGGATTTTTGGGGTTTTTTTTCTAATATCTGTGAAATCCTCTCTCCCTTAAGGGAGAATGGGAGAGCAGCAAGAGAACCAGACCAGATTTTTTGGCTCTTGTTACAGTCTCTTTCTCCCTACAGGCAGCAAAAGAAATAGCTAAGAGGCCTCCATGTGGGCAGAGCAAAAGCTGTCATTTTGATTTCTCCTGGTTGTGCAACTGAAAGTGCTCAGCAAAATCCAGAGCTAATCCCTGTAGCTAATCTCTCCTACCACTCTCCACCACCGAATAAAGGCTGCTGACAGCCCTCCCACTGATGATGACTTTCTGGCCAAGGGAGAGATTGGTCATAGCCTTGTGGATACCTGGTCATAACCTTGTGGAGACAGAGGCCCCCACAAACCTGGCGGGGAACTTCGTAGGGTGGCAGAGAAGTAACTTCATCAGGGATGCTAAATTCTGCATCATCCACTGCTATGCCAGGCCTTCCTTATTCAGAAGAGGGCAGCAGCCCAGTCCTGTAAGGAGACACAGATAAGCAAAGAAGACTTCATTGTTGCTGCTTCTTCTGCTGCCACCCCAGTTGCTTCGGCATGGCTGGCTCTCACACAGTGGTTACATTGAAAAAGCCAGCAGCCAGCCCCAGTGAGCTGGCCCACTAAGCAAACCAGGGGATCGTAGCAACCCAAGGTCCTTCAGTCTCTCCAGGCTCAACTTGCAGAAGATCAAATACATACCAGGTTCACAGCTCACTCCCTGCTCCATGCAACTGCTGAGGAAGATGTCTCTGACAGTCATTCATTGTCTAACTCATGGCTGCACAGCAGGACCTCCTATGAAAGATAGACACAATTCTCACCACAGATGGATATTAGCTTTATTAAAGAAGTCATTCAGATGAGGAGAATGAACCTCACAGTCTGTGGGCTATGCTTCACGTGGGAAGAGTTACATTCCATGTGCACATTGCATTCACCTTCCTCCGCAAACAGGCTCCAGTATAAAGCACCAGGATATTTGTGTTCAGATTCCCCTGGAAACAATGGGTTTCCAAATAAATTGGATGCTGCATTACATCTCTTTTCCACTGGGGAGGAGGGGGAGACAATAAATTTAGAAACAAACCAAGAGTGACCCAGAGCACAAAAGAAAATGAAATCAGAGGGAGAGCAGGGAAGGCTCATAATAAAAGCGTATCCCTTTGAAGCCACTTTCACATACATACTTTTCCCTCTAGCTGCAGCCATTTTGCAGAGCTTTATTAAAATAGCATCTCTGCAGAGGAATTACTTAAAAGAGAGAAGTAATAGATTTTCCACAACCAATGAAAACAAACCCCCTAGAAGCAAGAGCGGTTTTCTTTCCCAGACAGGAGCGCTTTAATTCCTTTCTCATCTTCATCCATTGCAGGGATGAGATGGATCAAACCACAGCAGAGGTTTGTTATGGTGCTGCCAGCTGTCTGGGGAATGCACTGGCCAGTCAACAAACTAGTTAAACAACCAAAGACACTGCTGCTAATGCCCTGCAACCCTGAATCGGGAGGCAACAAATATCCTTTTTGAAGTGGGTAACGGGGCCACACTGACAAAGCGCTTCAGTGACAGTTTTGTGTTGTTGGTTTTGGGCAGCATTTCAGCAACTTGAGCAGGAGGAGGAGTGGGAGGAGGTGTGGTCTCTGTGGGCAGCTTGCTGTCTGTGGGAATAAAACAGAGCAGATGCAACCCTTGTATGCAGCCGATCAAATTTCCTGGCACGCTGAGGTATTTGAATTGCAGATTTATGGCTCTTCCTAGTTCTTTTTTTTTTTTTTTTATTTTTATTGAAGTGGCAGTTCTGGGGAGTTTGGTTTTTTTAATATTTTTTGTATAAACTATAGAACAGGCAGGAATAAAATGCAACTATACTGGAGAAAAATGGGAATTGTAGAGACATAGAATGGTTTAGATTGGAAGTGACCTTAAAGATCATCTAGTTCCAAGATCCACTGCCATGGACAGGGACACCTCCCACTAGACCAGGTTGCTCAAAGCCCCATCCAACCTTGCCTTGAACACCTCCTGGGACAGGGCATCCACAACTTCTCTGGGCAACCTGTTCCAGTGTCTCACCACCCTCACCGTAAAGAATTTCTTCCTACTATCTAATGTAAAACTACCCTCTTTCAGTTAAAACCGTTACCCCTCATCCTACTGCTACACTGCCTTATAAAGAGTCCCCTCCCCATCTTTTCTGTCGGCCCCCTTTAAGTACTGAAAGACTGCTGTAAGGTCTCCCCGGAGCCTTCTCTTCTCCAGGCTGAACAGCCCCAGCTCTCAGCCAGTCTTCATAGAATAGCTGCTCCAGCCCTCCAACCTTCTCTGGACTCATTCCAAAGGGTCCATGTCCTTCTTATGTTGGGGACTCCACAGCTGGACGCAGTACTCCAGGTGGGCTACACCAGAGCGGAGTACAGGGGCAGAATCACCTCCCCCAACCTGCTGGGCATGTTCATGTTATACGCTTACATCTTGGCTGCTGCTGAGACCCAGACAAGTGGGCTGCTTGCTGAGACTCAGACTCATTCTGTAAGTGTGGGGAGTTTCAGGCTAGGTTTCTGGAAACAGGTACTCAGATATCTAGGGAAAAAGGAGCTCTTGCGGAAGGCTGTAGCTGTGTTGTAACAGGCTCAGTTAGTGCTAGTCATGGGTGTGACAGACAAAATATAAAGTATAGCAACTCTTGCTTATCCACCAAATTTAACAGATAAGGTGATCTTCAGGTGATCTGACCCACTTCTAGTCCATTAGGGGCCACTAGAGACAAGGACGGGTTGAGCCCATAGGACATGCTGTTTAGCAGGTCTGCGGGAGCACTTTAAAGATCTTCTGCACCATTTCTTAGGAGCGTGAAGAGAGCGACCCCCAAGTAAGACCCAGTCCTCGGCATGCTTGTGCCACGTGCACAACCTGGGGCATGAGAATGAGCTTGGCAATGGAAAGATCCAAAAAGCGGAAAGTGATTGGGGAAGGAAATTCAGAGTTTCATTTAGTGTTGTCCAGAACACACTTGTCCCTGCTTGACTGCAGCAGGGACATCTGCCTTAACTTTCCCTGGAGGTGAAAACAAGCTTCTTTTGCTCAGAATCCTGGAGTCAGAGAGGACCCATGGGTTTGCTGCTGACAAGGAGCTCTCCTATATGAAAAATATACTAAAAATATCCCAGATAAAAAAGAGCTTCTGACTAAAGCAACAATTTTAAAAGATAGGATAAAATAAAATAAATAAAATTTAAAAACCCACACAGAGCAGATAGCTATGGTTCAAGTTGAACAAAAGCATCAAAACTGAACTGTAAATCTGACATTAATGTTCAAGGCAACACCCATTGCAGTAAACATATTTGTTCTTCTGCTAAATTAGGATACTGCTTCTTTGAAAGGAAATCTGTCTTTGCTGCAGTTTCTAGCAAGAGCTCCCTCTAAAAGGTAGTTCATTCCAACATCCTTTGGAAAAAGATTAAGGGATCAGAGACCAAAACCGTCACAACCTCTGTAACGTTATAAGTAAATCCCTTTACCCTAAATAACAAGCTTTCTACACTAACCCTGGCTTGTTTGACTTCTGCTCCTGAGAGCTAGAGTCTTGAGCTACTTTAAGTCTTGTAAGCAGAAGAAAGCATATTATTCTTATATTTCCCCTTTATTTAATGCCTCCAGACAATCTCTGGGACAGCACTGCACCACGACTCTGGCTTCAGACAATTTAACCAGGCAATTACTGATTTTCCCACACTTCTCTGGCTGACAGTACTCACTGCAGGCAGAAAATAAATGCTTCATTGGGGCGGATGGAGGAGGAGAAGAGGCAAGAGAGAAGGAAACCAGACAATTTTTCCAGATCTGCTTAATTCTCCCAGTTACCTTTCTGCGTCTATTTCTCTGCTATCTCCTTTCCTGTGCCATTAACGTCTGCAGCAAGCTGGAGATAAGGTGCTATGGGAACACACGGATGTAGTTTTCGCCCTTTTCCACTGAAAAAAATTCTGATATCCAATCTGAATGAGTGAATCGGCCTCATTCATTATAGCACGTAAGAGGGTTGAGACCTGTCACAGGCACAGCTGTAGTAAAGACCATTCCTGACCAGGAACAGCAGGATTGTAGAAGTACAATATGTAAGTGCAGTAACATCTCTATTATATCTGTGTATACACCCGCTAAAGCTATTTGTTTACGGACCATGGAAAATATCAGTTCTTGCCTTCATCAAAATGAGCACTGAGCTGAGAGAAAGCTAAGTAAGCAATACAACGTCACAGCAAAGCAAGTTCTGTTACTTGTCTGTGTAAAAGTTACCAGCCCGACACATTCCTTTTCTTTCGATAAGATTTGACTGACTGCAGCAGAGTTAATCCTGCCTTACAGTGGCATAAGTGATAATGATCTCTGGAGTTTTCATAAAGGCTGGTGATCTAAATTCTGTGCATTTTTGTAGCACACAGCTGGGACACTCCCAAATGCATTGTATCCTAGGCCTTTTATTCCATTTAAGATACCTCTGACAATCTAAAACTGCTCTGACTTGCTCAGATATGCATTTATTTACTAAGAGCAGTATTTATTTATTCTATTAAATACCTAAGATATAGAAATAACACAGTATTCTAATACAAAAACATTGCCATAAGACTGTACAAGCCTATTTATAATTAAATTAATAATGTTGATAAAATGTTATTAAATAATTATAATTTGTGGAAGCTTGAGAATTGATAAATAAGGATCAGCAGCTTAGCATTATTGGTAACCTGTCCCTGATACGGTGTGCTATGAGAAGACATAACATGTAATGCAAGCCATATCGTACCGGGCTTGACTTTCATATCCCAGGATGAGTTTTCAAATCTGCCAGGAAGTGTGTGTATATATATATATATATGTATATGTAAAATTATAATTTTATACATATATAAATACATATGCGTGTGTGTGTGTGCACACTAAATCACTTGCTTCAGTAGTTTCATGTCTGGATGCCTTTACCTCCCCACAGTGCTTGCCCCCGCATGAAGTGGGAAGGGCTGTTGCTTCCTCTCACACGAACAAATTCACAGGCTTAATTAACACTGGAAAGTTTGTCAAGCTAAAGGTCTAATTATAAATGCAGTGCAAATCACTAGCACCCACAACCTCCTACTGTCTTTCCCACCAGCTGGACCATCCATTCCAGCAGAAACTCCTTTTGAAGCTGACACAAATCTGACACTCAGCAAAACACAGTAGTAAAGCTGTTTGTTTGCCATGGTGTCTCTCCCACAGAAATAACTTCAGCTTCCACAGCCCAACCCCCTTTTAGGATTTCTCAAGGTCTGAAGAGAAGAAAGAGGCCCATAACCTAGCAGAATCAATGTCGTGAGTGGAAGGCTATCCCCACCCAGGTCCCGTGAGTACAGAAATGGTGCCAAAGCATCATCCATGCTGCTCTACACAGAGCAAATCCTATGCAGGGGGAAAAATTTGAAGAAAGTTAAACTCCCCATTCCTGTCACTTATAGTTAGTGCTACCAATTTTCTATAGGTTTTTGGTTTTTCAATCTTTTATAAAACAAGTCTTTTTAATTCCATAGAATCTCAGACTCTTCAGTGATCAAAAGGTTTTGGATTTGGAGAGTGCTATTTCACTTTTTCTTTTTTTTTTTTTCAATCTTTTCTTCTCTCAGTATAAGCACTGGGGAGGTTTTTGCTGGCCTCAAGACACTTCCATTGTCCTGACACCTTAGCAGAAGTTAGGCACAGCAGGGATGCCCAAACGCCAAGTGAGCAAAGCCCATAAATAGTTGTACAGCATGGGAAACCCTAACTGAAAAGTAAAGAGCTGTGAACATCTGGCATCACAGGCAGTGCTCTGAATACTCTGTCTTTGTATCACATGTATGCACGGCGCTAATTGCCTAACATTCTCCACAGCCTCCTGCCAAGTAAACACCCAAGAGCAGTAAAGGGCTTTTGTTGGACCTTTCCAGTCTGGTACTCCCCATGCAAAGAAGCATTGTTATAGGTGGCTTTTCATCCAGTGACCCTTCCTCCCCTGCTCACTGGTGGGGTCATTTTACTCTTCTGGTAAAAAGTACCTCTGGAGCCTGTTTTGGAAATAGAGAGGAGATGCAGAGGGGATGCAAACAACCATTTCAAGGCTCTTTTTCTGCTGCTAGAACAGGAGAGAGGTGTTATAGCTGCCCCAGTCCCCTTCCCCACCTCCCAGTTACTGGTGTGCTGTGGGGTGCTCTCAGCTCATACCAAACAGCACGGGAGGTGAGGACCCGCTGGGGAAGCATGTGCTGTCACACGGCCATCCTTCAAGCGAGACCAGACAAACACATGTTCAAGCTGGGCATCCCACCCAGACACTTCTTGGCTGCCTGCTGTGGCCGCCACATGTTCTGCCTGCAGAGAACACTATGCAAACAAGCCTGAGAGAGAACAGCACAATGTTTTTTATATATATATATGTATATATATAATATTCATTTAATTATAACAAGCATTTTGTGGAATAAGCTGAATCTGAAAAGGAGGAGAGAGGAGGGAATCGGTAGGTGGTGTGGGTTTTGTGTCATCTTTATTTATTTATCTATTTGTTTATCTATTTATTTATCTATTTATTTACCAAATTTATTTGAAGTATCAACTGAAAGTTGAAATCTCTCATGTACTTTGTCAGGAGCTGAACTTGTTTCCTATTTGGTATACATACTTTTGCCATTGGTTTCCAAACCTTGATTTGGGAGGCCTGTGTATAGGTGATTCAAGAATAATTTTTCCTTTTGTTGTTGATTATGCTGCATGAAAATTAGTACAATATCAGCCTGTTTCTCTGTTATTCCACACCTCTGCAAACACCACAACAAGACACTGCAAGATAAAATCTAAGACCCAGAACCTCTGTGGTACGTAGGTACATCACTTCCACTGATTTCTCTGGAAAATAGACCATTAATACTTTGGGGGATTGGTTCTTAGGGTGCAGACTTGAATCCAGTCTAATTTTCCAATAGTTCAGATCCTTTTTTCTTTTTATTTTTAGACTATAAGCTACAGCTCAGTTAAATTTGGATGAATGCAAAAGAATTGCAAAGCTTTTTCAAATTTCTCAAATGTGCCAACTGAACTTAAAAACGTAATTTGTGCAGAATCTTCTGTAGGCTTTCCACTCTGGCCTAAATTAATGTAAGAACATCCATATGAAACTCACGGTATTTCTATGTTGTTATCATGCTCATTGTTGGACCAGCTGGTACAGGAGATTAATGCTAAAAAGTGAGTCACAGAAGTAAAAGTGTATTCAGAAATATGTAATATGCAAGTTATAAATAAGATTTGTTGATGCTTATGAGGAGCTATCCCAATAAAAAACATTATTTCAATTTAAATGAAAACCAGAATTGATAAATAAAAGCATAACTAGGCTAATATTAGAAATTTTATCTTCGTATTTGTCTAGAAATTCTGGCAAACCCTTGGTGGGAGAAGCATGAAAAAAATAATTTCTCCATTGAGAATAGGGCTGTTGTCACAGTGTGGCCCTTTCTGTTTCTAATAAGGATCAAGGCTGCACTTTCACTGCATCTTGTATAACCTAAAAAACCTCTGGAGAACTTGCAGATGTAAAGCACAGGGAAAAAAAAAAAAGAAACTTTCTCAGCTCTTTGACATGAAAGAATTTTCTTTTTAGACAGTTGACTGCCAAATTCACCCGTAGAATTCTTCTGCAAAGTGCATGGATTTTGGGCCTCCATCTCAAAAAATACCAGACAGACATCAGCGTTAAGACATCTGCTCCACAAAGGCTGTTAGATATTAACCAGCAACATAATCAACAGTCATCATCACGCAGTTGGGGTCTTCAGGCTTTGCCAGGCAGCAGCATCAAAGCCATAGTGACAATATAACTTTACAACTGAAAAGTTAACCCCCTCCAGAGCGCATGCTCATTTCTGGGAGACCTTCAGCCATGTCACTTAATTTAAAGATGTGCGATGTCCGGGGATTCAGTAGTGAAAGACATCAACTGTAAATCTCTAGTCCAAGTCCTTCTGCAGTGCTAGCATCAGACCAGCATCATGATCCAGTGGGTGTTTCACAACCAGGCAGATGTACATTGGTGCTCCCAATGCACAAGCCAGTGCTCAAAATGAAGGAGAGAAGTGACAATATTTAGTTTTCTTGCTGTGCAGGATGCCACATCAGAGCAGGCAGTTGTTGCCTACAACCTACACAGCTGCGCCCCACATCTAAAAAGAAGAAAAACAAAGTAATACAGCTATTTTTTTCCTTTGGTTAAAAGGGTCTGTGTGATTCAGAGCGAGGATGACACTGCCTCTGTGCCAGACTATCTCCTTTGTCATGGGATCATGAAGATGCAGATTCTCTGCAGGGAGAAGTACTGATGGCAATGTATTATTGAAGAAAAGCATAGTGCTTTGGCTCAGATGTTGATTCCCATTATAAGGCAATGCTGTGACAATGTTCTGGTAATACAATGCATTTTGGCAGTGTTTTGCTTCGTTGCCCTTTTTAATAAAATAGGGGAAAAAATACTAATGAAAAGTCTGCTTCGTGAATTAGCTCAGGTGACAGTCCTGTTTCTCATATGCAGACCACAGAAGAGCCCTCTTGACCACCAGACCTTGCATCTGCTCCTACTTTGTGACTTCTTCTGTTCCCCAAAGACAACCTGATTTGCATTGCAGATGTTCCTTTAATCCTCAGGTCCTACTGCAGCATAGCATTGCTTACAGCTGGCTTGACAGAGGCACAGCAGTTCAGCTGTGAACACACATCATCTCCTGGTTACAAGTGTGCCTACATGTTGCTGCCCCTCTGCCACCCCTGCTCCATGTCACTGCCTTCTTGGAGTCTGCTATCTGAGGTATTGTGTGAGTGCTTTCTGTTTTCAAACAAAATGAGCAAAGATCTACTGCTTACACTTGTTAACTTACTTAACTGGGAGGGGAGGGCTTTTAGGGCTTTTTAGGGCTGGGAGCATTTCTGCAAGTGGCAGAGCCACCAGAGCTGGGGGAAAAGTCACCTCCTGCAGAGAAGGTCAGGCAGCAACCCAGGAGAGGTGGGCTCCATCCACCACCATTCCCCACTGCTAGATCGGGTGGAAAGCCTGTGTCCCCTTTCTTGGGTGTCTTGGAGTTATTTGGTGACGAAAGCCAGACTTCAACAAAAACTGCAAGCGTTTATTACAACTGGGGAGCAAAGCCAGCCCAGAAGGCAGAGGCAGAGCCCCGCTAGTTTGTAGGTGTGGGATTATCACCTGCCTCAAAACAGCACTCCTTCCCTTCCATTCTTGACTCCCATGTTATGACACTTCTCAAACTGCACAAGAGTTTGGTGCTAGCTCCCGCTGGGTGGATAGGAAGCCTCTGATGCTCAAGCAACAGGATTTCAGCCTGATTTATGGCAACACAAATTTAATCCTCATCTACAACACAGCAACTAGTATTCTCCCTCAGATGAAGTTCTTAAACAAGAAAGAAAGTGTCAAGTCAAAGCCACTCTGAAGAAAAATACCAGATTGTATCCTATCATCATCTGCTTTTTTTGGCTTAAGCCAATTTGTTAAGTCATTAGTTAAACTGAACCAGCTCCCCTGCCTCAGTAGCTATCACTGGTGCAAGGCTTTTTTAAATATCAGGGCACACATAGACAAATTCAGAAGCCATTTATCAATCAGCTCTCCCTCTAGAAAGAGAAAGTAGGGTTTCAACTACCCTCCCAGTATCATGACTTTGTCTTCCCCTTGAAACTGAGTGAGACCTCTGCAGGTGAGGACAACAAAAAGCTTGCTGAGTCAGTATTTTGGTTCTGCTTCTTGGCCACACACTAGCCCTGTTTTGCAGCTAGGCTCCCACTCTCGTGCATTCTTTGTCCCGTAGCCAGAGATTTGGCAGTATAAAGCACTTCCTTCCCAGTCCTGAAAGAAATACAGAAAAATTTCTTATGCTTTTAGAAAAATTTTGCATATGAATGAAATCCATCTTCTAACTGCCTGCTTCTCTTTTTCATGGTCAAATGTACAAGTGAAGAAAAAGCAGCACAGAGATTTTGCATGGGTCACTTAGCAACCAAGTATTAAGCACAGAATCAATTTTCATCTGGGACTAAAGATCAGGTGTTGAAGAAGAACATGGAGAGAAAGATCCTTTCAAAATTGGGGCAGATTGGATTAAAATGGTTGCAGTGTGTTCCTTAGATGAAAGAGGGAAAAGGGTATTTTTCCCACTTCTTGTCTCTAAATTTGTGTTAGATTCTGAAATGAGTCCCAGCAGGAAGAATAAAATGCACATCTGAGAAAGAAAGTGGTTTCTATACTAACATGGGATTTCTGTTGGTTGTGATGGCTGTGGATTTTGAGTTAGGGGTTTTTTTTCTAAGAGTCCCAGCATCTTTTCTCAATCTTGGCATTTTGGGCTCTGCTTAGAGAAAAGAAAAAAGAAATGCATGAAAGCAGATTTGGTTAGCAAGATGGGTAGTAGAGAATAAGAAATGAGAAACATTGTGAGGAGGGGGCACATTCAGAAGGCAAGAGGTCCCTCAGAGGAGCTCCTGTGAGCTCCAGGAGATACAGTGCTTTTTCATCCATCCCTGCCTCTCTGCACCCCTGGTGTTCACTAAAGCCTCTCCCCACTGAAATGCCTGCATTAGTAACTCACACAATATCAAGTGAAGTATGGAAGTGGCACTGCCCTCAAGAAGGGTTGAATATCAGAACTTTCTCAATCACTGAAAGGTTATTTTAAAATGCTGCACATTTACACTTTCTGAATTGCCTTGAAACGGTTACAGCAAGTTGACTCTGGCACTAGCTCTTTGTGAACCCTGAACAAATCAAACATCAGCTCTGCAAAAAAAAATGAGAGATGATATTTCCTTCATAGTGACCCTTTAAATCACCAGATCCTTGGAAGAAAGCTGATGTGTGTGCCCTGATTCAAATACTTATCACCATTTTTGAAGATCCACATATCTCTTACTCTGTCTTGTGAAACAGCAGGATGGGCACTAAATGAAAAGCTATCTTTAATTCAGTTTTACCAAGATATCCTCATCATCTTTTTTAAGCAGCTTTTTAAGTAATTCCCTCCCTTTCGTAATCTGAAAGGTCATTTTAATTCAGGGCCCCTTTAACCTTATTAAAAGCTTTTCCCCTGAAGGAAAAGGGGGTTCTGGAGTTCGTTTTTTTTTTCACATCATTCTTTCTAAAATAAATGGGCCCCTCTATATTGAGATTATACTTTGTCATTGGCATTGCTTAGCTACAGTTTGCATCCCTAATACCCTTAATAAAACTCCTATTTCTGCATTTGTTAATACATTTCATTTAGTACTTCCTAAAAAGAGAAGAAAAAGGGGGAGAAAAAAGAAAAAGTTCTCAGAGAAATCAATGTTAGGGAAAGGCATTTAATTAATATTTTTCAACTTTAATGATACAGAGCCAGTTGAAATTCAGTTAACAACAGGGAATTATTTCTGTCTCACATGATTATGTCTCAGCATAACTTTTATAATTGTGATTGCCAGGAATGTGATTATTAAATCCACATATCTCATCACTGTATCTGAATGAATAAATGTGTTACATTGCCAGCTTTTAAATACGTTTAGCTGTACAATATCCTGCCAATAAATTTATTCATTTTCTGTAAATATGGTCAAAACCTCACAGACTACAGTGGGTTATAAAACCTGAAGACATTTATAGGATTACTTGTAGCTTATATCTAGGTTTCTACTACTTCTGACTTCAAAGTTTTGCATGGATTATAGAGACGCATTGCTTTTAATCACCCTTTTTAAGAGAGATCTCTCCACCATTATCAGACTTACCCAAATTATTTTAAAATGTAAATGTTTCCTTAAAATTAGTTTCAAGTAATTCTGCAGTGCCATAGCCTGTATCCTCAAAGAGCACATGACATACTCAATGTCGTATGCAGGTTGTGGAAAATCACTCACTCCCACCAAGTAGTCATTTGAGACTCGAAAAGGGAAGTCAAAGGAAAGATTTGCACTTGCTTCTCTGAGCATTAATTTTAGGTGCAGGATGAAATTATAAATATTATTAGAGTGCCTCATTTTAAGAAACATCCTTTTTAAGAACCACCTTCCCCAGAACTGCCATTTCCTGGGGCAGAAGCAGTAACATCCTTTGTCTGGCAAAACTTACAGGTGTGTTACCAGCTAAAAGTTCTGCTTGGAAGATCTGCTTGGCATCCTCAAGTTGTCCATTTTGTAACATCAAATCTTTCAATGTGATCATCAACATCAAATCTTTCAAATCAAATTTGTAACATCAAATCTTTCAATGTGAAGTGACCTTATGTCTGCTCCTCTGCTTTTACCAGGCAGGCTAACAACTATGTAGCAGCTACGGGAAACAGTCAAAATGCCATAGATGATGCATTTTGACTCATTTTTCCTCTTTTAAATAAAATCCAGCTATGTTTCAAAGCCAGCTACTCTTCTGAAATGGTAAGTCTGAATGCTGACTTTTCTACTCTTTTTCCTTCTTTTTTTTTACTTCCTCCCAACTTCATCCACATAAAAGAATATGACTCAGTTTAGGTCATTGCAAAACTGCTTCTCAGCAAAAGCCAGCTGCCTGCAAATTTTTCTCTCGTTCTTTACCAGATCCCACATGTACTTCATTGTGTCTCTCATTATCTATCACAACATAACTGCTTGCACAGTACAGTAGAGATAGATCATTCTGTGCATGTTTCACACCTTTGAAAAGCCAGTTTTATTCTATATCCAGTAAAGAAAGTGCTGGCAGATGATGATTTTAAATGGAAATCTGAATACACCCCACCAGTTTCTGTTGATTGTGTATGTGCTCTCCCACACCCCTTCTCCTTGAGAACAGAGAAGAAACAATACAAACTGGTTCAGATAAATTTAGCTAGTTACTCTGGGCTAACTCCACCCTGGGTTTCTTCTATTAAGAATAGATTGATATTGAGATCAGTGTCCTACAGGATCAGCCATTAATTCAAAAGAAATACCTGCCACGGGAGCGAGGAGCAGAATGTAAGATAATACTTTATTTGACAGAGGTATGATCGAGAGGTCCATGGCCAGGGAAGATAGCCAGGATCTCACATTGGCCAATTCAACTTCTTGTGTGGCCAAACCGCTTTTGTTTCAATTTCCCAGCCTCTGAAGCAGAGGTGATACTTATTCACTACATCTACCTTACGGGTCTGCTCTGAGATTAATCAATACCCGTAAAGTCCTTTGAAGATCAAAAGAACCATGAGAAAAATAAGGGCTAATATGACAAACAGACCTTTTCAAATAACAGCGTTATAGCTGCAGGTATACTTGCTGGACCTGGTGGCACTTTTATTTTCCTCCCCAAATCCGTTTCAAGGAGCCCAAGCAACCATTATCATATAACAGCGGCACCGAGATCAATGGCACTACAGCAGAGATGAGCTTGGCCAGCATGTAAATTCCTGGGTAAGTCCTTTGAAACAATGTGAAAATCCTATTCTATTAATGTTATCTTGCCCTTGCAGGCACAACCTTAAACCTTAAGTTTTCTGAGCTTGTGTTTTATGATCTCTCCTTGCCTAGCTTTATAGCAATAATTTATGCAGCCTTCTCCTTTGGGCACTTTGTGTATCACACGCTTTCCCTGGCTGGGGCTCGCAGCAAACCTCATTGTGCATTGCCCCGTCATCTAACGAGAGCCCCAACGTGTGAATGTCAGACAACACTGGACGGGATGTGGCAATGCAACTAGCCAGTCATCACCTGAAACATACGAAATGTTATGCTATCAAACAGCCGCCAAGGAGCTCAGCCTGCTTATTCTGCATTTTGAGTGCCCAGGTCTGCAATTTTCATTACTGATAAAGACCCAGCACCAGGTGAGAACTGTTTGCTGCTTGGACTTAGTCATGGTCATAGTGCTGGATACTACATCTGAAAGCCTAACAAGAAAGGCCTAAAATGAAGACAAAGCATTTCTGGATAGATTCTCAAAGCGGGGTGAAGCCCTGTCTCCGCTCCTTGCCCCTGCAACTCCTGGCTGCCCACCACTCTGCCTGCTATGCTTCCCACCTCTCCTGCTGCCTACCAGCCCCAACCCTTGCCTTCCATCGCTCTCCTGGCAGCTGCAGCTGCCCCTGGAAGATTATGCGCAAGGCTGAAACAAAACACAGCCATTTGCTCACAGGAGGCTCTATTCTGATGTCTCTTAAAAAGCTTGCAAAAGACACCAACTGCTTTTTCCCCAGAGTCTAATGTTTGCACCTCAGTTGCTACTAGTTAAGGTGTCCGCTCACCCCAAGCAAATTCAGAGTTAATTGGCCAAGACTTTTGTATTCTATTAAATCCACAAACTTTCTCTTTTCCACAGCACTGCCTTTCAAACATAACAACACAACACACAACACGTATAGAGCAGCTGTGCCTCACACCCACATTTCTCACCCTTGTCCTTCTCTTTCTCTCCTCTTTGCCTTAATTGGGGTGAGCCAAGCACCATTTGTCATGTGGGATCTTGGAAGATCGGGAAAGGGATATTTTCACCTGTAATCTCTGGCATCAGACTTATAAATATCATGAACTTTTTGGCTGGTAGAACAACAGGGCAGCATTTTTTATTCAAGGCATTACCCATACGGTTTAGGTGACAAAACAGTAAGCAAATTTTATTTTGCAGAAGAAATGAGGTGATTAGCCAACTAATGGTGAAATAAATTCTAGCTATTATTTACAGATAACAGAGTTAATACTGGTAAGGAAGTCCTTCACCAATCAGAGGAAAACTATTTTATCACCGTATCCTTAGAAGAAGGAAAAGGTTTCTTGCTGCTATGAAATTCCCCCTCTCAAAGCCTAACTGAGCTGCACATTTCACTGGCAAAGTGAGGAAACTGATCTCTGATTATCCATGACAATAATTTGGCTAATGTTAGCACTTTTAGGAGCCCTCCTGCAAATAGTTTGCCAGCTGCTGACACGCCATACACAGTAGGAAAATTAGCCTAATTGCTTTGTCTGCAGCTGACATAATTCCTGGTTAGTATATGCAGTTGTGTGAAATGTGTGTGTAATTTAGACCACAAGGATAACTGCAAGCACAAGTTATCTATCTGTCCAGGCTGACACCTGGGGCCCTTGCTCTCTTTGCATACCGATTCTGTTAAACTTGAGCCTGCTCTACTCTCCCAACAAGTCTCATGCTGAATTTTATCTAAGCTGGGGCCTTTGCCACACTTTAACCCATTTGGCAAAAGACCACACCACCTTAGCAAAGACCCTGCAACATAGATTCTGCACGATGTTCACTCCTGATACTGTGGCTAACCTGAAGGTGACCTTGCTTCCTTTTTAATTTTGCTCATTATGAACGTATTACACAAGGCATTAGTATGCAAGCACAGGCAACTGTCCCTATGCACTGAGGAATACAAAGAGCTTTGTAACATTTTTCAAATAAAAATCTGCACTGTAAATAAATCTGTACTTGGTAAAGGAAAGCTATACAGAACAGCATGCACAGTGGCCAATCTGTGTTATCTTGAGGAACAAATAAACAATTATCGAACACTTTGAAAGCAGTACAAATGCTATGAGCGACCCTACCTGATCAGCGAGTTTGCTTTCAAGTTATGCAGACTACTAATCATGAATGGTCCCAATCTCCCTCCAGACCATGGATCTCTGTAAGAAGAGGTCCAGTCATTTAACATACCACACAGTTTCTCTTTCCTCCGAGCTCTTTACTGAGCCGGTGACTCAGTGTGGTGTCAGAGGACAAATGCTTTCCTGATGAGGTTTAAAACTGAGGTCCCGACCTGCTGGGATAATTAAAGATCGTCAAGTAGTTTTTGGAAGTGCAGGTTTGTTTCCTGGCTAAATTGTACTTCAGGTAATGACACAGTACCAGCTTAAATCACCTCTCTGGCTCAAATAGGACAGAGTTTGCATCCAGGCATAGTTTCAATTGGATACAGCCACCTTTTCTTTCTGTACCACTGGGCCGAATAGCATCAACATGTTCAGCCTTATACAACGCAGCATTTCACCTCACAGCCTGCAGAATTTCAAGCCACCTGGCTCCGATCCCATTTCACAGCTTGTGTATTAATTAATAAGACACTTTTACTCAGGCCAGACACTGCAGGGTTAGGTCTGGCGCTGAGGTGATCCAAAGCTGCACGGTCTGCAGGAAGGTCAAGCCAGGCTCTAAATTTCAGGTGACCAGGGAGAAGATCATTTTGTTGCCTTAAACAGCCGGGAAATTGTGTTCTAAGACCTACATTAAACTAACTTGGAAGGCTGTAGATACAAATTATATGCCAGAATAAGGGTCCTACAAAGGCCCCCAGCAGCATTACAGGCAAGGTGGGGGTATGGAGAGCTATTGCACAGACTCACGTTGTTGTAACGCAAGGGGGTATCTGTAGCAGGCTCTGCCATCCACATCAGCCAACTACTACAAGACACCAGGGTATTTAGTTCCCTCTTGTTTGGTACTACAGGGATGCTGGGGCTCTGAGTGTCTTTCTAGCCTCTATCCATAGGCACATCATAACAGCTTAAGACCACTCCTACTCCTGTGCCACCAGCATATCTGTTTATCTTAACTCCTGCCCTTTCTCTGTCTGGTATCCTCTCTCTCCTCTAGCATGCCGTGCTTTTTTTCAGTGTCCTTAGAATTTTATACTTCTGTCCTTCCCCTGCCATCTCCCACATCTACTTGATTTCTTTTTTCAGCATTAAGATTTCCAATAAGCTCACTAAATTCCTCCCAAACATTTGCTTAGGAAGCATTTCAAAGCACAAGACAGCACTTCCACTTCTACAAAGACATGTCTAGAGACTGCCCAGTACAATATGCATGATGTCCCAGTATGAATAGCAGAGGACAATACCGCTGAAATCCATGGAGATAATGGAACCTAGAGATCCACTTTTTGCAAAAAGCAGGTCAGATCTGCTCCTGAAACTGGTGTCAAGAGCCTCTTTGGGCAGACCTTGCAGTGAGTGCCTGGTATTGTAGGTATGAAAGTAACAGCACTTTCTCTTGAACTCCACAGCCAACGTTGTGATACATGTACAGGCCCTTTCTGTTGCCCCAGTAATGAATAAAAACTACAACCAACCATCGGTCTACGGCCATTCTTAGATCTAAAGACGAATATCGTCTCTTAGCAGTGATTGTCAGCCAAAATCTGCAAGTGTGGTGCCACCATTCACTGGTTTAGCCAGCAAAACTGAAGTGGTGACTTGCTAAGTGATTTGGTGCCAGATAAAATAAATCTAGGAAATGTGTCCTTCCAGGATCACCTTCTTTCTCCTTGTTGGCTACTCTTACTCTCCTGTCTCATGAAGCCCAGGCAAAAAGATGAATCACTAGGAGAAAACAGAAGAAAATATGGAATTACTCTGATCCTACTCTCCCCTTTCCCACAAAATAACTTCATTTGCCAGTAGTCTGGAGTGCATTGAGCCAAAAATCTCCAAAGGAAAGTATCAGAGCAGTCTGCCGTAGAAAACACACAGCTCTTATGTCAAAACATCACAGGGTGATGTGAGACTTAAGGAGGAGGGAACAGTGCTGCTCCTTGTGTAAGAGCCGCACCAGATCACCTCATGTAAACAAAGCCAGCACGGAGTTTCAAAGGCAAACGTGCCCTGGTTCACCTCATGTGGGATCCAGGTATTTTCCACCGAAGCTACGTCTACAGGAGCTTCTCTTATCTGGTGGGAGACAACTGAGCCCAAACAGTGCAGAATGTGCTCTAACTTAGAGAGGCAGCATTTCTTTCATCTTGTCTCAAGTAATATTGCTTTCTGATTTATGCCCCATATATTAAATAATTTAGAATCAAGGGACCTGCTGGGCTGGCTGGCACTCAGTTTTTGTGCCATGTACATAGTATAGATTATTTTAGTTTCTTTTCTTCTCTTTAGTATTCTAAAAGAAAGGATTTGGATCCAGTTAAAGAAGTTGTGCCATCTCCTGCTTATGCTTTCATTTGTTTGGGGTATTTGGGTTTTGTTTGTTCTTGTAATTAGGGTAACACAGTTTATATTGCCTTTAATCACAGCATAGCACTCTGTAATTACTCTGTAAATACATGCATATGAATTGTTTATATGTGTGGAGGTGGGAGAGCAAGAAAGTGGATGTAATTATGCGTATAGGGAAATGTAATGATTAATTATCTGGAGTACATAATCTTACCAAGAGGATTGATAAAGTGCAAGCACAACTGTCTCTCCTGTGTGTTAATTACTTACAGAGAGCTTGATCCAGCTGTTTCTACTCATGCAAATTCCCATCCCACTCTATCTGAAGGGGAGTCCATAGGCTGAAACCTGTGAGTGCTTTCCCTGAGCAAAGAGCTTGCATCCATACACGTTCACCCAGAACACGTGAAGCTGCCTTTATATTGCAGGGCTCAGTCTGCATTTAGACCAGTTTAACTCTTCATCATCAGCCCAGCAAGAATGAAATAAGGGGTGTCCGTTGTTGCAGCTCTTCAGGTTCAGAGAAAGCAGAAGTGCACAGCTAGGAAGAATGGTTTCCCATGCTGCCTAACCCAGACCATCTGAATCAGGGCAGTATTTAAGAGTGGTCTGTGTAATAACCAAGCATGTGACAGAAGTCTTCTTTCTGCACTGATGACAGAGGGGACAGAGCCAGATTTTCACACCCTCCATAAAAAGCATCAAGGCCAAAAGAGCCCTGCAGGCTGCGTGGAGGAAGAGCCTGATATTTCCTTGCAGAGTTCAACACATTAGCAAATGGTACCTTGCAAAAATTACAGCAGAATCTAAGCTTGGAAATTCTCAAGGGAAATGCTACTGTCTTGGTGAACCAGCCACCACTTCACTTGCCCAGGGCAGCAGCAGCAGGGTCTGGTCTCCTCTGCCTAGTGCCGAGATGAGCAGTATGGCTAAACGTGGTGTGGATGATGCTCTGCATCAGGAGCAGAGAAAGAACCCATAGACTCACTGAGTAGAAGGTTGTGCCACCCAGGCAGTGATTCCAGACTGACATACATGATTTCTTACTATACATCCAAACTATTTACAGAGCTTTTCTTTTTGGTTCACTATTTTTAGTGCAAAATTTTTGCTTTCCTAGTATTGTGAAAAAGACTCTTCCTGAGTCCTCAAGTAAGGCTCTCAGGTGGCGATACCTTTTTCTTTCTTATCCTTTCTGTCACCAGAGGCCTCATTCTGCTACCAGTTGTGGGGACAAGCAGAGCTGGCATGAGGGTGCTTTGACATGAGCCGGGAAAGTAAGGCCCAGCTTAGCTCATCTCTCACATAACTCCTGCTTCTGATGACTTTGGGGTCAATAAGTGGCCATGCACAATGGCCTCTTTCCCCTCCTACTACGGACCTCTGAATTTCTTCTCCAGAGGCACTGGTCCCTACACACCAGCCACATAGCATTATAAGCCTGACTTGTCTGCATGCACACACTTTCTCGCACTTTTGTGTTTTCCCTTTCAGTGACTAAGCCTGTCTGTCATTTCTGGTATGAAAAGGCGACATCAGAAAGTATGTTTAAAAAGTTTCTGTCGATTACCACAAACCTAGATCTGTGGAGAGGGAAGGATGAATAACACAGTTTTTTCCTAACGCTCCACTCCTACGTGTTCACCCTAACATTTCAATAAAGTGAAAAGACATGACAGGAAGAAAACTGTCATGGGAGTTGTCTTGCACAAGGACAGATGTGAGCATGTGCTTGCTGCAATAAGGACATGCTTCTGCATTGCTGCTGCATTGCAGCAGTCTGGTTGAGGAATCAGGATACAGATATTCAGCTTTCTATCACCAGTTCAAACCAGATACCAGTGTTGTGTATGAAGATGTCATTGTTTGCTTTGTCTGACTGAAAGCAGCTCTCATTTTACAGGGAACTTATTTCACTGGATTGCAATTATCCCATTTTGTGGTTTATACTACTCGAATTCTCTCTTGAAACTTTCCAGCCTGGCCTAGCTCTTACGGCTCATGTACCAGGACACAGTGCAACGCTTGTATGTTTAAAAACATCTTGGCATAAAAACAAGATAGAAAATTTTCATATTCTTATATTCTTACCTGAGCAGGAGTAAATTTCAGTCAAAACTGCCCACCAGACATGAATGGCTCCCAGAGAAGGTAATCTGAGAATGGTTTATAAAACAGCAGCAGAGGTTTAGTTTAGTACAGCTGAAGCTACATTAATCCTTATAATTTCATTCAAATTCTGTATGAAGAAGAGCACTTTAATGTCTCAGTCAAACTGTACTGCAATATTGCCCTACCTTTTTATCATTTCATATCTCTCTTGTTGCAGATAATAGGTGGCAAGTTATAGTCTAAGACTTCTGCAGTTCTCAGTTAGCTGTTCATTATATTGAGGCTAATGTCTCTTTTTAAATGTTTCTTCCTTCTTGACAACCTGTCCTATAAATCAATGATATGAACATTGGAAAACATCAATAGCTATTAAATATTTGAGAATAATGCTACTCCCCTTTCTTCAGAGTGTTAGAGAAGTCATTTATCCTAATGCTGCTGGTGGCATTCAGAACAATCTCAATCAATAGGTGGCATCTAATTTCACAGCACTGTCACCTCCGTGGCCAGATTGTATCAGCTGAAGTGACACCTATCAAAATGGCTTGAGGTCTAGTACTCGATCAGATGCTCTTTTGCTGAAATCAAGCAGGGGACAACTTCTCTGTGTTCCCACCTGCACAAAACAGCTACAGGAGCAGGCACACCTCTAAAAAACACAGTGTCATTGATACCAGGCTCATTATAACTCACTCAAGTCTGTCAACCTTGTCAGCATTGAAAAAAATTACTGTAAGTTAGTGGTTTGAAGTGAAAGCTGCTGGAACTGTTACCTCACTCCTGTTAAGCACATACCTTGCGCGTTCCAAGAACTGGACCACAGTGACAACTATATAGTGTCCAAATATCTCCGAAAGAGACTATCTAAGAGATAGTGTGGCAACCAAATATAAACTAAATTTTACTTTACTTTTCTATAAAAAATGGTCAACCACAGTTCTTCCGTAACAGGTGATATTTCATAGTATCTCTGCCATGATGGAAGTTACAGCACTCAAATATAGTACAATCAGTCAGGCTTTAGGTGTGAAAGATAGCTAAACTAGCTAAAGTTATGGTGAGGGTCTATAGATATTGTCACCAGATTTTCAAAGTTTCCCTTCCCCTGTCAGAGAGCATAGGCAGCTCACAGTGTAAACAGGTACTAGATATGTAATTCTTTCAGACTTTTTGTGCAAAAGTGTGCACAAATCTAAGTATAAGCTTTAATTGTGTTAGCCCAAATGAAAGCTTGTTTAATGGGCCACTATTAGAGTTTAGGCGGCTTCTTCAATAACAGGCAGGAACTTGTTCACACACAGCTAAAAAGCACAAAATAAATTCACTTAAGTTGACATGAAAGTAGGTGTTTCATACTCTTGAGGGTGATGTTCAAGGTATGGTGTTCTTGGTTCCCTACTGTTGTTATATCAAGAATTAGCACCAGTTTTTAAAGAAACTTGGATTATTTAATGAATTCTATACTCCCATCTGATTGGTAATAATATAATACAGTGCATGATTCAATAAATATCAGGAGCATTGACAGTATTGCAGAAATGTTGAGGAGCTCACAGTAGTCAGAGGCTCACCAGAGACCTCTTGCTAGAGAGCCAAGCTACATATATCCCGGGGCGGGGGGGGGGCGGGGAACAGAGAAGATCTCTAACATGGAAAATCATAGAATGGTTTGGGTTGGAAGTGACCTTAAAGATCATCTAGTTCCAACGTCCACTGCCGTGGCCAGGGATATCTCCCACTAGACCAGGTTACTCAAAGCCTCATCCAATCTCGCCTTGAACACCTCCAGGCATGGGGCATCCACAGCTTCTCTGGGCAACCTGTTCTAGTGTCTCACCACCCTCACAGTAAAGAATTTCTTCCTAATATCTAATGTAAATCCACCCTCTTTCAGTTTAAAACTGTTACCCTTCATTCTATCACTCCACTCCCTAATAAAGAATCTCTCCCCATCTCTCCTGTAGGCCCCCTTCGGGTAATGGAAGATCACTATAAGGTCTCCCCAGAGCCTTGTCTCCCTCAGGCTGAACAATCCCAACTCTCTCAGCCTGTCTGCATAGGAGAGGTGCTCCAGCACTCTGATCATCTTCGTGGCCCTCCTCTGGACCCACTCCAACAAGCCCATGTCTTTCCTGTCCTGAGGGCTCCAGAGCTGGATGCAGTACTCCAGGTGGGGTCTCATGAGAGCAGAGTAGAGGGGCAGAAACACCCGCCTCATTTTGCTGGCCATGCTTCTTTTGATGCAGCCCAGGAGATGGTGGGCTTTTTAGGTTGCCAGCACATATTGTTGGCTCATGTTGAGTTCCTCATCTGCAGCACCCCAAGTCCTTCTCAGGGCTGCTCTCAATCCATTCTATACCCAGCTTGTATTTGTGCTTGGGGTTGTCAGTCATGAAGAGTCCTCCTCCTCTGGCTCCTTCACTGGGCAAAAAGAACACTGATCAGTCCTATTTTTACAAAAACTGCTCAATAGGGAGCAACTGTAGCATTCCGGGGAGCCACATCAATCTCTGGAGTAAAACCAATCTTTCCACTCTTTTACCGCCCAACTCTGCACATACTTACTTCTCCTAGTTAAAGGTCACCAGTCCAAGTGCAAAGGCTTCCCACACCCATAAGGTGACATTTTATGCATGATTATCCTGTTTACCAATAAGCCAAGAGAAAGATTTGGAAAACTGACTGGGATCACAATACTTTGCTGTTAGAACTAGCCTACCTAATGCCACCTTTCATTGGTCCAGTCTCCTAAACAGGTGTGGAGAGGAAACAAACATGCTGTCCAGCCGGAACAGCAGCACCCTACAGAAATCCTCCATCTGCTTTCCTCTAATCTAAATGCTTACAAAATGCAGGGGAGAACCAAGGACCACGTCCAACCTTATCACATCTCACAATTCTGAGATTTTCTGTAATTTCTTTTTATAAAATGCTGTTCCCCGCATTGATTTCACTGGGGTTACACTGGTGCACACTAACAAACATCCTGGCTGTGTGTTCAAAAGAGCAAAGCACAATAGTTTCATGAAACAGTTTCATCTGCTGTATGGTTGTATTGTATTATTGAAATATGATAAATATAAACCTAAACCTGGATAAAGCATAAAACATAAATAGAAGTTACACCAGGGCACAAGGTAAATATGCATCATGTTCCATAGCTAAGCCAACATAACTCAATTAAAATATGTGTGAAATTAAATTTTCAGCCACTAAAACAGATTTCTTTTAACTCAGAAGTGCAAGAAATTCACCAGTACCCACTGCAGAATATTTGTGTCCACTCTCGCTTTTGAATAAATTAGAAGTACTAACATATCAGATCAAAATCTAATATTGTTATAGAAAAACAGTGTTAAGGAAGAAGCCCATAAAATAAAATAGATTTGAAGCACAGTTCCAAATCTTAGGCACCATTTTACAGAGAATTTTTCCTGTTTTGGAAGATGTATATTCATTCACTAGTCACAGCTTATTTTGGACTCCTCGCTGTCCTTCAAACTGCTTTCATTCAGCTTTAAAGCATCCTTCGACTTTGGTAGGCTTTGAATCAGGCCTCACAAGCTGCAGGGACTATAATTAAATGCCTTCTACTTTATAATTGGCATGACTATTAGTGAATCAAATCAAGTCATACGTGCACGTCTGCAGTAAAAGCAAGTCTGAAGCAGATCTTATACTAACTACAAAGGGTTCCTGCAGTGGAAAAATACCATGGCATTTTCTGTGGTAAAAATCGCTATAGATATTCATGATGCTACACTTTTTAACAATGGCAGTAACTGTGACAATGAAGTATGGACTAAGGCCGTGATCTAGTTTTACTCTCCATTATTATTCTATTACACAAGTATTGGCACCAGGACCCAGGAGGTTTATAAATGCCACTCAGTTATGAGAGGGTTTCGCTTTCAATTTTGTGTTTGGGTGAACGATTGCCCAAGGGGCAAGGATCAGATCCCTTGCAAATCCTTGCAAAGCAGATCCCTTGCACCCTGAGCAGTCTGCCTGGAGCTGCTACACGTTACCAGCCTGAACTCTGGAAAGGGGAAACGGTGCAGACTGGGGCAGTTGTTGGTACTTTTAGTAAACACAGTACTTTATCACCTGAACGCAGAGACTTTAGCATCAGTCAAACACTGCAGCTACGGCCCATAGCTCAGTTTGAGGAGGTTCATCCTGGTGTGCTCTCACAGCTGATCCCATCTGCTTTAGCAGCATAAATTGAGAGAAACACACTACAGCATTTCATCTCTTGGTACTACTCAGCTCTGCAGCAAGCACTGTATGACAGGTACAGATACAGAGAAAGATGCCTTATATGAGTTTTTGAGCTGTTTATGAGTGCAAGAGAAAAAACTCAAAAAAACTCAAAGCATATTCCACATGCTGTTCTTGAACATTCTATTGCAATTTGCTCAGATTTACCTTTTTTTGCTAGAAGATTTAAATAAGAAGTGTTATTGCACTGTGCGGAGTGACAGCATTGCTCTGCATGTACATCACGCCCCCAGCAATGCAGTGTGCAATGCATGCATGCATAGAATTCTCTGAGAACACAGAGAAAATACCATACAAGCAGTGGGAGCATTTGAGGATGTAACACCAGATTCAGACAAACAGGTGAAACCATGGAAATAGATCGTCTAATTTTGGTGAGAAGCCGCTGGGACAGGAAACACAGCAGCCATAACTACAAAGTAGCAGGGCAAGCAAATCAGTGTCTGCCTCCTCCCAGCTGAGCCACCCATCTCTGCACCCATCATCCATCACTAGGTTTTGGTTGTCATTTCCCTGCTATCCTCCCAAATCTGTGGTTTGCTTCCCATGTGGATAAGTGACCCAGCTTTGGTGGGAGTGGAGGGGGTGCTGACCCCAGCATCTCCAAATCCTAGTAATTAGGAAATGCTTTTGGCCTGCAGGAGCAAAAAAACTAGGTCCCCTCGTGCTGAAGAGGTGATGTCATGTCATGGTGAAAGGAAGATATGGAAACATCATATGGAAACATTATATGGAAACCCACCATGGACAGGGATCCAGCATCGATCTTTAAACATGGAGCCTGCATTTGAGGCTTATTCTCTACCTTTGAAGGAAGATTTTTTTTGAAAATTAGAGTGCATTATTGAAAATCAGTGACAATTAGTGTAGAAATATGAGTGCAACATCCTAAATGCAACTGCCAAAATTCAGAACATATTTTATTCTTTTTAATGTTTCTCTTTTTTTTTTTATTTTCCTTTGTACAGCAGTTGCTGTCTAAGCAAAAAGGTAGTTTGTTTTTTTTTTTAAGTATGTGTTGGGGGAAGGATCTCCAAAGCAACTTGCATGTAACAAAATTACTAGAACTGGCTGACGATCTTTGAATTCTTGCCATTTCAATTAAAAAGATTTTCAATAAATGTCAGTTTCCACAGGAGCCTTGTTCATTATAACCATGAGACAAAAGACAACATCCACCATGTTAATTAAATGGGAGAGAGCAAAAGTGAGAAAGTAGAAGTTAGGAATTAATTAGCATAACAAAGATAATGGGGAAAAGAAACCCTAAAAATACAAGACAAGAGAAAAGTAGGTCTTGCCAAGGACAGGATAGTCACATTTTCTCCTCTGCTAAAAACACATTCTTGACCATCATATTCTTTCTCCTTTTTCAAAAGTTAAATGTAAATGTAAACTTTTTATTCACTCATGGCCTTCCAGAATTTTGTGTGTAAGACAAATGGGAGATTAGGTGCTGAGTGGGCTCTGTAAGGAGTTACAAATAAAAAATAAATAAATAAATAAATTGCAAGCTTTTCCATGCAAAAGAAAGAAGTCTTATTGGTCTTACATATCCTGTTGCTTGTCATCATGTACAGTTCAGCAGTTCCCAGGCAGCTGGATTTCTTTTTCACAGAGCACTGCTACCTCAGTGCCTGCAGGGGTTCCTACTTTTCTGGGCAGCAGGAAAGCCAAACAGCACAGCAAATTGGTGCAAAATATCAGAGGAAGAAAGGTTTAGCAGTGAAGTCAACTGTTGATAGTCAAGCTGGTAGAGAAAAGAAGTTACAACATCATCCCAATTTATTTTTCCTCCCTTCCCATTAGAGACTGATTTTCCAGCAGAGGAGCTTGCAGTGGCAAACTTAGCAACCATAAAGTTGCTGTT
The DNA here is from genome assembly GCA_002844005.1 of Limosa lapponica baueri. Lineage (NCBI taxonomy): Eukaryota > Metazoa > Chordata > Aves > Charadriiformes > Scolopacidae > Limosa > Limosa lapponica. The sequence goes on from KZ506108.1 coordinate 267,111, forward strand.
GTTTTAGCTTCAACCACAGACCCTGGCTGGCTAGCTATGCGCTATGTCAAGGAACTGTTGGTTTTGCCTCCCAAGCAGACAGAAAGAACAGCTAACAATGCAACAATGCATTCAAAACATACCCAAAAATTCTTTGCATCATTAGAGCAGAGGAGAACATCAAGCTGGTGCTTACATGGAAGCTGCGCTGCACCCTCAGGGTGATTAGCATCTATTTAACCAACAGCGTCTCCAGTCTAACAATGGGACTGAACAGGGACCCAGGGCCCATTCTTCAGAGATGCTAATTTTTGTGTGTCTTTTATATGCTATTTCATGCATATTCATTAAAAAAAAGCTCGTTTGCATGCTAGCCAACAGCTTACAGGTACACAGAGATTTTGATTTATTCTTCTAAGGTGAGGCACTTGCCAGGACAGAAAGCCATATTGCATGCTATGTTGTGTTACTGATAAAACAAACACAGCACTTGAATTTAACAAAATAATATTAGCCAGGCTATCAATTTTCCTGCACCTGTTTCTTCAGCAGTTTGAGGAGCTAAAAGGCAAAGCAGGCGGTAGAGCTGATCCCTCTGCCTGAAGGTGTAGAGCGCTTTGAATTATTTTGACAATGGTTTGGTTCATTTTGTTTCAGCACAGTAGGGAATAAAGTCCTCTGCACCAGAGAAGACATAACAGGGAATCACAGCCAGGATTATAAGCATCAGTTTATGGAGGGGAAATGATTAGTTTGTCTCATTTCTGTTCAACCTTCTTGTTTCTGAGCTGTGAAACAGTTCAAGCTCCAAGTTCAAGCTACATGGGGGACAGGCGGGGACTGAAGCCACAGCCCCCAACACCTGCATTAATAACAGCATGACCCTTGATGACAAAATAGGAAAGCCCTGAACAATGATTTCCGAAATATTTGAAGCAAACACTTCATCGGCCGGCGTTTCCTGTCAAAAAATTGGCTTGAGAGCTAGCTGCATCCCACTGAGTTACGTTTTAATCACTAACACTGTAACTACAATAAAGCGGACACTTGCTGCCTTTAGCGTACCAGTTCTCTCCACTGTGCTTCATTCATTAGGAACCAGCGTCTCCTGATTAGCTGCAGGGAAACCCCCCGGAGTCGCATTAATCCTGTCAATTCAGGCAGTCACTGCGGCTCTGCAGGATACAGCTGCTGACTGCAGGATTACTGAGATGCTCTTCTGCTTGGTGTGAGCTTGGCACAGGTCCAGAGGCGAAAGAGGCAAATACCTCCCCACAAGTGCTGTGCTCGGAGGGGCTGCATGGAGAGGTGGTGGTACCCCACTCAGACGGGCAACCCCTTGGCAGGTGGGCAGCAGGGCTGAGGGGATGGGCTCAGGAGCTGGGAATACTCATGAGCTCAGCAGCCTTCGAGCACTGAGATCACTCCTCCAGCCAGTCACTTATGGTCCACTTGTTTGGCTGGTGGGTTGGAGAGCACGGGGGACACCTGCTTTGAGGATGACTTGTGTCACTCCATAAAATCATACAATCATAGAATGGTTAAAGTTGGAAGGGATCTTAAAGATCATCTAGTTCCAACATCCACTGCCATGGACAGGGACATCTCCCACTAGACCAGGTTGCTCAAAGCCCCCTCCAGCCTGGCCTTGAACACTTCCAGGAATGGGGCATCCACAGCTTCTCTGGGCAACCTGTTCCAGTGCCTCTTCCAACAGGTCCATGTCCTTCCTGTGCTGAGGACTCCAGAGCTGGACACAGTGCTCCAGGTGGGGTCTCACCAGAGCAGAGTTCCAGTACCTGGAAACCCAGAGAAATGGCAGTGGAGCACTCCCCGAGGAACAGCTGAGTGCCTCACAGGCTGGGGGACCTGCACGTGCTCAGGAAACCTGGTGTTTCCAGGCTGTGCCAATGCACCCCTCCTGCAGATCAGCTCAGCATGTGCAGGGGGGCAAGTACTTCTGTGCACAGCAATGCTGATCAGCTGGATGGTGTCTCCTCACCACGCTGCTGTTGTCTGGGGTTGGTGACGACAGGGAGTGCTATCAGATGGGGCTGGGCAGCCCTCACTTCAAAGACACTTCCAAAGCAGAAAGCGAGGGGACACAAGCAAGCCTGTGGTTTTTCCAAGGGAGTTTCTGTCAGGCTTTAAAACACTTCGCAGTGTGAAGGACTAGTTAGCATCTTGGATAAGCCCAAAATGGCAGCAAGAAGGGCCAGGTTCTACTTGCAAATTAAAACCCAACAGCTAGAGAGGACATACTGCAAGGCACCGGACAAGGACCTGAATGCAAGGGCAGTTAATGATTGTTGTTGCTTTTATTTTGCTTTTGTCTGCACACTATACCAGCAGTGAGTCCAGCCTGGGGAGATTGTGGGCCCTACTAGAAAGGTTTTCCTAGCATGGCCACGCTCATTTGAGATTGGTTTGTTCACACCGCTGCAAACCCCTGAGGACATGTCGTTCACTCACACATGCCTGAAACTCCCACAGAACATACAGGCACAGCATTGAGATGTACCACATCTAAGAGCTCCAGGCACCCACCAGAGAGCATCAGCACCCACTGGCGAGGCTGCCCTCATCTTAGGAAGATGACAATATGAAAAATGTAAAGGTGCGGCCACTAAGGAATGTTAAAGAGCAAATAGAAAGGGAAACTGATGAGAAACAGGACGATGGAGAGGAACGAAGATTTAAGGATTTAAGGGAATCTGAGGGGGGGAAAAATCTGAAAGGGAATGGCGCAGAGGAGAGAGGAAAGAGGGTGAGCCCAAAGTTGCAGGTGAAGACATCAGTCAGCTTTGGAGGCTGAGTGTGCACAATGACCACTCACGGGTGTCCCACCTCAGGAGCACCCCTGTTCTGTCTGCGTCTCTTCAGGCACTCAAGGAGGAGATTCTGCCCAGGCTCCCTCTCTGCCTGTCCTGCCCTGGGAAGTAGCCATCTGGGGCTGCCTTGCAAGGCAGACTGACAAGGTGCCTAAGGATAAGCTCCTCTTTTCTTCTCCACAACACTTAGGAGACACTCCAGGGCCACTGTTCTAAATAAATAGATGGCTAAATGCTGCTGTGTATCAACAAGCTGGCTGGGTGGGAAAGATGTCCTTGGCAGATTCCTTTCTTTGCTTCTGTTCAGCTGTAGGCTGCATGAGCTGGGACTTGTATTGATTGTTCTGCTTGTAATTTAGCATAAATGCAAATGCAGGTTGAGACCCAGCATGTTCTATTTAGTAGAAACCATGAAAAGAAAAGGAAATTGCTATAAATTAAATGTTCCTGTCTCTTCAGGCATTGAGATGGGCATTCTGATTTATTTTAGCTGTGGCAGAAAGAGGCAGTAACAACAAAAAATAACATTAATTTGCGGAGGATTCACTAGAAGCTTACACCAGTAGCAAAAGTTTTTTATCTCAGTAAGTGTATCTCAGGAAGAGACTTTAAAATATTGTCAATAGTTAAAAGCAGAGAAAAAATTTGCAAACAAATAACATGAGAGCAGCCATACACTTCAGACTGAAGATTCATCTCGTCCAGGACCCTGCCTCCAGCATGGCTGTAAGCTGAAGCCCAGAGAAGACTAAGGACAAGGCAAGTACTCCTAGCAGTCCCCTCAAAAACTCAATCACAGCTCTATTTGCAGCACTGGACTCTTCCTGAGACTGATACAGATGCATCTTTGGATACATCTTTGTATGCCTGGTGGTTTCCTTACATCTGAAACAAAGCAGCACATCTGGCTTCAGTCTCCTTCCATCCTGGCACTTTTGATGCAAACAGTTCTTTCAATGCAAGCTCAGATTTACTTAAAGGAGAATGACTTAGTCCTCTTCCCAAATGACTTAGATCAGTGATCTCAGCTTTCTCCGTGTTGATAGATTAGTGCTTAAACAAACCCTACAGACTGCAAAATGCCATTGAGTAAAGCAATGTTCAGCGGAACCGGACACATTTTTTTTTACTGAGATGCATGACTTTAAAATCCATTCCTACCCTTGAAAAGTTATTATATGGATGTGAAATCCCTTACCTTTAGTTGGAATGTTATTACAGAACTTTCTAAGCAGCAAAAATAAATTTGATTTGCTTTGGTTTATTATGGTTTAGTTTTGTCAGTACCTGAGACCCAACCTGAATATGGAAAAGGGATAAGATTTTATTTTGTTTTGTATATCAACAACTGAATAATAAACCAAAAGGAGAAATTCAGACCCAGCAGAGTTTCACATGAGACCAATAATAAAATTAAAACCAAGTAAAATGGGTTAAAGAACATTAATACATCCAAGGTTTTTGTGGACTTCTATTTTATTGTAGTATGAGAATTTACAAGACACAATGAAATGAAGGAAAAATACTTCTCCACCTGGGCAATCCTGGCCTGATTTTAGTGGTCATGCCAAAATCAGCAGATTGGTCTGATCACTTGTCTTCTGTCACAAAACCAAGTAATCTCTAAATTAACTCACACTGAGGAAACCAAAGCAAAATTCACAGAGACAAAGCTCACAGCAAGAGCAGAAAGACAAAAAATCTCCCCACGACTCTCTATACCACCGCAGTGGCACTCCTCAGTAACAGCAGAGAAGGGAGTCTTGGGGTAAAATTAACCTCGCTGTCCTTACACTGATAAGCGTGCCAAGCTGGCAGAGCGCTGCTCTGAGATGAACAGCCTGGGTAGGGCACTGGGCTCCAGTGTTCCTCAGAGGACACAGTGCCTTAGGAGGCACCACGCAGTCCCTGCCCAGCTTCACTGACAGCAGCTGCTGTTACCTTGGGGGGATGCTTTCAAAAGCTCCCTTAATTCAGAAGACTATGTGGATAGTAAGATGAGCTGCAGCAAAGCAAGGTGAGATGAGTCATGCTGTCAGTCAGACCTGTGTGGCTTTGGAGAGATATTGCATGTTTCCAGAGAGAAGAGCGTGAGAGAGGGATGCTGGAGTCACAGAGAGCGCTCACCACTTCCCGAGGCACGCCTGGAGCTCTGGAAGAGGCCAGAGGCACTGAAGGATTTTGCAGCTTTTTATCCAAAAGGGGGAGGGGGGGAAGAAAAAAGCTAAACACATAAACAAACTCCAAGCACAGTATGAAACTCCAAAGCCCATAATCCCCTCCCTGAGAGAAATGATGAGCGAGGTAAGTCCTCAAGGCATGACTGCAGAGGCAGACACCCACATCCTGCCACCTGTATTACTTAGCTGCTCCACTTCGCTGCAGTCTGCACTGCTGCAGCTCTTCAAACTTCATGGTATTATCAATCGTGAGCCTTTTGTTAAGCCTCAGTTCTAGGAGTCGTGTGATAACAGTAGAATGAGTTCCCATTTTTGGAAAAACAAAGGTTTCCAACATCCCTTGATGCTGAGAAAAAATTAAAAACATGAACTAAGAAAGGCAAAAATAGCCAAAATGTATGGATTTATTTTTCAGTCTCAGAACTGGGTCTCACAAGTTTTGACTAATTTCAATCTGCCATATAATTGTGTTTGTTGCACAGATTTCCCTCAGGCTTCTCTGGCACTCTGGCACAATTTTATAAACGTCTATGGCATTGATTTAGTTTTTAGAAGTTTCTTCTTTAGAAAGAGCTAAGAAACAGGAGTAAAGACACAGGTAAAGGTATTTTCAAACTTGTAAAGATGTTTATAATGGAAGAGTAACAGTTTACTGAAACACAGCCAAAAAAAAAAAAAAGGTAATGTTTTTTCTCCAGTCATTAGGTCAGCGAGTGAGACACCGTAGGTTTGATTCCCCCCCTACCCTTTGAAATGCTACATGATGTTAGCCGGTCATTCCTCTCCTCCCCTTAATCAACTGGGTACCTCTTTCCTGCTTTGCAGGAAGGGGCATAGCAACCCCCAGGGCTGCCAAGGCTCCCACTGACCTGGAACCCAGTTACCAGGTGGGGATGGACCTGTGGTCTCAGGAGGAGGGAAATGCTAAGAAAAAAAACACAAAAGGAAGAGAAGTGAAGGAACTGGCAGCTGGGCTTTTACGTTCAAGGCATTCTAACCCTATGGCTGCAGACTCCCCACAGCATTTCTCTCCTGTTGCTGGAGACAGTTTCACCAGGTTTTCCCAGATCCCCGGTGACAGATCGCTGAGCTCAGACTTGTGGGACTTGCTCCTCTCACGCTTCTGTAATGCTCCTTGGCCGAGTCACCTCTGCAAGCCAAGCCACCTCCCGGTGCCACAACTGCTTCCCCTGTGAAGCTGGGACAGCCCGTCCATAAAATGAAATATGAGTGAAAATGAGCACCTTCAACGCAGTAGCTAAAGTCTGCTGCATTAGGACAAGCAGACTTTAGCTCAGCTCCCAAGGTATCTGAAACCCTCTAGACTGCCCTAGACTGAAGAGATAATGTAGCTTGGACAGAGCAAGGGCAGTTGTCCTCTGCTCTGTGCCTCATCCAGACCTTGCAGGCAGGTTATGATGGCAGAAACACATGGCAGAGCAGCCCCTTTCTGAGGTTCAAAGGCAAGGATTAATGTGGGTTTTCCATAACCAGAACTCAGGGTCTGTTATGCAATGCTGACAGCTTGGAAACATCTTCTCATTTTTGACTGCAACCACCATATTTGTTCATTTAGGGGCACTGAGTTTCTCTTTGTTCAGTGAGGTTTGGGGATGGATTGTATATTCTAACCCATTTTTTACTTCCCTTTGTGACATCTGTCAGTTACTCAATAGCTGACAGCAAATGTTGTTTTATTGATTTATTTTTCTAAACACTACAAATCATGCCAGAAGATGGATGTTAGCCTGTTATATAAAAACATTTTTTTAAAACAGAAAGAAAGAAAAAAAAAACAACAAAATAACCAATGAGCCAAGCTTGCTTCCCCCTCTCCCCTGAGGAAAACGGATAGTTGCAAAATCTCTGATTTTTTTTTTTCCTTGGTTAAAGCTTGCCATCTGGTGGAGTAAGACCAGAAAAGCGGCTCCGCTCTGGGAGGAAAACGGGAAAACACCCTCTTTCTTACAGAAACAACCGTCTGGTCTTCCTACAAGACAGAAGCTGGATCAATCAGACACGGCTGACCTTGTCTGCCTGGAAAGCTAAATACAGAGCTGAAGAATGAATGTTGGCACATCAGTAGATTTTGAACCTTGACAGCACAGAAGCTTTATTTAATTTGATCAGCTCACACAAGAGGTTTTAAATTGCCCTCAGCAAAGACACACTGCCATTCTCTCATAGATTTTTGAAAGCTAACATTATTTATGGTGTATAAGCTAACTATGTTTTATGATTTCAAATGAAATGAAAGAGAATCTCTTGTGACCAAACACTGGATAAATATAAACACTGTTGCTTTATCCTTGAAGTAGCCCTTCCCGAGGCTTCTTACCAGCTAACTGGATTATTCATGAAGAGCAAAGGGAAAACAAAGGAGAGACAAAGGAAAAGAGAGAGGAGGTAAACATATTATAAAAAATAAAAGAGAAGGAAAGGGAGGGAGGGTGGTTGGGAGGGAAGGAGAGAGGAAGGAAAGGACAAAGGGCGAATGAGAGATAGAGAGGGAGAGGAAAGAATCAGGGAGAGAGACTAGATCCTTCATATGGATTTCAACTTGACTGCACCAGTGACAGACCCAGTCCATTGAAGCAGCAGATAAAAAAAGAGCTGCCAAGGAAATATGATCATATTTTCATTGCTGCTCTTCATCCTGTAAAAACAGTAAATAAAATATACTTATCCGGGGATATTCTACAGCTATCTTTTCTTCGGTTTCCCTCAGATTTGGTGCAATTTATAATTAAAGTGAGATTAATACTCCAAGATATAATTTTAAAGCAAGCAGAAAAGCACTTTTGAATCCATAAGGCTTTTTTTCTTCTCCTTTATTAGAGAAAAAGCAATGATAGTGAGTTTAATTACCATTTTTCCTTCTCATAACACTGGGAAGAAATGGGAACAGCAGGTGAAGGGCCTTCTATCAAGTGCTGGAACCCGAAACCTTGTTCTACTTAAAGGAAGATATTTCTGATTTTAAAGTGAGATCCTGTTTCTGCTGAAACCAAAGCCAGAAATCTCTTGCCGGGGTCACAAGGAAGAGGAAGCGTTTTGTTGCGCAGCACTGCAAGACACTAAACAGCCTCCTTCGTGTACTGTTCCTCGCCCTAACCACACTTCGGGGTTATCAGCTGAAGCTATACATATTAACCAGTGTATTATTTATGGGAGCAAGAGCTGACTGTCTGCTTAGTTCCTCTCCTAAATCATATAGCCATCCCCGTCTTACGAAGAACAGAAAGAGAAGGGGGAGGGAAGAGCAGAGGCCGTGGAAGACTCCAGCCTCCTCCTCCTCCCGCTCTCCTTTACTGCAACAGCCGAAAGCACCTCTAAACCCATCCCGTTAAAACAGCTGTGGAAATGCAGGATAGCTTGCACTCTGCCCCCCAGCCTCTGGCTCACAGAGTAGTTATCACCGCGGCTGATACTCACGCTGCAGCCAGGGCCAGAGGGTGAATTACAGTGCAATACAAAGGTAGCCCTCTGTAAAATAGGGTCTCCAGATCTGCTCCTCACTCTGTGTGCATGTGGACTTGCTTAATTCATTTAATTCCCTGACAAGCATAGGTACTAAAGAACTATCTTCCCTCCCCTTTTTAAATTCCTGACAATGCTACCCGTGGGCTGCACTCCAGAACCCATGCCTCTTTTCAGAAAGTGCAGACCTCTTCCTGATAAGGCTGTTTAACCCAAAGAATAATAGGCCACTCACTTAACTCCAGGTTGCTGTGGGGTGCTTGCCCTCAAGGTTTCTGGACACAGATACATTACTGCCCAAAGGCAGCGGGTAAGAAATAGGTCATGTGAGGTGTTCCTCAAGTTATTATGCTCTGTGACTTCAGACATTTCCCTTTGGAACCGGTAGGACTGATGGCAGGTGAGGCAGAGCATCAGGAAGCCTGTAGCATGATAATTCCACTATTGCAAGGAACAAACAGATATATTGTGCTGCTGCATGGGGTTAAAACCCTAAACAGAGTCCTTTGTGTGTAAAAGCACCATGTGAAATCATTGCACGCAGTGACAAGCAGCACAAACTATTGGTCCAGCACCATTTCTTTTCTGATTTGCTACCTACATGGACAGACTCTGCCTAGTGGTTGTAGAATTTTTTCATCTGTTGTATTTTGCATTCTCATTTACTGCCTTTTTGTCTTTTTTTCCAGGATAGGTTGGCTGGGAGTTCAGGTCCCTCAGCTCCTTGTATTGCTGAGTCCCGCACCATCCTCAGTGCTTATGGTTCCAGCTGTGAACCCACCTGGATTAGCCCAATGTGAGAAAAGACACAATACCCTGGAATTGGGAATGTCTTCACTGAAGTCTTCCTGCTGACCCCTTGCCTCCAAAAATGAGATATCTAACAAAAGGAAGGCCAAATTATATTTACTAATATAACACCCTAGAACCCTAGAATTTATATGGCAAAATAAAACAATTTACCATATAACAAGGCTGACAGAAAGGACATTTACTCTTATAATGGCAAATAAAATTTGACCCTCACTGGTGAAAAAAACAAGATATTTTAGCAGTTTACAAACTACACCTGTTGGGGACAATGTGAGTGCTATCAACTTTTAGTTTTCTATTGCGTTGTTGCAAAAACTGGGTTGTTTTTTCAGGTTACATGGAGGATCAGGAATTACTAGAGATAAGGAGCCAAAATTCTTTTAAATTAAAGGCAAGCCACTGAAATCTGAATGGTTTCAAACTGAAATAGATAATAGAATTAGAAAGATTTATAAATAATTGGTAAAAGCAGTACTATAGCTCTCCAGAACATCTGGCTGAATCATGATGCTAATAAAGTTCCCATGTCACTGACATGTAAGTGTGATAGCAGCATCGCAGAATCACACAGTGACAGAATGGTTAAGGTTGGAACAGACATCTGGAGATCACCTGGTCCAACCCCCCTGAGCAAGGCGGGGTTGCCCAGGACCTAGCCTGTTGCCCAGGATCATGTCCAGATAGCTTCAAAAGCAGGTATTCAAAATATCTCCGAGGATGGAGAGTCCACAATCTCTCTGGGCAACCTGTGCCAGTGCTCGGTCACTCTCACAGTAAGTAAGTATTTCCTGGTGTTAAGAGGGAACCTCCTGTGTTTCAGTTTGTGCCCATTGCCTCTAGTTCTGTCACTGAGCATTGCTGGAAAGAGCTTGGCTCCTCTTTGCACCCTCCCCTCAGCTATTTACATACATTAATAAGAACCTCCCTGAGACTTCTCTAAGCTAAACAGCAACAGGTCTCCCATTGTCCCCAGTCATTGAATATTATTGTCCCCAAACTGAAAATTCCACATAAATTTTTCAAGGGCACTGAACTTTTGCCCTTGAAGGTTAGCTCTCACAAAGTGTCGGAGCTTTGAAGTCAATGAGACACCTAGGGTAATTCACAGCAGGGCCCAGGCACATGACTTCTCTCGAAACTTAGAAATCTCACAGTCTGTTCACATCTTTAGCCACCTTACTCCTTTTCAAACGGTGCACCTGGAACACTAAAAATTTTGCAATAGAAAATTAAGTAAAGAAGTATTGCCAAATGAATGTTAAAAGGGACACATCTAAAATCAAGGTGTGACTTAAGGTAAACAACATAAAAAATAATAATGAAAATATAACTCTTGCAGTCTTCAACATGAATGATTTTACTATAATTACTTCTGTGACAGTTCTGGGAACATTTCACAGGACTCCTGAGCAACCCACAGGGCAAGCACTGTTCTCAGAGGCACAACCAAATCTGTGCGCTTCTTATCCTGTTATTCAACAGCCTGGCCTTGGTGGCACTACCAGGACACAAGGAACCCAAAAAGGGATGGAACTCTGTTGTTCTTAAGTCTTCTGCTTTTCCAAGGCTGTCTCCATACAGGGAAGGGCCACACATCCTTTCAAAAGTATGGCTCTCCTTACTTTTGAGGTTCAGAGGCTATCCTCCCTCCTTGGGACCAAGAAGAAGAATTACAATGACTGGTAACATGATCTAACTTTGACAGGCACAGAGAGGAAGCACAGTCGTGCTGAGAAGATGCTCAAAAGGCATCATGATAATACACTTTGGCCGGTGCTTGACTCCTTTCCCATCGCTCTTACTGATCACATGGCAGATGTCAACTGAAGGCTACCTTGGTTTACACCCTCTACAGCTTTGCACACACCTTTGAACATGATTTCAGCTGAACCTGGCAGCTCTTTTCAATCAGGCAGCTGACAGTGGGAGCTGGAAGCAGCATCACCCTTGTCATCTAAGCTTGTAGTCCTGGAGTCAGCTCTAAATCTGGCTTACAGATCTGCAGACTCCAGAACAAAACTGCTGTCACACCAAACATACACCAACTTCCACCCACAGCTCTGCTTCCAAGGCCAGATCAGCAAATGCAAAGCTAATGCATTAAAATGATGAGCGCCAGGTCTCCAAATGTGCTTTAAAAACAAAATTACATCAGTGTGACAGTTCAAAGAGCTTTCTCCCTAGAGTTTCCCATCTTAATCTTTACATATATGTATATATGATATTCTGCTACAAGTTCAGGCTCTCTGAAATCACAGAGGTAAAAGAAACTCTTCATGAAGTCAAACATGGTCTCAACACACTGAAGAACTGCTCTAAGTAGAAATAGCAAGTATGTCTTTAAAATTATACAAAAACAAGCAGTAGGGAAAGAGGACAGGGGAAAATGAAGGAAGTTGTCTGCAATGATATGATAAGAAACCACATCAGAACAAGAAAATTGTGTCGAGTCATACAAGTAAATGAAATATTAAAAATGAAACAAAGTATTTAGATCTAGAAGACCAGTGCAGGCAAGTAAAATAGACATAACGATAACGACAATAACGATTACTAATTGTCACATATGTTTACTGTGTGATCACTTTTATTGTTTTGGATTTCTAAAGATTTTTCATCACTACTGCACTTAGCCCACACTGTCATTTGTAATCATTTCTTATTCCCATCTGATTGCCACTCGTCAGAACTTTTGCTGAGCACAGCTCGATAATTACCTGCTGCAGAGCACAGGGAGGTTCCCCATCCCAGGCATACACGAAAGGCAAGGAGGTAAATCTTTATGGGAAAAGAAGTGTTTTAATTATTTAAAACAGCAAGAGATTTCTCAGGTAAGAACTATTCTCTTGTTCCTCCCAAATTTGCTGGCAGGGGAAAAAGATAATTTTATCTCTCCTTCCCCACCTGACACACAGTGTTCCTATGTATGAAACAAATTACTTGGATGCAGCTGTGGATGCTGATTTTGGCTGGTTTAGCTGTTGGGTGAAAACTTGAGCACAGCCTAGCAGCTGGGAATTCACCAGTAAGCAGTGTCTTGATGGATTAGTTGTCCTCAGTGTCCTCTTCGCTTTCATTAATAAGGTCTGACTGATGACTATTTTCAAAAGCTGTTTACCACAGTGGAGGCAGATTATGATAAACAGGATGGAGCCAGCACAAGGGGGCTGAAGAAGCTTGGAGGAGGGTGGCATCTGCAGCCAGAGGAAGCTCCCTTCTTGGTCAGAGATATCGAACAGGTTTGTACAGGGAGAGAAGGGAGGTCATTCCATCATCAGTCAGATGGAGAGGCAGGCATGTGTCTCCAGATGCCATTGTGCATACAGGCATATTAGCCAGGAGCTATAAGAGTTATTCTGTACACCATGTATCTCTACCCACTAGGCACCTGGCACCCTCACTCTTTCCCCATTGGTCTTTCATCCCATGCTGTGCCACCATGATGCAGACGTCAACGTGATGTCCAAGTTGAAGGGCCATGGGGTGGAGGCTTCACCTCTGAACTGAAAAGCAAGTCAGCAATGCAGTGCAACAGAGCAAGAGCTGGCTTGGGTATTCTCAAAAAGGATCTTGCTTCTCCCAGGTGAGCGTGTTGCAGAATACTTCAGAATAGCAGAATAGTGAGCGTGTTTGGGAATACTTCCCAAATCTGCAGAAAATAATTTCTAAGGCTTTACTCATAAAATTGGTTGGAAAAAACACTGTTACATAGACATCCCTGTGAACCTAAGGAGCCAGAGAAACACAAGGGAAAGGAGAGAAAAGTGATTTATGTCCTAACATTTTCCTCTTCTCTTAAAGAAAGGACCCAGGTTTTGCAGCACCAAAACCTTAAAGATGCCTTGTGCAGTTTACCACAAGGGTCCAAAATTATGGCCTATCAATTATAGTGATGGCTCAGACAAGATGGTAGAACCACATTCTGAGCATTTTCTCTCACTGATATCAATGGTGACTTCTCTGTTCCCTTAGTCAGTGCAAAAGGAGACCTGTGATGTTGTCAGCACACCTACCTCACCCACTCATATGTGAATTGGTCCTGTGCTGAGTAGAGCATTTTGGTAATACCAACAGATTACTATTGATCCAGATCTCCTGGAAATCACAAGTGGTTCTTAGAAAATGTGTGGTAGAGCAGCAAGAGCTGAATTCAGGAGCTGAATAGATAAAAATATCAAGAGGATAGTATAGCTGTGATATGAACAAGTAGCACTTTACTACCATAAGCTTCTAGGATTACTATTCCTAGAGGGCTTTCCCATTTGGCTGTTAAGATAACAGAATTAAAGGGGGGTGGGAGAAGGGTTGTCATATCCTTGCAGCTGTAAAGATACAAAAATATGAAGTTTCTTCCTGCTGTGGGTGGATATTAAATTCTACTTCATTATATACAAGCAGCACCAAACCCAATGATTTAAAAAATGAAAATGCTATGTAAAGTCACAGCTGCATTATTTCATACATTCTGACTTTATTGAAGGAGCTTTCAGAAATGTAAATACATTCAGTAATGGTAGAGGTAATTGGACCAATCTTCAAAACACAAATTATCAAAATAAAATCACTCCAGTTCAGTGAAATGCATGGATATATACCAGGTTAAAGAAGAAATATTTTTCTATATACTGTTACCCTCTGAATAACCCTATTTCATGCACTCATCCCTGCCACAAGTTCAGAGCTTTCATTTGCACTGCAGCACAGTTTGCAGACAGGTCTGAGTTTAACCCCTTCATGCAATGAGGAAAGGAAGAATCCATCACGTCCCTAGGTATTTTATTTTAAGCTTAATTAAAGTTTAAGAACAGCATGAATCATTTCCCCTGTAAATTTGCTGTGCTTCTCCTTGCCAAATTATTTTATACATGGTGTCTTCGACTTCATAAATGGATACAAAAGAATATGCTATGCCTCCAGCAATGGCTCCAAGCAGTTTTATGAGGAAATCGTTTCCTAATTTCCATAATTGCCCTCAAGACAGTTCACTGCAATATAATAGGCATGAATGGCAATCTGCCATTCAACACCAAAGATGTTCCCAGCCTGATCACAGGGACTAGTATTCCGAAACAGCTGATGATTGCATTTTCTAGCTTCAATCCATGAAGAGGATGTTGTGTAGGAAAGGGTCAATTATCAGACACATAGAAATGAACAAACTGAAAAGAAGCAGCCATACTCACAGAAGTAAAATTAGAATTTGGGGATCATTTCTTAATTGGATAAGAAAAGTATGTAAGTGAAATAGTTTATATACCTAAATTAATTGTCTTTCCATGAATACAGTATAACTGAGGGAAGTCCCTCCTCAGGATGTTAGCCTTGGCTAGTTTTTATTCCTACAGGGAACACTAGTGTCTCTGGGCACTCACCTAGTATCACTGGTGAGCTAGATCCCATACAATGGACCCCATGTCTGCTAAGAGAGTAAACTTAAACTGTATCTACATGGACAGCAACACGTAGTCTCAGATGTCCTTTGTCTCCAGACAAAAGTGTGAGGGGTGGCTGACATACCAGAAGGTTATGCCACCATACAGAGAGACTTGGAAAGACTGGAGAGTTGGGCAGAGAGGAACCTGATGAACTTCAACAAAGACAGGTGTAGGGTGCTGCACCTGGGGAGGAATAACCCCATGCACCAGTTCAGGTTGGGGGCTGACCTGCTGGAGAGCAGCTCTGAGGGGAAAGACCTGGGAGTCCTGGTGGACAACAGGATGCCCATGAGCTGGCAATGTGCCCTTGTGGCCAAGGAGGCCAATGGTATGCTGGGGTGCATCAGCAAGAGTGTGACCAGCAGGTGGAGGGAGGTTATCCTGCCCCTCTACTCTGCCCTGGTGAGGTCCCATCTGGGCTCCCCAGTTCAAGAAGGACAGGCAACCGGTGGAGAGGGCACAGCAGAGGAGCACAAAGATGATTAGGGGCCTGGAGCATGTCACTTATGAGGCAAGGTTGAGGGACTTGTTTCTTTTTAGTCTGGAGAAGAGAAGGCTGAGAGGGGATCTGATCAATGCTTATAAATACTTAGAGGGTAGGTGTCAAGAGGTCGGGGCCAGTCTTCTTTTCAGGGGTGCCCAGTGACAGGACAAGAGGAAATGGGCACAAACTTGAACATAAGAAGTTCCACCTAAACATGAGGAGGAACTTCTTTACTTTGAGGGTAGCAGAGCACTGGAACAGGCTGTCCAGAAGGGTGGTGGAGTCTCCGTATCTGGAGACATTTAAAACCCACCTGTACAAGTTTCTGTACAATCTGCTGTAGGTGGACCTGCTTTGGCGGGGGGGTTGGACTAGATGATCTCCAGAGATTCATTCCAAACCCATATCATTCTGTGATTCTGTGATCCTTAGCATGCCTTGGAGTCACATTTTAAGGCCCATAGTTGGCTTAAAATGTGACCTCAGTGCGAGCTACAAATTTTGTCAGACGTGATTTAATAGTTGGTAAGAGAAGCCAGACCCAGCAGGCTGCAGGATCTGTGGAGGGTTTCCCTCCCAGCCCAGTAGAGCTGAAGCAGGTCAGCTATCCCACCTTCCCAGCCCCAGCTGGAGTGAGGTTGAGCATGGGCTCCCCATAGGAGTACCTGTGCATGCACAAATGCATGTGCACATATGTAAAATTAATACACAGCTGATCATACAGCTCTGCATATTTTTTTTTTCCTCATTGGTCCCAGTTTCACTGAATTCCCACCTTAATTTTGTATTTCTGTTACCATTACCAAGGTTCTCACAGACTAACATGGTATTACTGATGCTGCTGCCTTTGCAAGCCTCTGCCTCCCAAAGGTCCGCAAAGCATACCTCCAAATATCTGCAAAGCTCAGCAGTTTTTTCCCCTTAACGACTCATCGAATCCAAGCACCCCTCATGGTGTTATCAGTAATATTTTTCAGCTTCTTGATATGTTATCCATCACATCCGGCAGCTTTTCATGCCATGTCCAGTCGCCTCTCATGGTCTGTTTAAGTGAGGTTAAACCTCTGCCCAGTGCCCAGTAGTTTCCATGCGTGCTTTAACAATATTTTCTTCCACATCACTGATGAAAAGATATTAAATACGGGTTGCAAATCAGTCTTTGGACACCTCAAGTAGGAGTAGTCAATTGGATGATATGCCAACATGATTAGTTTTATCCAACTTTCAATGAACTGCTTCTCAATTAGGTTCATCCAGCATGCACTGATTTCAAAAAATGCTAATCTTGTTACACAGGTATCATGCAGGACTGAGCAAAATGCCTTACATAAATGTAAGCATATTGTGTCAACACAATTCTCACCATAAAAATTAGTTGAATTAATTCGTTGTACTACCATCTGGTTTTTTCTCATTGACTATGCCACCCTAAAATTTTTCCCCTGATTATTTTGAGAGGTGGGTCCTACTTACTTAGGTTATCCTATTTTCCTTTTCTAAGCACTCTGTTTACTGAATGTTGTTTGTTTCTTTTAAAAGAAAAAAGGATGATGATCACACTTTTTTATTATTGTCCCCTGTCCTGAAATGTGAGAAATTCTTCTATTTCTTTGTAGAACCCTGTACAGAGATTTTGCATCAAATTATGGAGCCTAGTTTATAATTCACTTTTCCCACAAAACCCTCTCTTGGGAAAGATTGCTGAAAGCTTCACAAGACTATGCTGATTTTGGAATAAACCTTCACCAGTTCATGACCGCATGAAAATCATGTAATATTCAGGCAGCTTGCACAATTTTAATAGAGTTAGCAGGAATATTTTCAAAGAAACGAAATTGCATTAAAATATGCTACTTTCTGGAAGCCAAGTATTTTTCAGAGACCTATTTATTACAACAAAGTCCTCCCCTAAATCCTCTTGCTGCTGTCAATGGTAGACAGGGAGAAACCTGGGTATTCATGAATCAGTCTCAATAAAGGAAAACGAGCTTAGACTTCTGCCTTCCTTGTGGGCATCTTCATTTGAAATTCTCTCCGGAAATTGCATTCGTTTTCTTATGAGAAGGTCCCTATAATTTGCCTAATTATCAGCCTGACAGCTTTACATACAGCTTATATGCAGAAAATGAAAGGAATGATGAGGGAATTTCATGGAAGAGCTTTTATTTCCCCTGATAGAAATATCATCTCAATCTAATTTGCATGTTAACACTTCACATAGCCCTCTATCTTATTGGTGGAAATATAGCCACTCTTGTCTATTCCCATAAAAACAGAAAATGAGAATTGACATTTGTTCATCTTGTTCCAGCAAAGCAGCTCCAAAAAGAGTGAATTTCGGTCAGACTAAGACATTGCCTGTCATAGACGTATTCAGACTTTTAAATAAAAGTGATTTATTTTAGAAACAGAGTAAAAAGGAGAAACATGGTTGCATTTTCTGCGTCAAAAACTAAAAAATATCTATGAGACAACCTAGGACTGCACCTAGGTGGTCATTCCTTTTTCTAAAAGTGCCTTTTGACTTGCAAACCTTAGCATTATTTGAACTTTTGAGAAGGCTGACAGCTACTGTAAACCAGTAGGACCTTCTGATGCTGATATTCTCAGGACTGATGAATGGCAACCTGAGTAATCACAGGTTACTTGGAAAAGTCTCCAGTCACTCACTGTCTCATTTTCTCCCTCTTTAAATCCACAGTACACCCATCCACAGATTAAGTGTTTGAGCACTTCCGATGACAAAGAGTGCAATTGCAGAGGTCTGTATTACTGATCACTTGATACTGATTGACAGCATATTTACCAATCCATAAATGGCTCATTAAGTGCCAGTATCAAGGCTACCGGGCTTTTTACATTACTGTACTTCATCTAGTGACAGAAGAACATTGTGTGTAACCCTGGACCAAAATGACATTGCCTCAGTCTCCTTCAATAAGCCATTACTCATTTTATTTTAGCTGAGTACTACATGGCTGGAAGGTGCACAGAAATGAAGATCTTAAAAGTCTGTATTCTGGGCTAAAATGGAAAAAGCAGAAGAATGAAGGATCATGTGACTACATGTG
The DNA here is from genome assembly GCA_002844005.1 of Limosa lapponica baueri. Classification (NCBI taxonomy): domain Eukaryota; kingdom Metazoa; phylum Chordata; class Aves; order Charadriiformes; family Scolopacidae; genus Limosa; species Limosa lapponica. The sequence goes on from KZ506108.1 coordinate 285,384, forward strand.
GTTAACATTATTTGGGTTCTTAGCTTCTGTGCTGCCTTATGCTTTCTATTTAAACTGCAATGTGTGCAACTAGTACACCTTTTTGTAGGTAATCAAGACATCATGAAAGAATTTGGCTCTACATAAAGATACAAAGTGAAAAGTTCAGCTATATACTCAACAAGAATTTTTAGATTTCCTGATTTTTTGTGTGCTTAATTACATAATCTAAAATATAAATACATGTTTTTACAGAGAATATGATGCACATTCTCTCTAGTATTTTACTCTTTTCTGTTACGTACAGAGATTTCCAATCAGTTCTTTTAAACATGCAGTGTGCATTTAATCGGAAAAGGATTACAGATACATTCTGTTTCTTGACACGAACAGTACTGGCAACATTCACATTCTCAAACTGAGATTTCCAAGTCAACTCAGCAATAAAGTTTAAGCATAATACACTTCATTTATATTCTTCCTTGAGGGAGATGGAAACACAAACACCATCTTAATTAATTCATAAAGGACAGATTTAGAGTTATTACTAAATGTGTCTGAAAAATACCACTTGGGAAAATATAAGCAAGTGCCGCTACACATACACCAAGCTATCCTGCTAGAGAATAACTTCAGAAATCTACAAGCTTGAATCGTATACAGCATGGAGTAACTGCTGTTGTTATTACACTTCTGGTGTGAGCATGTAAAGCACTGATCCCAACTTATATTCAGCACTCAAAACTATTCCAAAGTGAGCCTAAAATAGACTTAATGAATGCTTTCATAAAGTGACTTCTGTTTTATATCTAAACAAATGAGTAAAAAATTTACCCACAGTCCATACCATGACCTCAATCTCCAGAAAGATTTATACATATGTTTTATTTGGTTTCTTGGCTCAATAATTAATCCAAACATCATCATTTGCTTCATGAATAGTTTACATACATTATTTGGCTATGTCCAGCGTATGAAATAAAAAACACTTTTGCTATGAATATTTGAAGCAAGGCAGATAACCTGTAAACAAGATGCTGGGAAACACAAAGCAGCATATTATGAGGCTACATACATACAAACAAGCTGGGCTTTGGGAAGTCATCTCACACAAAGCAGCAATGTTTCTTTGGTTCTAGTTAAGTACTGAGCTTCTTGCAGCAAGAAACACATTCATCAATGAGATCTAGTTTTTCTATAGGCATGACACATAAAAAGACTATTGCAATTATTTGCAATTATTTGATTCCTCTCTTCTCTTCAAAGCTTCGCTTTGCTTTAAAGATTGACCAATTCTAGTGCAAGTTAACACAACTGGTATTTTATAGTACAAGCAAGCTTCCCTTGCTGTTCCCACTCTATGCTCAGAAATCTTGACAAATTGGCACATACCAAAATCAGCAATGTTAATTTTAGATTGCTAATGTTCAAATCTCAGGTGGACCTTCATAAACAAATCTTTTTTAGTTGTGCATTCATTTCTACGTATGTTCAGCACACAAGTGCTGCTCATTAAAATTTACCTGCATTCATTTATTCCAATAGAATGCTGCACTGTGATATTCGTTATTGTGCAGACCGCAGAGTCTCACAAATATCTACACAAAATTTTTCTGGCACTAGAAAATACTTTTCTAGTTTTACACACTAAGTACATCGTTAAACTCAAAGCACTACAATTTTAGCTTTGTGAGGAAATCAGTGTTTCACTGGATGGAGGAAGGCTTGTTCAGTAGTCCAAATGAGCTGATAGGAACTTCAGGCAAGCATATCATCCTCTTAAAGCAATTTCAACTTCAATTTCAGGCTCCCTACAAGAAATAAATCTGGGAGGTCCCATTGCCATTGCTAGGAAGAGGCTTTTGTAGTCATGACAGTCTTCTCAAGCCAGCAGCGAAATTTCTGATGAAGATATTAGAGGGGAAGATCACAGAATCACAGAATAGTTTGGGTTGGAAGGGACCTATAAATGTCATCTAGTTCAACCTCCCTACAATGAGCAGGCATGTCTTCAACGTGATTGGGTTGCTCAGAACCCCATCCTACCTGACCTCGAATGTTTCCAAGGATGGGGCATCTACCACCTTTCTGGGCAATCTGTACCAGTGTTTCACCACCCTCAGTGTAAAAAATTTCTTCCTGCTATCTGGTCTGAATCTACCCTCTTTTAGTTTAAAACCATTACCCTTTGTCCTATCACTACAAGAGCTACTAAAAAGTCTTTCCCCACCTTTCTTATAAGCCTCCTTTGAAAGGCTGCCATAAGGTCTCCCTGGAGCCTTCTCTTTGCTCCTCTGTCTGACAAGCTCTCTGAGGCATGGAGGATCACACCCTGGAGGCATCAGTCTCCTCTCTGTATATGCCCTGCCCAGATCTGATAAGTCTGATCCTTCCAATCTGCCAAGGAAAAAAGGGTTTGTGTCACAGCACAATTACATTTTAATGAGCTGCTTTAAAATCATTTTTACTTTAAACGCACAGGAGGATAATGGTCTTGGCTTTATCATAAATCTACACAGTTCAAGGGGAAAAAGGTGCCTCTCCCACGCGTGCCTCTCTACATCACACTGAGCCTCACCTTCTGATCTGCCTGTGAAGTGAGTTACGCTGATCCTGGGCTATCCGCTATTAGAGGAAACCTTGCGAGCAAGTCCTGTCGCAGCAGGACCCAGTGCCTGCTATGGAGCTCCTACCAGGCAGGTATTAATCAATCAAGCACAGCAACCCACATTACTGAGGGAAAAGCTGTTTCACTCAATGACAAATTGCAGAGAAGAGAAGAACAACCTACTGGTAATTGGTTGCAACTAATTAAGTGAGCTGAACACAGAGGCTACTAATGACAGCCAGTTGCTAAACAGATACGACTGTTAATTGTAAAAGTTTCCGGAGCCTTTTGACATGATCTCTGGCAGGTTATATGCAAAGCCACCTGGAGGAATAAATTAATTGCAGCTTTGCCTTGTCCAGAAAGAAAATGGATAGGAAAAATGCAACGTAGCTTAAAAAATGAAAAGGTGATTATCAGAATTAAATGAATCCTTTTAAAAGGAACAAAGTCAGACATAGGACTTTATCAGCAGAATTGTGACAAAATGGGAGCAAGAGTTAGAGGATTTGTTTTAAGAAAGTTCCCTTGAGTAAAAGGTAACTTAAAAACAGCAAGTGAACCATCTTCAGTTACTCATTATGGTCCTGAACAGCTATCTCCAATAGGAAAGCAGTGATTCAAGTTCTATATAGCTACCAATAATTCACAGGACAGAAAGAACCAATCTTAAAATGAAACATATTTTTTTTTAACAGTGAAATTCTATTTGAGGTCAAATACAAATAAAATGAGACACTAGATACCCTAATGGTTCATATCTCAGTCTGTTTTTCTTCTAGGTGTCTTCCTGCATTCATATAACATGCTACCCACACGTCTGTAAATCTAATATCTGGTACACCAAGAAAGAAGAGATTCAGTACACTGGAGCAGAGTCACAACCTACATGTCAGTCTGCCTAAATCCTTTTGCAGCAGGCATTCTCGTATGCACAATACCCTCAGGCCTGTTCTCCTTACCAAAGAGTCAAACTCTTGTCTACGTTCAAAATTTTGTGTGCATATTATTTGAAACATCTCCAGTCTTCCCAGTATGGATTCTTTAACTTTCAGTTATTCTGGAAATGCATTTATTTCTGTTTGCCTTTGGTGCGCTAACAGGTTATATTTTCTGAAATATTTCATACAGTTAACCCTACAACTCCATTCACGAGCTCAGGTATTTACACTCTTCTGACTTGACTTATGTTGTGGCCTCCATGACAATTTAAATATCAAACCAAGTTAAAATTTAATTACAATTCAAGTTCAAAACATGTCACTGCAATTTCAGTGTAGAAGAAATTCTAGTCTATGTTTCACAGTACATAGTCTAATCTGTCACATCATAATAGAGAGAAATCCCTGGAGGACACAGCATTACAGGTCTTGTTAACCAGGAAAAAATAGTATAAAATGTAATTGGCCAGATGTAGTCTCTTGACATTCCCTTGGAGGACTGAATTATCTAATGTGACAGAGTCTAAAGCCAAAAATCAAAGGTGAGCCTGAGTTATTTTTGCTTCCTCTCTTTCTTCCTTCTTGTCACAGCTGAACATGGTTCACGTTTTACCTGATACAGTTACACATTTACACCCACATTAGGCTCCTGACAAAGGAGCTGACGTTTCTAAATCACTCAGAAACCTAGCAGCTCCCATTTCAACTAACACCCTAACTTCAGACAACCATTATTTTGAACTTCTGCCAAAAACTGTAAGGTTTAACTTACAGTTAGACTGCCACTGAATCTCCTATTACTTACTTGTCTCCTGAAGTACATGCCATTTTATTTTAAAGTTTTCCCATTACATGTAAGTGTACAGTCAGGTATTACTTTCTCTGAGGTAGCACCAGTCTGGCAAGGGAACACAACTGCTGTTGCTCGTCTTAGAAGTAAAATAATTGCTTCCCACTCTTTCAAGATCTATATAGTTTTCATAGAGTCCTTTGAGCAATTTGTTGATGTCAAATGTTTCACCTCTCAGGAAAAGTGTTTGTATCCCCCCATCATTTGAAGAGGTGGGGGATCACATCACATGACATGAGGATTTGATATGATAATGCAAATCTATCTTTTTTCCCTTCAGCCACTCTGTTACACTTGAGCATCAGGATTAACGGACTTTGCTCAGGTTGTTACTGCAAGCAAGTAACGTAAACTCTATTCCAAGCAAGGCAAGGATGATGAATCTCTGGTCTTAATTCTTACAGACAAAGTAACTTTTCTTTCAAAATAGGCATGCTTTGTATGCTTATCTTTATTAAATGGCATTTTATGTTATACGTCTGAGAATATCTTCATGACCGTCATGGATTTTAATAGAATCTCATCTATGTAAGCACAGTTTGGAGGTCGTCCTGAGCAGCAGATACACATTACCCATCTACCTAGAATGAAAGATGGTGATATTTTTTCCGTATTAAAGTTATTACATGCTGCAATAGCTCTTATTTGCTTATCTGGCCCTGAAGATGATTTGTCACACTGGAGTTGTCCCCACTTCCTATGATGTGGTTTTCAGTCAATGTGCTTATTCTGTCTTCCTGGTTCTTGACCAGGTAAATAACAGCATGATAGTGCAAAATCCAAAATCTGTGCAAAGACACTGAGAAACTACCATGTTGCTGTAGAAAACTGGGTTTGCTCTCTCCAAATCTAATTGCTCTGGAATAATCTTGTTTGTATCATAATGAGTCAGCAACCATTTTCATTAAATGCAAGACAGGAAATGTGGGCTGAAATGCTCTCTCTGAGCCTTGATGATGCAATTTGAAGCAACGAGAACGAAGTTTGGGACTGGTCCTTCAGAACTTGTATCCAGAGCTGTGAGAGCAGGCTCATTTGGTGTGGGCAATGCCTTATCCTGATGCCTGGGAACTCACAGGACTTTCCGTGGCTAAGCAGAGCTGGCAGGTTAACATGCCACCGGGCACATCCAGCCAGACTGTCTGAAAATGCACAGCATAATCAGCAGAAAGGTGAGTGGCAAAACACCCACACAAGCCTCACCTTTGACTTCCAACACCTCCATACCATTCTCTGCCACCCCCCTGGGGGCAGAGATTACCACCCACTGTAAGCTGGAGAGCCTATTCTGCAAATCCCTTGGGCACATGCAATAATACAATAAATTGGCCTGTGAGCCACCCAGGGACTGATTTCCAGTGAATTTTATTGTTCTAGCTGGCTGACTTTTAACTGAAATATACTGAGGAAACAGTCTGAATGAAGTGTGCTCTGCCACGCGTCATTAGGCAGCAGAGTACCTCTAGTCCAGAGAAGCCGTAACTGAGGAATTAGGCTCGCAGTGGCTTAGGCGATTGCCCCACGCATGTTTCCAATGTACCTGCTCTGGCCTATAGGTTCAAATTTCACCTTTTGTTTTTACTTTCCACAAGGGGATCCACAGTGTCTTTTCATTTACCAAACTAACCTACTTCCATGAAATTTATCGGAATCTAGTGGTTTTGGCTACAACCATACCAGTAACCTCAAGAGGGACAGAGGATAGGCTTAAGGACCGGCATATGTACATTCGTTCTGTTTAATTATCAAGACATTATCTGGCACACTTTTTTTTCTCATGACAACTAACTCCTAGCAGGCAAAGTTTGTGCATCGCTTCAGGAAGAAACAAATCCAAAATACGGTAAAGGGACAAGTAAAAGAGAGTTTAGCCATGTGAACATGAGTTTTGATCTGGTTTAATTATTATTAAATATTGGATAGTTTTTAAATCATCACCTCTTCAAGTTAAACAAAAACTCTTAAGAAGATGAACTAAGACTCTCACAAGTTCATCTGCCAACATAAGCATATAAAAGCCAACTGTTTAAAAGGATATCAAAAGAGTAGAAGCACTTCTTGGCAACCTAACACTAAGGTGTGGGGTTTTTCCAATAAAAATTATTGAGTTCTCAGTGTTTCAGGAGTCTATTACATGCCATGCTCAGATGTAAAGATCAGAAACACTAGTTTCAACAACCAAATGAATTATTGAAGAAAAAAAATAAAATGTTCTTCTCTAGCTTCTTTTATTTGCAGTACTTTATCAAGTCCTTACTATCTACATTGTATGGATGGGAAAAATAGGGAAAGTGAAATGTCATCCCAGAATTATCCAGCAGATGAGTTATCTGAAGTTACTGTATGCTCCCCCTCCCTACTTCTTTACTTTTTCTTACTCTCCTTCCTCTAGGAGTTGATAATCTTTCTCTTCCACAATTACTAATCCAACGCAACTACTCATCCAACCAATATTGTTAAACCTGAAGGGACTTTTCCCAGTCTCTCACTCCAAGTTTTCCATGTCTGCCTCAGCACTGAGTAAAAGGGAGTTCAACTGTAAGCTTACATGTGTTTTCCAGTACATGAGTCAGTCTTACAAATGACAACACTTCCTTTTGCAAACATCTCTTATGGCCTTAGTTCAACATTGCACCAACCTACCACAAAGCCTATTTAACAACTGGATGCACAGATATCAACACTGAAGATAGAGCCAGACAAAACTTTAATACCATTGATAATCAGTGACAATTCTTGGTAGAGGAACCTAGACATCATAACTGAACCCAGATTTGCTAAAGGCCATAAAAGATTTCAGTCAAATTGTCAAGAATTCAGCCCAGACTACAGTCTGCAGTCTTAACCTCAGGAAATCTGTTGCTCAACAGTGAAAGATGAGAGTAACCCCTTATCACCCATTACAGTTTTGTGAAGAGAGGTGTTGGAAGTGTCAGAAATCTGAGAAACCTTGATCTATTTCTTCTGCAGCCAAATAGAAAGACTTTGGCTCACACTGGAAAGCTGATTTTTAAAACAACCAACAACATGCACAGTAGCTGCATCAGGTAAGACTGTAACAGCTGGAAGACATGATAAATGTGAGCAAACTTCCACAAGCCTTTTGCTTTACTCTTGCACTTTTCCTTCTCCAACCATGCTTCCCAACTAGCTTGCTGACACCCAGCAGAATGGAAGGATGGGCTAAATGCTGCAATACTGATGGCTTTTTAGCAGCATGGGAGAAAGAATAAGAAAGTCAATACTGATCTTGTAAAGACTCTGACCTAGTTGCAGCCTGTGAGTGTATAATTGTACTTGCCAATAATATCTGTCTGATTCATACTCTTGAAAAGTCCATTTTTTCAGAGTTCTCCTAGATCAGTCTTAAAAGGTACTTAAAGTATTATATGATGTATTACCTTCAAGAACATGATGCAGAACAAGCTCATCATTGATTTTTGTTTCCCTGTTTCTTTGTGTTCGAACGTTTGTGCAGCTAAAAATAGTTTAAATACTACTCAGGTTAGGTGGGGAGACAACTTTAACTACTTTCCATCTCCAATAATACAGGGTATTTTTCTCATCATTTCCTCTTTACCTTGCATTTGGGTGCACTCATAGATACCCATCCTGTCCTGTGATTACCAGCACTCCCCAGCCCTGATTTACTTCTTAGGGAAACATTTCTTACAGATTCTGGAAAGGAAATAGCATGCAAGAAAGTCAATAAAAGTTTTGACACAGTCATCTTCAACAAGAAAGGCCTCAAATTAGGCCTAGAGCACAACAGAACTGCTCTGATATAGAGAAGATAAGCTTGTAGAGACTCATGGCAAAAATATTAAAGAAGGCATGAGTGAAGAATGGGTGGCAATCTATATGTGACTACCAGAAGAAACATGGCTCCCAGGACACCACTCCCAGCAGCAAAATTGAGGGAAGTTCTGTTTTTGTCACAACTGCCAGGCCAGTGCTCCTGATGACCCCATAGACCCTCCAATCCACACACCAGGAGGATGGCTAGAAGGCTGCAGCACATCACACGTTCCTCTTTTTGTGTTAGACCAGCAGGAACATGCATCTCAAACATATTTCACACAAGGAAAAACAGTCAATGGACAGCAATGTGATGTAAGATTTATGAAAGGTTAAGTAAACACAAACCCAAGGCAAAAGTTTGCTTCATCATAACTGATGGTTAGTATGGGATATAAAAGGAATGTCCAAAAATTAGCTTGATGTCACCTATCATGAACATCCACAAAAATGTGATGAGGACCTGACAGGCAGCATTCCTTGGCCTCTGTGTCCAGACCACATGGACTCACACATTTTGAAGTTTATGTGTTTATGAGTGTTGGAGAGTGAATGCATAAAATCAACTTGCTTAAAGACTTTGTAAATAAATATTACTTTCCTCTTCCAAAAGATCTTGTACTGAATTTTGTTGTGTTAATTTCCCTGCAAGTGGGAGTCAGAGGCCTGCACACCTGTGATTCTTCTGCAATTGGGTTTGAAAATGCCAAGCAGGAAGACTAGAGCAAATGCTTTCACAGCAATGCACAGCCTGTTCCTTATGTACAGAGAAGAGCGGTATTGCCTTCTTCCCATCCCTGTAGGGGTGCAGCACCACAGGAGCTGAGAAAAAGAGTAGGTCCTGAGGCTGGTTATTCCCAAGCTTTCCCTGCACTGACCTCCTACATTTCAGGAAGACATCCCTGGTCCTTTAATCTATCTTGCCACTTCAGGAAAAATTCTGAGTGCAAAAGCCTTAGTCTAAATTCTCCTGTGGTAACCTTGTCTTCTTCACAGAGAGGAACATGCAGTGCTGAGGACTGTACTTGCTCCTTCTTACACCTGGCAACAACCTTAGCAGAACACCCAGCTTTGGCACTGCTAGTCTGGAGGGAGTTTTGTCAATGAGAGCAATGATTTTGAGATTAATTGCATACAGATATAACTAAACTGATTCTGAGGATGAATGCTACAAAGGATGGTCTCATTAAATCTTGCACTGAAATGAATCAAGAGTGTGCACATTTATTCTAGTGCATGGGCTAAAATTATTCTATCTATATCATTGTGCATAGTTAAACAATCCTGTCTGTAAATCAAGATTATTTCTGCTCCAGGGTATTTCCCAGGAGTACTTTTATATTGATCATGGTGGGCTACTGTAAATAGGGTAAAACCCAAATGGGAAATCTACTTCTTAATTCTGTTTTTTCACTCCAGTTGCAACTAAAAGACCTCGCCGAACAACCATATAAACTGAAAGAATAATCTTACTCAAAGTCAGTAACGACTTCATAAAAGCAAGCCTCTGCAGTTGCCCTTGTCATTTATGTTGCAAAGAAAGACTGGAACAGACTATATTTAGCAGCTTTCTGCATAGAAATGTCAGATCCAGAAATATACAGTGGTGGACAATGAGTCCTTGGTTTCTGCAACTGAAACATCATCTGTGTACCCCATCGGAGCTTCATAAGATGGTAGCCCTTTTTTAGTTATAGCATGGTTCTGTTTGTATGGGATTACCATAGTCATGCTTGGAGACTGTCTCTAGGAGAGCATGGCTTATCAACATTCCCCTCTCTGCACTGCAACTATCACTTGAAATTGAAAAGCAACCATCACAAGTCGCCTCAGGGTATGTAGCAGTAATGCAAGGAGTGAAGAAAGCCAACAACCAGACTGGAAGAGTCTACCTATGTAGGAAAGCTTCAAGAGAAATCTAGATCAAAAAGAAAAAATTGGTTTAAAAAAAAAAAAAGGAAAAAATTACTGAGGATAGTTGTACAGTGTTCTGTCTTCTAACTGCTTCAAAGCAAACAAGCAAACAAAATGGGTTTGTCTGGTCTTGCTGATCCTTGCTGGTTTCCAGTCATTTTTCAGAACTGAAGTCCATATCTCCATCCCTGTCAGCCAATTATGTTCTTCACCTATTCCTCACCACCTTTATCCTACTGAAAGACTTCAAGGTCAAAAAAAAGCCTCCGATCTCCTTGAGGACTCACCTGATTTTACATGACAAATAGAAACGCAGAAGTGAAAAGAAAAGAGGAGTTTGCAGAGGTTTTTGCCTGGACTTTTGGGTCTTCTGAAATTCCTACAGGGCCTGAGGTCCCTTATGATCAGCCTCTTAATAGGTGGAGAGCTTCCCCTTTCTCTTGGACTCTGTCGCACTTTGAAAAACACTTATTTACCAATGCAAGAGAGTGCAGTCATGGCTGACACTACCCCTGGCCAGGTTTTCACTGGGCAAGCATAGGTGATACAGGCCCTTCCGACAGTTCCTCCATCTGTCCCTGGGTGCAATGCCTAGGGCTGCAATCCACCCCTCACCACAAAATAAGTGGGGCCATATGCTTCTGCCCCCCTGCCAGGAGCAGGAGCATGTGAGGGCCGTGAGGGAGGGAGCCCTGGATGCACACCAAAACCCAAAGGCCAGCTTAGAGCAGGTGGCTGCTCCTCACAGCTACTTGCTGAGAAGAAAATACCAGTTTCTGAGATTAAGTGGGCAGGATTTTGGCTTCCTGAGATGTAATTCCTTTTGTTGAGAAGTTTTGTGGTGGCACATAAACTGTTATTAGGGGCTGTGTCTTTTAGCCCTGCTCACCAGAAGGTGAAATATCTTTCCAGGCTCACATGTCCACACACTGCACGCACCTGCATGTGAAGGCAGTCCGTTGAAGCCAGCTTCCCTTGGACAGATTTGGGGTTTGGTAGAGGTTGGTACCACAGGAACACCCCAACAATTGCTCATGTAGCTTTACTGGCCCATAGTCCCTTCCTTCCAGTCTGCATAAAACTTAAACCCAACCCTGACTGCAGGGTTTGCTTCCTCAGCTCAGGCTGCAGAGACTCTGCTTTCAGGTTTGTTAGACTCTCCAGTGTTGTCTTCACTGACTCTTACCATGCAGAAGTCATCGTGCACTTAACAGGTCCCTCAAGAGTTTTCTCCTACCTTGCCCCTCGGGAGCAACTCCCTGCAGTCCTATCAACATCTGTCTGCACAAAATACATTGAGCAACAGAGCTAGCAGAAACCCATGCCTGTTGAGTCACACATATCTCTGGATGTAATTTTTTTTTGCCTTTTACATGTCTCTGACAGCCCAGAGAATGCCTATCCTTTGTGTCGGTGTCATCAGCTCGCAGGGCAACGCAGGAGGAAGGAGACCGAAACGGAGCTGGCTGCCTTCTCCTCTGTGCGCCCTGCTGAGGACTGCCATAGACAGCATGCAGCTTGCCGCCCAGGGGCAGACTGAGCTACATGGAGTGAACACTTGGGGATGAGCATGGTAATTACCAGCCCATTGCATTTATTCCATATTCATTTCAACTTAGGGCTGACATAAATAAAAGCTCTTCTGTGTCACTGGCCCACTGGAGGCATACTGCCTTCATGTTAAAGGTCAAAATATACTTGTGACAGCCCAAAGCAAACAAACCTCAAGCCAAAAGCCTGCACTGGCCTCTGCTCTCTGCTATGTGAGCCTGGAAGAGGATGGAAGTGTCTCCTCCTGCCGGGAGGCAGGGCTCAAGCAGCATTACCCCACTGTCTGCCCTCTTTCGTATTTACCACTGGTGGTTTCATCTCATTCATCCCAGTGGACACTAGCTGCTCCAGGAACCAACAAGCTTTGCTGCATTTGCCTTCACAGCACCCTGGGCAGGCGGGAGCAGGTGATAGTCCAAGGTCTGCAGCAAATCTACCACCTGACTGTTGGCCTCCCCCATAACAGGAGATGCTTTCATGGGCAGTTAGAAGGGACCATGTTGGTTCCTATGTTCGATTTCCCACTCCTCTGACATTTTGTCTTGTGTTTCTCAGTGCCTCGTTCCCAGGAAATACAGTGGGAATACATTTACGGGCACCACAATCACTCACTGGTGACCATGTTACTCCATTGCATCCCTTGTCAATCAGCTTACAAATTAACGCCTCTGACAGCAGCACCCACAGGCAGGTTAGCACAGAGCCCACTCAGGCAGGACTCCACACCTACATGTCCTTCCCAGGTTTCTGACACATAATGGTGCTCCACCCGACAACCTTATGAGAAGTGGAAGCTGCGAGTGGATTAATTTACCCACCTTGTGACACACAAGGAACAGAGTTTGTGCAGGATTTGACTCACACGTGCAGGGAGACCTACCTACTCCATCCCGCCTGGGTGCAGTCCTGAGTAATGGGCTCTTGGCAATCCTGCTCTAGCAGGGGAGTGGTACTAGGTGATCTCTAGAGGTCCCTTCCAATTCTCACAATTCCATGATTCCATAATTCTACATCCTCTGTCAATTACTAGCTTTTACAATTCTCTGTCTGGAAGATGCACAGCTGTTTTGCAGAACGCCACAGCAGAATAACATGTACATTTTGCCAGCTCACAAACAGTAAAATCAAACTAACAACCGAGAAGGAACATTAATTTAGCTTTTTGAAAATAAGGCTTTTGCTGGAAGCCACAACAATTACCAGTTCAAATCCCCAGCTTTTAGCAGGTAAAATTCCTGCCTGAAGAGACTGATCTGTGTAAACAAGATTACTTTCTTTTTTCTTTTAAAATGGTATTAAAGTAATTTCTCACTTTTCCCTTAAAAATAATAAAATGTTATTGCTTGTCAATCTTTTTAAGATTTAATCTTTTTAAGATTTTTTCACTGTCTCTTTGCCTACCACATCTCTCTGTCATTCTTTCCCTTTAGATCTCAATTATTCTCAAATGTTATGTCATTAACATTATTACTTATGGACCAATAGCAGTACAGATAAGTTAAGCCTAGCTTTCTCCTACTTGCAGTCTGAATTATCACATTAAAAAATAGATAAAGGCTTATCAAGGGCTCCTCTCTTCCTCACCCTTCTTGTTGTTTTCATTAGTCTATGAGCATAGACATTTATAAACAACATATTACAGGAGCTTGTGAGACCTGATGTGAAGCTAGATGTATTTCCACATTGGAAAAGAAAGCGGTTCAAGGGAGAGGCTTGCTTATAGACTGTACTAAAGAATATGGTGAGCCTGCCCCTACAAAAGCAGGCAGTATGGATCTTGTACGTGGCACACACGAGCTTTTGGGAGCTGCTGCCTTATACTGGAAACAGCCATTGTGGTCTGTTTATGCAATACAGGTCTGCTTGAAGGTTGTTTGTGAACCACTGGCATGCACCCAGTGTGTGAAGTGTTTTGTCATGTCATTTCTCTTTGGGTACTTCTTAGGAAGACTTCTTGACATTTCGTTTGCATACGTGGGGCATATGACACACCTCTACCTCTACTTGGGTAGCGAGAAAAGCACAGGTCCACAAAGCAAAAATGTGCCTTCACAAATGATCTTTCCACCACCGCAGTGCAGACAGCTGTGCTGTGTAGTAACACAAATCTCCTCCTTTGATTCCCGTCCTCCATTTTATTATTGGCTGCTATTCTTTGCATTATAGGAGTCTGCAAAATTCCAGCCTAGATCCGGACGGTGTTTTGCAGGACAGTGTACAAATACCTAACAGGAGACAGTCTCTACCCTCAGAATCTCAAAATTACACTGAAAACGTACAGGAAAAGGGGAAAGTATCAACAACCCTGTTTCACAGAAGCTATCAGTCCCAGGTAACACAACTTGTGGCAGCACTGAAGAATGAAACTCAGCCAGAATTTCACCATCACTTGCAGTGGGCATTGCCATTTATCACTGTCATAAAAAGCCTTGCATCTGCCCTTTCCCTGGCTGCTTGACTTGATCGTGTTTCAGCCTTTCATGTGCTCGTCACAGAACAAACATTTTTGCACCACAGAGGGAAGGAAGTCTGATATAAAACTAAGAAGCAAAAGCAAGAAGGTGTTTAGTCCGCTTTACTTCACCGGGGAGGTCCACCAAGCAAACATACAATTGCTTCACTGTCATGAGGGAAGACAGAGAGAACAAGGAGCAAAGGCCAAAACTGTGTTTTCTAGGGGCAGCGTCAGTTTATGCAGGTTTGTTGCCGTGACCAAGTTACCCTGCTTTCTTAGTTAGGAGACACGTTTTTTAATGCAAAGGAAGATGAATTCTACATTGCCTTCCTGGGGTGCCTGTAGCATGGCAAGGCAAACCTGTGCCACCTCTAGTCTGTGCAAATGAAGTACCAGTAGGAGCAAAACTGTACAATTCAGGGGACAACTGCCCATGTGATTGCGCAGGCTCTGCATAAGCTTCTGAATGCAGTGCCTATTGCCACAATGAACACACTAGGTTCCCACTGTATAGTAGCCATGATATCTGTACACATAAATGCTCTGTTAAAGCCTCTTAAAAGGTTCTCAGGTAGTTACCAATAAGAAGAAATATTGGTATGCATGCCTGTGAAGACTTTGTCCTTAAAAATCATTAGAAAGAAATTTACAATCCAAGAAAGAAACAAGGCAGAGGGGACTTATTTTCAGAATAAATGTCCTGTTGCCAGCTAGGACAGCTTGTCAGAAGTCACTCCATCCAGGTCTTGGACACAAAATGCTGCAACCCAGACCTGACCTTTGTCTAAAGTCATTTGTGCTCACAGGTGTCAAAGCAGCCCTATTCCTGTTTCCAAAATGTAGTCCTCTGGATTGCAGAAAATGAGTGCACAAAAAATTATTTTGCATGCCTGCTGCAAAATTATACTCCTGTCCTGGGTCTCACCACACTATATGTCAATGATGTGCAAGACATCTGTTTCTGGGCTTGCTGCCAAGTCCACAGGACTCAGTGAGAAACCAAAGTTGTGAATGGTGCAGTTATGGAGCTACAACAATTTTATTTTTTGGATCTCGCATCATTCTGTTTCTTTAGGACCAGTGGGAACAGCAGTCTTTTGAGGTAACCTACTGCTTTGGAAAAGTGCTCATCCTGTACTGCGTGGCAGGAATTCTGATTTTGCTCCTTTTCATTTCCTTCTTTATCCTTTCCACTTCCCCATCTAAAACACAAAACAATTCAGAAGTAATAAACTGTGCATGCGTTATATGCATAAAGTATACAGAGTGTCTTTGCATAGCCCTAAGATGAAATTGGTCATTTTTGAAGTGAAATCTTGGTCAACACTCCCTTACGATCTGGACAGGTATCTTTCCATCATCTTGAGTGGGCTTTGCAACAAGACAGAAATGTTTACTGAACATGCACTACTAGGATGCATGAAAGGCAAACAGCAAACACCCCAAGTAATTCCCAAAGCGTCCTATGGATTCCTGCTGAGGAATCATTCCTGCTGTGGTTCAGGGACAAGTTTCACAAATGGAAAAGACTCCGCTGAAATCCATGAGGATCCAGCACTTTGCTGAACAAGTTGACATGAATTGCCTGTAGAATATGATTTCTTTTTTCATGCCTCCCTCCATTTTAATAGCCTTTCCTCAAGATTTACAGTCATATAAACAAGTTCAAGTCTTTCACTGACCTCATCCTTCCAATCCCTCCCCAACTGCTCACTTTAGTGCCAGTGTAATTATGTCCCCAAAATATAAATAGACAAATGGTACAGAAAGGCATGCAGAAAAGCCATTTTGAAGTATTATCTGAACCTGTTAGTGTTCTGCAAAACACTTCTGTAATGAAAGACATTCAATAATGTTGCAATACAAGAAGAAGAGGTCAATCAAGCTGCATAAAGTCTCTCCTTTCCTTCCTACTGTGCTCATATGTTTTTTCAGACAGAACAGCCTGGCCTCTGTATTATGGGGCTCTGGGACTTGGGTTTGTTCGTTTGTTTTTCTGTAAATGAGTCCATTAACAAAGCTGTTAAAAGGATTTACTGGGTTGTGGGTTGGGATTCATAGGCAACCTGCAGGACTGACCATGAAGGAGATTTACCACTAAGTTTAGAGGGAACAAAGTCATCCCAAAGATGGACAAAATGGCCATAAGATGGATCCACAATCGTCTCCTCTAGTTTGCAAAACCCTCTCCCTCCTGTCAGTTCAGAGAGCTCAAGAAAACGTATTTATTAAAGGGAGGTCCCAAAATGAAAGAGTATGTAGAAAGTGGAGTAAAAACAAGAGCTTACAACTCTAAAACACATTTTAGTTCAGAGGTGCAGGATGCTTTTCAGATGTGCTTGAATAGTAGCTAATTTACAGCCAACATTCAAACCGAACATCTGCCATCTGGGATGTTTAATTCTGCTGGGAATCTGAGGAACAAGAAAAGCCTTGTTAGTCTCAACATACGTCTATTATGTTATCCTTTTGAATCTTCACGCTACAACATCTGTAACCTGTGTGTCTGCCTTTTTTTCCTAGTAAAGGTAGATAATAGCACTGTAGAAACAGCACTGACATTAGCCTTACAAAACATCAAACATGAAGGTGTTGTTGACACCATGTTATTGTGACATATTTTTATGATGACTTGAGAAATGCAATGCTTCTCTCTGAGAACTGAGTTATCAATGGTATTGCTCCACTGCAAAATTGCTCTGTCCTTTTCCTTCTTAAGAGCAGTGGAAAGAAGAGCAACAAGAAAAATGCATTTCATTTTGCTGTGCGAGTTTCTAAAGTGATTCTTTTATCCAGAAATTAAAAACAGTTAAAAAGAGAAAATGCTCATCTTGCAGTCTTAGG
The DNA here is from genome assembly GCA_002844005.1 of Limosa lapponica baueri. Taxonomy (NCBI): domain Eukaryota; kingdom Metazoa; phylum Chordata; class Aves; order Charadriiformes; family Scolopacidae; genus Limosa; species Limosa lapponica. The sequence continues at coordinate 302,324 of KZ506108.1, forward strand.
ACAAGCAAATTTATCAAAAGAACAATTTTATAGAAGATGTTACCCTGACTCTGACCTCAGGCATGTTTAGACCAATATCCTGTTTAATACTGTAGACTTCAGATGAACGTTAATAAACAAACTTCTAACATACACTGTGATAAAATAATTTTCCACTAAGGGAAGGTTTTTTAACCCCATCTGGTTAAATTTCACTCACTTCCTACGCTTCAGGAATTTCTAAAGAGCAGCTGCCAAGTATCTGTCCATGTAGCAACCAAAAAAAGTCTAACCTTTCTGAAAACTCTATATTTATGAATTCACAGGCTTTAATTTATTAGTTATCATTCAAAAAGAAACTGTACCTTTCTGCTCACTTTAGATATATTGTGTCCAATTTCATGGAACACCCCGTATGTCCAGATTCGCTTTAGGGGAAGAAGGGGAAAAATGAACAGTGAGAATGTTTGCACCTTTTCCTGTGTTATTTCTATTAAGTCTTCTTTGTCTCCTCTTTCAGCTACACAGCTGCAGTCTTTTACAGTATCTCTTTCTTAGGCTTCCTGAGAAGGAGAGCCTAAGTCGACTTAACTTATTCCCTGCTTCCCATAAACCAACCGGGAGGTTGGAGATCAAGGAGAGCAGTACCACCCCCCTTTTTAACACATTGCAGCATCCCTGCTGGGGATGCTGGTCTCCAAAAACATAAAGAGGATAAAGAGGATTTCTGCAGCACTGGGGCTATGCTGCCCCAGGAGGTGCAGGTAAGGAGTAATCTCCTGAGGTCTTTTATACCTTCTTCAAAGCTTCTGAAGTTGCTAGTGAGATAAAGTGCTATGGCTTCACCCCCCAGTGAATTTCAGAATAACTTATATAAAACCATGACAATAAAATGTTTTAACACTGAGCCACCTAATTAAACATGAATCTTGTGTGTGTTGTTAAAAAACACCCTGATTTCAAACCTAGATCTGCCAGTGGTCATAAGCAGACTGGGATCACATTGTTCCCAGGAATGTGAAATACAAAAAATAAGAGTAATTCACCAGCCTAATTGGACAACATGCGAGTCAGCAATTTTCAGCTTTTGTGATGCGGGTTCTAACAACAGTGATGAAGCTGTGATATACATATGCTCTGTGATGGTCCGTTTAACACTACTAGTTATGAATACTGTGTCAAAGATTGTCTAAAATACACACTTACACATCTTAGGGGGATGTATTGGCTTAACGCATTCGAGGTTCTGGCTTCCTGGTTGCAGACACTGGTTTCCACTGTTCTTCAATAAACCATAGGTTTCGATCTTGAAGACTGTGCTCTTTTCTCATTACCTACACCTAATCCACAAATGGGTCTGTTAGGGATCTGGCAACAAATTTCAGCTCTTTCCTCAGCAGAGGTTATAGATCCCAGGTGCTTTGCTGCATTTCTGTGAAGCTTCAGAATATGCTTCCTGCTGATATGTTGCAAGTGTGTTAATGTTACTTAGATGGAAAGCACAAGAGATAGAGAAGTCAGCTAAGTTTTTATAATAATTTTCTGCTTGTATTTCCAAGAGGCAGCAAATAAGGTCCTGGACATAAGATACAGAGATATTCAAAAGACGAATTGACATGGTGCTCGGGAATATGGTTTAGTGTTGGTGTGCGGGTGGTTTTTTTTGTTTGGTTGGTTGGTTTTTTGGGGTTTTTTTATGGTTGGACTAGATGATCTTAAAGGTCCCTTCCAATCTAGGCGATTCTATGATTCTATGAAGATGGGAATATAAATAGTGGGCTTCTACAGCATGAGTAAAACACTGCTCATCACAGCTGAAGGGCAAAACACTGACAATGTCTCAAAACTGGGTAAAATTGGAGAGTCTAGTAAGTGCATCAGGAGTGTACTTTGCTACTGTCTCATTGGTGTAAGACAATGCTCCATGGAAACTGGGAGAGAAAGCAGCTTTCTTCTGTTATTTTGGACCCACTGTGAGGAATTACTCATTAATCATGAAAGATACCACAGAATAGAGGTATTTTCTGAATTTGTCGTCTCTTTCATAAGAGCAGGCATTTGATGAAAGTCTGTTGCCTTCAAATGATGTTATATCATTTTGCACCAGTGAAGGATTTATCCCATCTATTTTATACCGTTTTTTTTTTTAAAAAGGGTTATTCAGTATCTTCTGTCTACACAGCTGTTACCTATTCTAACCCCCTTCAGTTATTGTAGCACATCTGTAGTCCTCAGTTCAGGCAAGGAAAGAGCTCAGTTTCTGTTCTGCCAAGCCTGGACTGTCTGATGGTGACAGGCCCAGCACTGTGTCGCCCCACAGACAGTGCAAGGAGAAAGTTAATTCTTTCAGGGACGAAGACCATCTTTCCACTGTGCTTTGTGGAGTTTTGTTTTTCCCTATATATCTGGTCTCGACTTGCAAGATGCCACAGGAAGATAAAGAGCTGCATACAGATACTTCACCATGTGAAGTAGGGACAAACATTTCTTGTCAATGTGTAGAGCAAACCTTGGAGGAAGAGCCCTTGTCTTTTGGCCACAGGAAGGTCTTAAATTACATTAGAAAGCTTTGCCTTACAAAGCCACTGAAACCTAACTAACCCATCTAAAATAACAGGTGCCAGATATTAAGCTGTGACTGATATTTGCAAGAAGTAAACTGGCACTGCATTAGGAGGTTGAAGCATTTCTAAAAGTGGCACTAGCTTCCCTATGTTTGAGTTGGCCTAACAATCTTGTGTTGTCTTTATCTTGCTTGTCTTGGCTGCAGGAGAGGGTTGTTCTGCAGACACAACTGTGTATGTGGTTTGACTTTTTTATTATACACATGGGGTTGACAGGTTGTGTGTACCTTTTTATGTTAAGGCAAATAGAGGTCTTCCTGCAGATACTGTGCAAGCTGAGAAGATACATACTCCATGTATTTGACAGAGGCAATGGCAGGCTGAGGTCCAGGCTCCAAGGCTGGCTCTAATCCAGTAGAAATCTATAAGGAGAATCCACCTCATCAGTCAGGAATAAGCAATGGGATGCTGGCACCAGGCCTGGGAATAAATAGGACTCATCCCAACTAAGCACACAAAAACCCTCCTGCACTTAAGCAAAACTGGAGCTCCTGGTGTTGAGGAACACTTCTCTGACCATTGCAATACCAAAAATAATATACCCATTTCAAAACCAGCACCAAGTTGAAAGAACCACACTGCCCTGCAGCTACCTGTCAACTCTTCTGTCCAAATGAAGCTCAAATTCTTCCTTTTTCCTACCCCTTATCAAATATTCTACCTTTTTTTCCCACTTTATGTCAGAATTGCTTCTCCATCAGCCAGCCAGTTTATAGCCCCAGAATTTAAGAATATTCATAGCCTCCACAACATAAAGAGAAAATTAGTATTTTGCAAAGCATAGAACTGAGCTCAAAAAATATTTTTTTCTCAGTAATGTACCTTAATATTCGGCCTTTAAACCCCTTTGGCAGTATGAAAGCTGGGAAATGGTATACCTAGAATTGTTCAGAGCCAAACCCTGTAGTGAGTCACTACAATGTGAAAACTATGTGCAGATGACCTCTCCTTAACTGACACAACCCATATCTCATCAAGTTCCTTATTGTAGCCATATTTCATTCTCACCAGAGCTGGTCTGCCACACAACGTACAATGCTTCCAACTGGCTTGAATGAGCTGTATGCACAACGCCTGCAGCTGATTTCTTTCAATAGTCTTTTTCCTTTTGGTCATGGGCAATGAAGTCAATGAATCTGCAGTGTCTTTCCTCAGTGTTTTATAAAGACATAACACAGTGTCACAATTACAGTAACCAACAAAAAAAATGGTGTGCATGCATGTGTTACATTGCCTACAACAGCTTGCAGAATGATCAGTTGTCTCCATTTTCTTTCACTACCTCCTCCTCCATCTCTTTATGAAGTCAGTGAGTTTCTTCTGACCCTTCCCACCCCTCTGCTATGAATAAATGGAAAACCTCTTCAAAAGCTTGGTACTGACAGATTCTTCTTTCTCAAACACTAATGTGCGTGTAACCTGCTGGGCGATGTTTTGTAGAAATAATGATGAAATATTCATGGGAGCATGATAGCAACAAATAAATGGAGCAAAGAGAGACTACAAAGCAAGGCAAGAGGTCATTTGTCACATTATTCCAAGCCAAAAAATGAAATAACAGTGTAGCGTTCCAAAGCCTGCTGGGTGAAGCATGAGCCTTCAGTTAGGCCTATCGGTATCTGATTTCTTTCTATTGCCATAGTAAATCAATATGCTGGCCTCTGCTTGTTCCTTAGTATGATAGCTACCACTCTAAAAATCTCCTAAGTACACCAAAATGGATAGACCTTGCATGATAGACAAGTCTCTGTCTAGATAAGGCTGAATAATAACATATGTAGCAAGACTGATAGTTCAAAACCAAAACTAGTATGAATGAGAAAATATTGGCATGAAAATGACTCAGAAATCAGGTTAACAGTTGTGGCACCTTTGGCAAAGCCTGAAAGGAGTGGAGGGGCTAATTTCAGAAAGACATTTAGAATTTTATCCACCCATACTTCTCTCAGTCTTAGGCAAGCGAAAAAGTTGTCAACGGGCTATTTTTTTCTGGAAATTGCTAAAACTTCACAGTTGCTAGAGAACAAAGTGGGACTCCAATTTTTGAGTAGTGATTTCCACTCACAAGAAGTAGATTCAAACCACAAAGCAATCAGGACAGTAACACTTTTACAATGGCTTTGCAGAGGTGTAAATGAGTCTAAGCAAAGACCATGGCACCTGACGTGCAGACTGCAGTTAGCTGCAAGGATGTGAGAGCAGGTTGCCCTTGTCTTCACTACTGCAAAGTCACAGCGTTTTGATCACCGATTTGATTCATCCTATTTATTGCCTAAAATGATAAAATGTTTCAGTAAAGCAAAGACTGTGAAAATTCCATCTACTGCTTAATCAGAGCTGTGCTTATGTGAAACCTTCAACTGCACTTTAAAAAACAATGGTTCTCTGCTTCACAAAATCACAGAGCCACTTCCCAGGGCAGCAGCAGGAGGCAGGGGCCCCAGGAGACCACTCATTCACCACGTGTACAGAGCAGGAGCTCAGCTCTGGACATGCAGCCTCCAAGGATGGAGACCCCAGGGTCCTCAGGCCAGTTCCTCCAGGGCTTGGCTATTGTCCTTGAAAAGCCAAAGGAGCTTCTTACATGCAGCCAGGCACTGCTATAAAGAGCTTGTTCCTGTACTCATCTCATTGACCCCCTCCCCATAAGCACCAAGGTGCTGCTGGGTGCCCTGAAGCTCCCTCTGCCCCCAGCGGAATCAACCCCAGGCCCATAGCCTTGGTGTTACCTGCAAGCCTGATGGAGTGCCTTTCTTGACCTCCCCACCTCACTGCTCAAGACAGTAACCAGGACAGGCCGAGAGCAGATCCTGCAGGACCCCACAGGGCATCAGCTGCCAGGCAGATAAGGCCCAGTGACCACCACTTCTAAGCTTGACTACCCAACCAGGTATTTACCCACCTGGTGGAACATCCACCCAGACTTTAATGTCTAGTGTGGATTCAAGGACATTGCAGGAGACTGTTGGAAGCCTTGCCGAAGCCAATGTAAATTATATCCCCTGTTCTCTGCTTGCCCACAAATCTGATCATTTTATCACACAAGATAACCAGCTGGTTCAGGCATGATTCACCCCTGAGAGAAGGTTGTAGAGAGGCAGGGGTCGGTCTCTTCTCCTGAGTCACAGGTGACAGGACAAGAGGAAATGGCCTCAAGTTGCACCAGGGGAGGTTCAGAGTGGATATTAGGAAACTTTTTTACACTGAAAGGCTTATTAAGCATTGGAATGGACTGCCCAGGGAAGTGGTTGAGGCACCATCCCTGGAGGTATTCAAAAGACAGGTTGACATAGTGCTTAGTAACATGGTTCAGTGATGGTTTTTTATCAGAGTTAGGTTGATGGTTGGACTAGATGATCTTAAAGGTCCCTTCTGGCCTAGACGATTATATGATTCTATGGTGACTATCCAAATATCTTCTTCTCCCTCATGTACCCAGGGATGTGCCATGATTGCCTCAGGGAACAAAGTGAATCTGACTGACCTGAAGTTCCCCAGATCATCTTTCCTCTCCTTTTTGAAGACAAGTGTGATTTGCCTTTCTCCAGTTGTTGGGAATCTCCTCCCAGTTTCCACAGACTTTAAAAGATGCTTGAGGGACACCTTACATGAGCATAGGCCAGCTCTCTCAGCAGCCTGTGGAGTCCCATGGCTTTGCATGGCTTGAATTTGTACAAGTTATCCCTGAATCAACCTTCATCCACTTGCTGGTTGTTCTCCTCCTCCTTGAATCCTGTTTCTGGGGACCCCATCAGTGAAGACTGAGGCAAAAACAGGATTGAGCACCTCAGTCTTACCTGTGCCTCTTTTCGTGTAAACTGTCTGCTTTGTTCAGCCCACATTTTCCTTGTTTAGCCTTTCACTGTTGATACAGTGGCACAACTTAAGAGGTTGGATTTTGATATTCATTTTGCCCGTGATGGAACTGAAATGACTGCTATAAAAATCAAGAATGACAAATTCAGTGGTTTTATCTGACAATGACAAGTTTTAGATTACACTAAAGGTCCATCATGCACTTACATCACGCAACAATTACTATAGCAGTGTCCCTTCAAACAGTTATTTAATGAACAAAGAATCCTTTTTCCTATAGAGAAATTATTTCTGCAGATTTAAGGTTTATTTAATCAGAATCAGCTTTTCCATTTCCATTCTTTTTCCTTATTTCCATTCCATCCCGCAGTTTTATCATATCATAGCTTTCTTTCGATTGAGATCCCTGGAGATACTTTACCAGGAGGTTGCCATACTTAGACTTGATGTTCCTGGGAAAGCACATCAATGTAACATTTCTGAAAGGCCAAGTTGTTTTCTGTTGTCCCTTAGGAGACAATATCACTTCATCCTATCGCTGTTTAAATGTACCAAGAGCTTTTTGGCACTGTGCCCGAACAGAGCTGTCAAGATTGTAAATTCAAGTTATAACCCAAGGACCATTCACAATTTTATCTTATACTGAGCTGCCTAACATCAAAAGAAATATTGAGAACACAACCAGCCTTCCGCATCCCTGAAATGTGCAGCTGCAGAAGCCTGTAATTTAAAGCAGTCAAAAGTACAGCGGCTGTTTTGGGGAAGGTTATAAATGAAATCGTGTCCAGAGGAGGACTGCAGAGATGATCAGAGGGATAGAACACCTCTCCTATGAGGAGAGGCTGAGACTGTTGGGGTTGTTCAGCCTGGAGAAGAGAAGGCTCCGGGGACACCTTATAGCAGCCTTCCAGTACCTGAAGGGGGCATACAAGAATGCTGGAGAGGGACTTTTTACAAGGGCATGTAGTGGTAGGACGAGGCATAATGGTTTTTAAACTGGAAGAGAGGAGATTTAGATTAGATGTTGGGAAAAAATTCTTTTTTTCTGAAGGGTGAGACACTGGCCCAGGTTGCCCAGAGAAGCTGTGGATGCTCCATCCCTGGAACTGTTCAAGGTCAGGCTGGATGGGACTTTGAGCAACCTGGTCTAGTGGGAGGTGTCCCTGCCCATGGCAGGGGGCTTGGAACTAGATAGTCCTTAAGGTCCCTTCCAACCCAAACCATTTTATGATTCTATGATATTCTATGATATTGGTCATCTTACTAAGTACTATATGTCTCTTTGAAAGGGCTGCAGAAAGGTTTTTCAGCATCTGCTGAAGTGCTCATGCACAGATCGGTTGGAGAAACATGAAAGGTCTGGACCATGCAGTGAAGGCTGCTATGGTGGTATCATCCTGCTGGGCACGTGGTTGGTGAAATACCAGCAGCACTGACATGAGAGTAGGGCATTTTCTAAGCTGAGGGTGACCAAAGATGGCTGCCAAACTGCAGAGCTAGGAAGCAAGGCTTCTTGGCAGAGGTAAAACAGCAGCAGCATGTTGTGAGAAGCTCCATTTCCCATGGCAGTTGTAGGGTGCAAGATGGATGTGCTGACTTTGAGGAGGATGTTATCATTAACACAAATGACACGAGGTAGTAGAAATAGTGGTAGAGCATATTTGTCAACATCTGGGGGCAAAACGTCACCATTTCCAAAACCATGTTGATCTCTGTGGGTCAGTCACTGGGTATGTCACTATGGTTTGATGTCTCCTGCACTGCGTTTGCAAAGCTGCGTGCTGGTATCTTCCATGCACAGGGGAGAGATACACGCGTGGACCCACATCCTTTGATTCATATATCTGGAAAACACTGTGATAAAAAATGCAAACCCAGGATGAGAGGAGATATAAAGAATATAATGATATAAGGAACCAGGGAAAATGTATATGTGTGCTAAAATCAATGCTGAATATTGTGATTTTAATAGATGATCAGTTCCTAATGATCAAGTTGTGCTCAAGGGCTGTCTGTGCCTTGATATGTCTGAAGTTCAAGAAATCTGGTCCACTTTTTAATTTTCTTTGTTATTTTTAGAAATCCAGTCACATTACTGCTTTAGTACAAAACCATAGCTTTTTTTTCTTCTTTTTTAAACTTCATTTTTCTGTAAACTTTTCATTTTTTAGTATGTTGTTCTTTCTTGTTTTTTAGGTTGGCTGTCTCAGGTTGACAGTTGACAACAAGTGATCGTATCCTGGCAAATTAGTTTCCTTACTGTTTCCTTTATTTTTGTTTTTTTTACAAATATCATTACCTTACATTATGAGAGGACAACACAGGAATATGCTAGCCCTCATTGATTTTGTTTCTGGGTCAGTTCAACCTGTTTTGAACCTGTAAAGCTGTTTTGGAAAGCCTTGAGTGAAAAGCAAAAGTGGTATTCCAGTGTTGTGGTCTCAATTCCCCTAAATTCCCAAGAAGATACTTCCTTCTATGCTTCAGGTTTAATTAGCTGAGTAATTTCAGGGGATCTAGTGAGTTATACAGAGCAAAATTTGTTCTGCTGTGGGCTGAACTGATTAGAGGTTGCAGAGAAATCCTGGGAAAATGGAGGAAAGGCTCTGGTTAGTGGGAAGCATCGCTGGAAAGAAGGGTCTGTTAATGGAAGAGGGGTCTGTAAATGCATCCTTAGACAGAGATGAACTTTCCAATATTCCCAGTGCAGTCGTCTTGGATGCCAGGGAATCCCAGGGGGACTGTCCTCAGGGGTGGCCAGGCTCTCTTGTCCACCCCAAGAGCATTTGCTATTGCTGCTGCCCCAGACCAAGGGCTGGGCTGGGTGGATGTGGGGACATTTATGACCAGCTTTTAGAAAGAGTGTGGGCACTGCAAGAGCACAGTGGATTTCACTGCCGCTCCATAAAGGCATTCGTAAATTATTTTTAACAAAGCAAGTATTCTCCTCTCGAAGGGTCATATGATTTTGTAGGGAAATTGGGTCTTCATTGCCTCTGAAGGCTTTATCTTCAATGTTAATGCTTGAGAAGTATAATTTACTAATGGGAAGAATATATTATGAGACATGCATAATGGAGACATGCAAGGAAAGGAAGCTTTTTTCTAATCAGTCCTGAGAGGAATAGCGACAGGAGTATAATTATAATTAAGAAGGACATATTTTAATAACCTTAGCTCTGCAGTTGCTTCTTCCTTTTGTCAGCGGCTGTTTTGGGAAATGACAAGAGCAGGAAGCATGATGAGGAGTAGCTGCTACACAAATTTCATAGGTGGAGCTGGGAATTAACATTATTCCTGTATCTGAACTGTTGTTCATCATCTAAAGAAATTCCCCCTGTCTTTTTCGCATGAAAGCTTCCCTAAAAATGGTAATGCTCTGTCTCAGCGATGCCTTGCGCAAATAACCCTTTACTGTTGGAGACATTTTTTGGAGGATTTTCCAGGCAAAGAGCAGCAACCTGGACAGTCTATGCTGCACTTGATGCAAAATGAAAATAATTGCAACAAGACCTCTGCAAATATGTCCTTCTCCGTGTTTTTAAATGTAGCATCCATCTTCAAGAATGGGCTTTCAGGGGTGTTAAGTCAAATATGTGAGGGCACAGGGAAACTGCACAACAGTAACAGAAATCGGGTGTCATGAGATGTTGGGTTGCGTCACCCTCATCGGCTGCTGGACACGTGCAAGTCCTCTTGGTCCTTACACAGTTGTGAGACTGTGATTTTGATAGTGATTAAACAGCAGCAGCAACAACAGCTTTAAAAAGTGAGGTGAGCTTGTTCATGGTTTGGGTAGACGTTAGTAAGTCATATCTGTTTACATCAGGGAAATAAAATTCAAAAAGAACACCTCAGATACCAGTAGAACAAACACAAAACCTCTACTCTGTTTTTCCAGATATTTTGCAATATCCTTTTGTTGATGTTCATGTGGTCTATTTAGTCATGGGGCCTGATTTTTAAAACTTTATTTTTTCCTAAGGCAGTAAGCATAAAACTTGAACCTGTGAGTTGTCTTTTACTTTACAAATTTGAATAAAACAAAGTGTTTCTGAGCATCCCTCCTGCTATGAGTAAGGGATGTGATGGATATAGATGCAGAATTTATTTTATAATAAATAGAAATATTTGTTTAAAATAGGAGTTTTAAAATAGGAGGCAGCCCTGAAGGGCAAAGGAGTCCAGGAAGGCTGGACACTTTTCAAGGA
>KZ506108.1:317950-330450 GCA_002844005.1 Limosa lapponica baueri
AGCGTTTCCCCTCAGCTCTGTTTTTATTGCAGTGATGACACTTGTGAAAAAAAACGTGCCCACAAATATCACGATGTAACGTGACTCCTTCAGAGGACATGGTGGCATGGCGGCAGCAGTTAGTTGTAAGCTTTTGTTACAGTTTTGCTATTTCCATCACTTGCACCTGATCATTATCCATCAAGTGCTATTCTTCTCTGTAATTCTGTAATTAGCACCTACAGAAGTTGGTAAATTGATTATCTTTGTGCCTGTCGTTTCCGGGAAGATTAAATACAAGAAAATTACCCACCATCATTTGAATAAATAGTCTTTTAAATTGTGCTGATTCCACCTAAATGTGGTACTTTCTCCAGGCAAAGGAGTGTTGGGACCCAGTGACCTGGATGACTGTTCATAGTAGCCTCAGTCCTGGACACAGCACCTGCTTGTTCTTAAATAACTAGGATTTTTTAAAGATAACATATCATGTTTTAGCTGGAATATTTTATGATCCAAAGTTTGAAACAGAAGTTTTCTGAAAACAATGAAGAAAAGGAAAGAGACGCAAAAGTGCCATTAAGTTCAACCACCTCAGCTCGAACAGCCAGGTGCTCTCTGATGTCTGGTCTCTAGTATCGTTCATTATGTGTGACATGTTCTTTGCGCAATTAGCGTTTTGTAATCACGACTGTGAGCTGTGCTGTCATCAGCTACTCTGGTTATCTTGCTCTAGTTGCATCATCTTTTAGTGATGGTTTAATTAATTTGGGGAGAATGGTGTAGCAATATGTAACGTTGCCATGGACTTCTGATTTATTTTAGGCAAAAATAACAGGAGTGGTCTTCTGGTGCACTTGATGAAATAATGCAAAGGCAAATTAATAAAAGCTTTACAGAAAAGCTTTACAGACAAATTATAAAAATCCCGCTTTATTATTCTGTAATATCATCAAGTAATATTTTTGTTTGCTGCAAATAAAACAATGGAGAAGTGTATACCCCTGCACATGATTTCTGAGCATCTGATGCACTTGCTCAGTGAAATAATTACTGACATGTACTTACCTCTAAATACGTGGTTGTCTCTTCTCACACATACTAGAAATTTGCTCAGATACTTTAGGTTTGGGATTCATAGGCAAGGTTTCTTTCAAACGTAAATGCCCACAATAATTTCATAAAAGGATGGACACTTTTTACTAAACTAAGTATTTCTTATATTTCTTATTTTTCTATACTAAGTATTTCCATTTTTAGAGTATTTTACCAAATGGATCCAAACAGCATACAAGAGATTTTCTTATGGAATATTTTTTTCAAAAATTGCCTTTCGTTTAATCAGGTCTCCGTGAATTGACTTGTCCTGCGGTTAGCACTTGCTTCAGTTCTACAGCCCAACTCATTATCTTTCGCAGAAAAAGTGCTGATTTTGAAGGGCGAAGCCTTGCACTATGACTGTGGACCTGCACAACCCTGCCCTGAAAGACCTCAGCATGGTGGTGGAGGCTCACAAGGTCATCCTCTGCTCCACCAGCCACCTCTTCATGCTGCTCTTCGAGGTGAAGAGCCCCACCGACATCTGTGACGCCTCCATTGTGTGCATGGTACAGAGCCTCTTTACAGTGGAGGTCGGAGCCATGCGCGGTGTCCCAACCAGCATCCCACCCGTGAGGGTGGTGGTGAAGGATGCTGTCCTCTGCTCTTGTCTGCTGGACTTCCTCCACTTTATCTATTCACATACACCCTGGAATGGGTCCAGCTGCTCATTTCTCTTACAGCCGATGCCCTGCGAAGGAGGGGCACAGCACTAAGGAACAGCCCTGGCTGTTGGTAGACCGTGTTCTGCCATGGTGCTACACCTACGTTGTGCTTGTGACTACGGTGAACAATGTCTATATGAAAGAAGCCCCTCACCTAGATTGAAAAAAAACTAAATGAGCTGTCATTCCAGATCCAATGAACATAAATCAAGTGCAGCATTTTACTGAACAAAATCCACAAGATAACATCAGTTAGCTACCCAACCTGCTCTAGGTGAACCTGCTTTGCCAGAGGGGTCGGACTAGATGATCTCCAGAGGTCCCTTCCCACCCCAACCATTCTGTGATTCTGCAATATTCAAAAGCTTTGCCAAAAAATAACCTAGAGTTTGAGATAATTGTAGATTTTGGGCTTCTGAAATATTTTTAATGGTTGCATGTTCTAAACACATCGACAAGAGCGCAGGGTTACTTAAGAAGACCCAAGTGATTTCTCTTCCAGGTATAGTGTTGCTGAAGAGAAAACAGAGATAGCTGGTTAGAGCACAGGGGGGTCTGACACATCGCATGTGTTTTGCTACCAATTCAGTGCAGGCAGTGACCTCACCCACCTGAACCTCGCTGGCTATTAAAATAGCACTATTATTTTTCTATCTTTTTAAAAGTTGCTTAAGAATCCTCAGGTGAAAGAGAATTCTTTGTATTTTTTTTAAGTACCTTTATAAAATATTTTGCAAGCTGTCAGTATATAAGAATATATATTTTATTTGTTGAAAGAATTAGATGGCTTTTTAATGATGCATTTTGATTTTAACTGTAATTTGAAAAAAACCCCAAATAATTCTATTGTAAGAGCTGCATCCATAAAGAAGCTTAGACAATCTCTGTAGACTGATAAGCTGCCTGACATGTGAAAAGGATTTCTGCCTTACTGGCCAAGAGACAAACACTGGCTTGTGAAGACATAAAGGAGACTCTTTCAGTTTTCAATTAGTTTGTCATTGAAAATCCCTGAATCCGTTTCTGTTCTTTCCGAAGCAGCATCAAACATAAAGAACAGATACAGAAGTTTTTCAGCATGAATGGGCTGATGTTTTTTTATTTATTGGTGACATTAATACAGGATTAAACCTGGAATTTCAGCAGATGAAAGGTTAAGTGCATCTGCTCCCTTCTGTGTATTAATTTTATTTTTGCTCATGTCAGCCAAAGAGGTGGGAAACTTTGCACAGCAGTAGCTGGAACTGCTCTCAGTCCCAGCTCCCCACCTGAAGGGCACTGCCAGAAGTGACTGCGCATTTTGGTACCTTTGAGAGAGGAAGAGGTCTTTCGAAGACACTTCAGGCATGGACTGAGGACAGGTCATGAGGCAGTGTTGCTGTTTTCAGCCTTTCAGGACCATGACGTTATGCCCACAAGGTTATAAACACCATCCCTACAGTACACGCAGGAGCTGGTAGAGCCAAAAACATCGTACGCTGTGTGTGCTCTTTCAGCCTTTTCTTTCCTCCAGTGCTGTACTGACTTGTGTTTCACCATGAGCTTTATCCATCTCCGACTCTTCCCTTCTGCGTGGCCCTGGGGATCAGAGCATAAATTTATCAAAAAGCCCCATAGTATCTTTGAGATTTACTCCAGCAAAATGTATAAGGATAAACTACGTTCGTTTTAATGCCAGCCAACACTTTTAGTGGTTCCAAGAAAGCTATTGAGAGACCTAAGAGAATATCATGGCTTTGACTATGAAAACAAGAGAAAAAGAAATCCCACTGCAAACTTTGTGCTAGTTTTGGCTACCAGTATTCAGAATATAACTACGCATGAAGCTTTTTCTGGTTCAGACACCTGCAAAGCAAAGCAACCAGCAATATGAGCAGAATTTAAAGAACTTCCATAAATATTGAAATATTCGGGTTTTTTTTCCTTAATGTCTACCTGCAATAGGTAATGACTGAACAAGGAGGAAGCCAGAAATTAATTCAGAAAGCAAGAGAGATGCCCTGATCTCTCTCTACTTGATTGCATTTTTGTAAAAGTACCGTGGAAGTTTTATTGTGCAAGAATTGCATCTTTCCCTTCCCAAGCACAAAGATCTGGCTGATTTATGTGCAAAAAAATAGAGTTTCTCCAGGATCTGTTTAGCATTGATACAATTTTTTCTCTGCCTGCTAAGGCTTGTGCCCTGCTGATTTATAATCAAATTTACCTGGTCTCGTGGCAGGTGCTTTCCGGTGGGAATGATTAAAAGACGATATAAAGAATAAGTTAAAGGATCCATAAAAAACATAACACGTGCTTGAGAAAGTTAAATGCATCCTGAAAACTCCAGGGAAGGTACATCTAGCCCTCTTGGGGAACTGTTAGTGTTAGTTCCTTAAGTTCTTGGGAAATTGTTTTGTAGACAAGATTTCCTTGCCAGTCTTTGTTTTAAACTCACTTTGTCTTACACAGCTTTTATTACTTTATCAGTGGGTTGTTCACAGCCACGTACAAAATAGAAATACAAAGATGCTGATCTAATGTGCAGAACTACTGTAAGTGGTAAAATGCACAGAAGTAGGTTTCCTAAATGCATTACTCATATTCCCAGCTTTCCACTTTGTCTGACAATACGATTATGTGCTGCTAATTCTCATGTAATAGAGGCATGTAGTAGAAAGCTCTGCTTTCCTGGGCATGTGCCAAAAGTTATGCTTCTGTAGTAGATCAGGAGAGATGGTTTCTCTTATAGGTGTTGTGGTGTGGAAATCTGCCTATAGCTCAATACATTTAATTCAGCAGATGACTTTACAGTAAAATGTTATTTATGTCACTTTACTATGTTTAAAAAAAGTTACAACACAGAATAAGTTTCAACAACCATTTGTTGCTAGAGCAAATGGAGCAAAATAGATTCATTCCCTGATACTACAGAACTCACATAAAGTATTTCTGTCAATTTAAATGGGAAATCATCTTGGACTGTCTTGAGATTACATAATACAAATATCAAAAAGTGTCTTAGCTGTTTTAAGCTTCCGATAGCTCAGCTGTAGGCTTGCCAATCCTAAGGGTCCAGAGCTAAAACATTCACAGGGTCGGACTTAGAAAGTCCTGAAAACTTTCAAGATAATAAGCCTGAGTTGTTATTGTTTCTTCTGGGGTTTTGTTATGCCATTGGGATACTTTTATTTCACATTTTTATTTGCAGACATGAGGACTAGACATGAATTGAGACTGTCTTGATAAAAACTAGTTATATAATCAGGCAAAATTTTAACCATTAATTAAACCTCATCTGAATTCCACTTGTCACAATCTAGCAATATGATTTTGACGTTGTTGCTTTTGGTAGCTTTAGATTCCATTTTTAAAGTAAGAAAAACAAAACTGAGAAACTACCTGGCAGTACTGGGGGGTTTGGAGTGTCTTGATGCATGCCTGGATTATTGTAGCAGAAGTCCGTGCTTCAGCCTGTGAGCTCCCTCTGCCTCTGTGGAGGCAATATGAGGGCAGTAAGAAGAAACAGACAACTTTTGCCTGCCTTACATCTGTATGCAGCATCGTGCTGGGGCGTGGATGTGTGCCCCCAAGAGCACACAAACCTTGTGTTTCTGCAGCCTTGGGTCCAAAGTTTGGAGTCCAGAAAATTTGTAATGCAGTCAGACTTGCCCAGAGGTGATGGATGGGGGAGTTTTGTCACAGGTCAGAGTGCCAAGGTGAGAACTGGGGTTTGAGTGTGGGAGATAGGGACCTCTCTGAGCTGCTGCGCTGTGGGAAATAGGAAAATAAGCAATAGAGATGGTTGGAGAGGATTGCATGTGTAAGAGGCACAGATGAGTAGCATTAGCAAAAGAATATAAAGTAGAAAGCAGAAGGCTGTTGTTTAGTTTCCCCATATAAATGATGTCTTTTGATCTTTTATTCTGTGGGCAGCTATATATGACAGTGCTTTATTAATAATTTATTTTGCAGCTAAACACTGTAAAGGACTGCAGATCTCATCAGATACAGCAGCTGCAGAATACTTCTCTCAGACTGTTCTTTAATACGCCTGTCCTAGCTGATGCTATCTTCAAAACACAAGGTACGGTACCTTTGATCCCGTTGACGTGTGCACCAGTGAGCCTCCAGCCTTCATGCCCTCTGCAGGGGAGTGGGAGATGGAGGTGACCATATTTTTTGTTGCATCAGAACTAAGACAATGTATACACTTAGCTGTCAATTGTGGAAAGCAGTTTTTTTGTTTAGAGCTAACACTTGTCCATGTGTATGCTTTACAGCAACATCCACTCTCAAGGTGGTTTATCAGGGCTGATAATTCTCCTTGCTGCAGCAGACATTGTGCCTCTCTGATTCTCACACACCCCTCAGAGGCTTGGCAAAACGAGGGATGTGCTGCAGGAAAGGGTCCTGCAATGGCACAACGCCTCAGCTAAACCAGTGGTTGCATCACAGGGGATGGTGATTTTATTTTAAAACATATTTATCTTGCTCACATTCCTACCTGTACAAGCACTAGGACGTGTGTGAGGGCTCTGTCCAGCATCAGAGCTCAGAGAAGCATGGACTCCGGTGGCCACATCTACATTTGCCCTGAATGAAAAGACCAAACATGCTGGTTATTGACTCCTTACACCTTCCCTCCACCCATCTCAGGCTCGTGCTGGCTGTGGATGTGCCTTTCTCTACCCTCCAGAAGCTGACAGGCACTTCCATCAGAATCCCAGACTGACAGGGGTTGGAAGGGACCTCTGGAGATCATCCACTCCAACCCCCTGCCAAACAGGGTCACCCAGAGCAGGCTGGACAGGAATGCATCCAGGTGAGTTTTGAATATCTCCAGAGCAGGAAACTCCGCAGCCTCTCTGGGCAGCCTGTTCCAGTACTCTGTCACCCTCAAAGGAAAGAAGTTTTTCCTCGTGTTGAGGTGGAATTTCTTGTGTTCCAGTTTGTGCCCGTTGCCCCTTGTCCTGCCCCTAGGCACCACTGAAAAGTGTCTGCAGACTAAAAAGCAGCTCTGCAGAGAGGGACCTGGGAGTCCTGGTGGACAACAAGTTGCCCATGAGGCAGCAATGTGCCTTTGTGGCCAAGAAAGCCAATGGTCTCCTGGAGTGCATTAAAAAAGTGTAGGTGTACCCCTACAGTTGCCCTTTCAATTAGCGGGCAATTACCTTGATTACAGGACAGGAGAGGACAGCATCCCTGCATTTGTGAATTTTCATCTGTCCTCTGCCAAATAATGCCATGCTGCTGGACACTGGCTAGTTTTCAGCAAACCTAATAAAAGAAGAGTTTAAAAAAGGCACTAAAAAAAAGTTGCTTAGGGCTGCAAAGACACTGTAGCTGACAGATGCTGTATTCCAGCTTTCTGGAACACTGCTGTCAACCAGATTGGTGATCAGAAATCTCCACCCTTCCTCTTGAATGAGGTTCATCTTGACAAGAACAGATAAATCAAATAAAACAAAATTAACTTTGGCCATAAAGAACACAGGATCGGTAAAATTCATTATCATTTTGTTTCCTCCAATTAGCGTTGACATTCTCCTGAGAAGCGAGAGCTTAAAGTTTACCCAAGAAAGGAAAATTTGAACCAAAAATCATTACTATCTAGGATAAGCATCAGGTATGAAGAAATGGAAAAACAGCACAAAACTACCTCTTCCACCCCAGAGGAATGCAGGGGGCAGTTTCTTGTTTTGAACACCTATCTTCCAGATTCTGTCAAAGCTTGTAAGTGATGCTTCTTGTAACATGCAGAAGTGAAACAGTGCATCACTATGCATTTGTTTGCTACAGTGCAAACTTGGACTCCTGCAGAACTGAGGAGGCAGTTAATGAAGGAGTTCCAAGATGATCACTTGGATTTAGGTGCCTTATTCCACCTTAGCCCCACCTCAGGCTGCTGCACCCTCATTGTTTCTGTCAGAAGGTAAAATCACCCACCTTTTCCTGAGAAGTTTAGTACCATTGAACATTAATGAGACAAACAGTCACAAGATATGCATGGCTTTCTGGCTTCATTTGAAGTCTGGCTGCACTGTGCATATATATCTGTATGAGTGATGAGTAGGAGTAAGAAACATTACCGACTGTTCAGTCTTATTACCCTGATTCTGTGTGCTGTCTTTCAGTAACTGGATCATCTTCTTCCAAAGTTGATGAAGCTCTGCCTTTTCTGCACCTTCCTCCTGTTTCAATTCTATTAGTTTCTGCCAAGTTTCAGCCACCTGTCAGAAAAATACTGATTGTTGGTTTCTGAGAGACAGACTTAATATGCAAACTTATGCTCTACATGTCTCCAAATAACACAACTGTATGTTGTAACTATATACTGTTACAGGTTGTTATGCACACATCACCCAGCACACAGCTGTTTTAAATGTATACTACTGTCTTTAAGTAACAAACAATAAATTTCAGTAACAATCCACTTGATGTCAGAAGCTGGAAAAATAAGTTACTAGATAAAACATTTTCTCTCCTATGAGAAAAACACTGTCAAACGTTTCTACAAGCACAGAAATTCCTAAGCATGGATGAATTTACTGTATCTGTTTCAATTCGTGTTCTCCTTTGCACATTTCACTGCTATCTTATCTACACAAGAAATACAAACCTAAATATACTGAAACTAAAGTTCACCCTCTTGCATATATGCAGCCACCCATGGCTTTACTTTGGACACACATATAATACAAACCTTAGCTACCCTGAAGCTTCAGAACTAAGGGACTCAAGGAAACATGATGCAAGTCTCAGCTCTGCTTGGTTCCCATATTTAACTCCATAGAGACACTTTTCAGAGAAAGAAAAAGTGAATCTGGAGATTCATGTACCTGCCATGCCAGTAACTGGTTTGGTTCAAGTTCAATAGCCTTCTTATATGCTCCTTTGGCCTGATCAGGCTGCTCCAAGTCAGCAGCTGCCAGCCAGTGAATACCCAAGCATTGTAGTTATTTCTTTCTTGCTACAAAACTGCCTAGAAATACACAATTTTAAGTGAAACTGATGAATGAAATGCACATTATAGATCCATATATTGAGTTTTATCATTACAATCTGGTGAATTATTCTGTATGGTAATATTAGAGGTTAACTCATTTTTAGGAAAAGGCTAAGATTAATAACTTCGGCTTTTCATGCTGGAGAATGCTTCATATCTAAACTGCTCTGCCAGTAACCATATCTGTAGCTCAGCAAGTAAAGCACTCCTGTCAAGGTTTGGGTTAGAAATTGATTTTATCTCTATCGATCTGGGCTTAATATTCTTATCACCATGTATAACCTGCCAAAGCAGGGTCACCCAGAGCAGGTTGGACAGGAACGCATCCAGGCAGGTTCTGAATATCTCCAGAGAAGGACACTCCACAGCCTCTCTGGGGAGCCTGTTCCAGGGCTACATCACCCTCAAAGGAAAGAAGTTTTTCCTCATGTTGAGATGGAATTTCCTGTGTTCCAGTTTGTGCCTGTTGCCCCTTGTCCTGTCTCCGGGCACCACTGGAAAGAGCCTGGCCCCATCCTCTTGACACCCGCCCTTTAGGTATTGATAACCATTGATGAGATCCCCTCTCATCCAGGCTAAACAGCCCCAGGTCTCTCAGCCTTTCCTCGTCAGAGAGGACACATCAAAGGGTCATCCACATTCGTAAAGTCTGACATAATCATGCACTGTTTTGATGTATATGGTAAATATTTTGCTGCAAATGAGCTTTGGAAACACCAAAACTGCCTAAATGGGATGAGGCTGAGAAACACCACTGCTGGTGCCGGCACTGAAAGAGACTGAAAAAGTGAAAAGCTGCAGAACACAAAAACATTTTAGCAGCTGAAGAGCAAAAGATAAAAGAGTGGATGAAGGCTCTAGAGAGAAAACAGTAATGAAAGCACAAAGAAACCGGGCTGATTTCAAAGATTCCCTCAGAGCCTAAAAAAATATAAAGAAACCTGTCAAACTTACATGGCTCAACAGCTCCTGGAGATAAATCTGCTTCCGAAGAGGGCACAGGCTCCTCGATCACCACTAACATCCCCCTCTGGCTGTCCTCCTGGTGGGGGAAGACTCGACGTGACGAGACCGGCCACCACAGCCCTGCACCACCTCACCTTCACCTCCATGCGCGCTTTCGTCAACGCGGCCACGCTCCCCAGCCGGCCGCCATTTTGCGGAGGGTCTTTTGGGAGACGTAGTTGCCGCCTCCCACCGCCCTGAAGCACGCGGAGAGCTACCATCCGTGGGGCCGACGGCAGTGGGCGGCTTCGGCTGTCAGGGCCGCCACTCTCCTCTTTCCAGGAGAGGGGTTTGACGGTGGCAGAGCGATGAGGGGTGGCGGCGGGCCGTTGCGTCAGGCAGGGCTGGCTCTGTTCTTCATGGTGGCCTTGGCCTGGGCTGGGGAGAGGCCGTGGCCCATCACCCCCGGGGGCCAGCCCTGGCCCAGCGTGGTGCTCGTGGCCTGTGACTCCTTGGTGAGGGTCCGGGTGAAGGAGGGCCAGAAGGCGGCAGGGACTGCCTCGGCAGGTGCATGTCACTGGTCCTGGCCTGACTGGGACCTCCGAGGATGTGGCAGCGAGGGCTTTGCCCAGGCTGCAACCACAGGCTTTCGAAAATAGGGCTGCTTTTTATTTTCAATCACCTCCACAGGGTGCAGGGCTTTCTTGGGACCTTGAGGGCAGGCGTTTACTAGGTAACTCTTGTTATCTAAACCAAGCCCCTCATTCTTCCCAGGAGCGTGCTCCGTGTTTTTATCAGGTGCATTACAGTAGTCAGAAATTTCTGCATAAGTGGTTCCTGCAGCCAGCTGTGGTACCTACAGGCTGTCAACTGCAACTAGAGCCAGTGGGGAGACGTCAGCAGGACTGTGGGGCTGGGAAAGGATTCACAGAGCAGACCTGGTGTGCAAAATCAGTGCTTTTCCATTGGCTTGAAAAGGAAAAAGGAAAGGCAGGTAACTGTTATTCTTGCCATTGTAAATCCTAAGAGCGTTAGGTCTCCACAACAGATGAAATGGAGAATTTCTGTAACAACAGATGAAATGACTGAGTTAAGCTGTTGGGCATTATATATTGACCTACTCAGACTTCTATTAGGTATAACAAATATGACAATAAACTTGCCAGATGAGTACAGCTAAAAACATAAAGGAACCAGTAGGTATGTTTTTATAAATTTCTAGTGGCTTTATTACAGTGATTTATTGATACATTTGTTTTAACCTGTCAACAGGTAAAAAAGTTGTTTTTCCATATACGAATACTAAGTGTATTCTCTTGCTTACAGCTAAAACAGCTGTAAAAACATTTTTTCACCCTTCTCTCTCTATGCTTCTGTCTGCTCACCCAGCATCCTGGAAATTATTTTATCAAGGTTTTACTCTGAGAAAAGGGAAAGCCTTGGTTTCTCTGCCTCATCTGTGCTCTCCTTCCTGTTAAACATAAGCTCTATGGTATTACTTCCAAGGACTTTCACTCATCGCTTCTCATTCACTGTTGAGAAGTCAACACTTGCCTCCCAGTTGTCTCAGAATGCCATCCTTGATGGCACAGGTAAAAGCACTTGACTTCTTGCCTGCTGCCTGTCATTCTTGGGATGAATTCTTCCTAAGTATTTGGTAAACATGTATTATCCTTCAAGCCCCTTCTTAAAACACGTTTGCTGTGATTTAAAAGATAAATAGCTTTCTACTGCTATCTATGACATACTCAACCCTGTTTTGTTAAGTGTGATGAAAATTTTCTTTGCAGTGATGCTGGGCTGTGTTCAGCCTCCAGAGCAGCAGCCTCTTGCTTGAACAGCTAGCTTTCTGCTCTTGTGTCACATTGAGCACTGTGCTTCTCACAGGTCTTGCTGGTGGAACGTGCTAGTCGGCAATTCAGCTCCTAAATTGCTAGTGGAGGTTAACTGAGCGATGACAGGTTTTCGTTGTAGTGCAGCTCAAGTTCCTGGATGAAATGTGCTTCCTTGTGTTACTCAGAATAATTTGTGTTGCCTCCAGTACTTCAAAACCCGCAAGCCCTATGCAGTTCTTGGAGAGTGGATTTCCAGAAACAGGTGTACAGGTGTAGAGCCTTCACCTTCTCAGCCTGTTAAGGAAGCTTACTTCTTTCACTGAATAGACATCTCCTATCTGTCTACTATCGAAAGAATGAACTCTTGTCTCCAGCTGTTCAAACAAACCATATCTTTGTTGGAGAAGCCTGTGAATACGTTGTTGACAGGATGGCAAATCAGTCTTGTACTTTCTAAGAGCACTTTCAGCCTGAAGTTCCTTTCAAGTTCATATTGCAGATTACAGCTTTGTTTCCAGTTTCTCCTACCGAATGCTTATTCTAGTTGCCATTTGTAGCAATGTACAAAATTAGGCGATCAGTCTTTTACCATATTCTGATCTCCAGTGGCCCAGTATACTGTGTAAATGCAACATGGAGCTGGAATGCCACAGCTCACTCTCCTGGAGCCAAATGAAGGGATTCTCCCTACAATACCGCGTTATCCAATAGCATTTGCTGCCAGAAAACAAGTAGAGAGAATTGTTTTCTTCTGCATGCAGTCTCTGCATTGAACTCTAGAGAGTGAAGAAAAATTATGTTAGTTTCTGACTATAGACCTAGTATATGAGCAGTGACTGGGTGACTAGGGAGGTAATGAAGTGCTTATGCTGGTTGAAATAATTTTAAACAATGCCAGAATAATTCTAGTCTTAAAATGTATCAGTAAATTTCCTACTGTGGAGCACAATTATGCTGCGCTTAACTCTGCTTTCTGGCTTCTTTCTGAAA
>KZ506108.1:362816-375644 GCA_002844005.1 Limosa lapponica baueri
CCCTCTTCCAATTTAAAACCATTACCCCTTGTCCTGTCACTACAGTTCCTGACAAAGAGTCCCTCTCTAGCTCTCCTGAAGACTCCCTTCAGATATTGGAAGGCTGCTATAAGGTCTCCTTGGAGCCTTCTCTGAGCTGAACAGCCCCAGATCTCTCAGCCTGTCTTCACAGGAGAGGTGCTCCAGTACTCTGATCATCTTCATGGCCCTCCACCGGACCCATTTCAATAGGTCCATGTCCTTTCTGTGTTGAGGACTCCAGAGCTGGACACAGTACTCCAGGTGGGATCTCATGAGCGCAGAGTAGAGGGGTAGCATCACCTCCCTTGACCTGCTGGCCACACTTCTCTTGAAAGGAGGATGCGGATGGCTTTCTGGGCTGCCAGTGCGCACTGCCGGCTCATGTTTTGCTTCTTATCCACGAGCACTCCCAAGTCCTTCTCCTCAAGGCTGCTCTCCAGCCATTCTTCACCCAACCTGTATTTGTGCCTGGGATTGCCATGTTCCAGGTGCAGGACCCTGCACTTGGCTTGGTTGAACTTCATGTGATTTGCACGGGCCCACCTCTCAAGCCTGTCCAGGTCCCTCTGGATGGCATCCCTTCCCTCCAGCATGTCAACCGCACCACCGAGCTTGGTGTCATCAGCAAACTTGCTGAGGGTGCACTCTATCCCACTGTCCATGTCTCCGACAGTGATGTTAAACAGTACTGGTCCCAGTACCAACCCCTGAGGAGCACCACTTGTCACTGGCTGCCACTTGGATATTGAGCCATTGACCACAACCATTTGAGTGAGGCCATACAGCCAGTTATCCACCAAGTGATCCATCCATCGAATCCATGAGTTTCCAATTTTGAGACGAGGATGTCATGCAGGACAGTGTCAAATGCTTTGCATAAGTCCAGGTAGATGACGTCTGTTGCTCTGCCCTTGTCCACCAAGTCTGTGGCAGTATCGTAAAAGACCATCAAATTTGTCAGGCACAATTTGCCCTTGGTGAAGCCATGTTGGCTGTCTCCAGTTACCTCCTTATTTTCCATGTGCCTTAGCAGAGATTCCAGATCTCTAGTCCAACCATCAACCTAGATCTCTAGTCCAACCATCAAGATCATCTAGTCCAACTATCAACCTAACTCTGATAAAAAACCATCACTAAACCATGTCACTAAGCAGTATGTCAACCTGTCTTTTAAATATCTCCAGGGATGGTGCCTCAACCACTTCCACGGACAGCCCATTCCAATGCTTAATAACCCTTTCAGTGTAAAAATCTTTCCTAATATCCAATCTGAACCTCCCCTGGCACAACTTGAGGCCATTTCCTCTTATCCTATTGCCTGTGACTTGGGAGAAGAGACCAACCCCCGCTTCTCTACAACCGGTATACTAACTGTAGAGTGATAAGGTCTCCCCTCAGCCTCCTTTTCTCTAGGCTGAACAACAAAGATGATAAATTTGAAGCAATATACTTCCACATCACAGCCCACCTTCAAAATTTTCTCTCTCTTTCCACTGGCTTTAGAGCCAGCACACAGAATCTTAAGTCATAATTTGGATATCTCAACCCCTTCCCCACTGTTAGGAGTGATGGATCCAAGCAACGGTCTGATCTGTGCCCTAGAACTGCAACTGTGCTGACTGGCCCCTGCCCATGCCATAGGTACGTTTTGAGGGAAGGAGAAGATGAAATTATTAACTGACCAAGGTCTGTGTCATGCATTGGCAATGCGCTCACTTAACGTGCATCCTATAAAGCTAGTGTGCTCAATCGATAGTCACCGTAGGGAAACATGCACTTTCACTGTTCATGTGGAAATTCAGCATTGTTAATTCATCTCACAGCCACTCAGCTTGCACGGCACCTGATCAGAAAGCAAACCAAAGCCTTGCCCTTGACTTCAGCAGACTTTCAGTTGTTTCACCGCTCTGCTTGTGCTCCTGGACCAAACTGTCATGCAGCACCTTTCAGGCCAGAGCGAATGTTTTTATTGCAGTACCATATTCTCTGGAGGAACAAGTTTTATAATGAAAGCACTGACACCAACCCTTAACTAAAATACAGCTTTAGATGCTGCTACTGCTCTGCTTTAACAAGTCCCATATCAGCTACACAGCAATAAAGAAGAAAAAGCCAAGTCTCATGGTGCTGTCAGGGAGCATTTCAGTCATGTTCTGCACATATTATTTTTATTCAACATATCTTTGCCAAATTTTAAAGTCTATTTCCATCCTCTCTGAATACATCTGCTGTTGTCATGGTACTGTAACTTCACTTGCTCTTTGAGCTACACAAGCCATTAGATTTATGTCATCATTAATTTGCCTCTGTGCATACAGCTCAGAGGCTGATTTATAGCTTTAAAATAATTTCTGGCCATCAGCATTTAGGCCAATTCTATTCCAAAAGCAAATCAGAAAGAAGTCTGGCCTTTCCCTCTGTCTCAGGTAATTCCTCTTCACGCCTATATGTGTGTTAACTTTGAACAGTTCTGAGTGGCCAGGCTCTGAAGAGGTCTCACCTTCCCTACTTATGCCACAGGCTTTGCTGTTGCATGCATCTGAAAAGGAAAGAATTGTGCAGATTTAGGCAAATTATCCCTGGTCAGGACCCCAAGGCTCAAGCCTATGATTCAACACGCTGCCTGTGCTTGTCCAGTAGGCAGCACAAATAAAGCATGACAGAGAAGGTAGACTTTGAAAGCCCTGGATGTTTCAAGTGTCTCCTGCCAGCCGGCCCTCGTTGTTGATCCATCATTTCACAGATGAAGCACTGCAGAGAGCTGTCAGTATTGCTGTCACTATGATGAATGAGGCCACTAGCTACAGCTTTCTCAAACAATACATTGAGCCCATCTATTGTCAGCATTTACAACACCCTTCCCCTAAGGCGCTCCTGGGCAGCTACTGCTTTACCAGTTCCTTTGTTTATTTGAACTTAACAGAGGGGTTCTTGGAGTAAACACTTTATGATTAGAAACAGTCAATTAGGGAGTGGTTCATAGATAAGAAAGTAGACATAAGCATTTGTAGCAGTCATCCAGCTACATACAAAATGCTTAGAGATCACAGGCTCAGCCATTTTAGTCATTGCAAACTATATTTTAACAATTTTACACAGTAATCACATCTTTCATTACAAAACATGTTAACCATAAAATTACATACATAGCCAGGTTTTCTAAACTACCTTGACATTGTAGTATCTGGTTCCGTGATTTGTTAAAGTATTGCCTTCACAGTAGGACAGGCTTAAAGCCTTTCCACTAGCTTATCACCCACTGCTCTCCTACATCCACTTGTGGAATATTTAGTAAGCTGGAAGAGCAAACAGATCTTAGCTCAAAACAAGGGAGTTCTCGAGCTGAAAATAATTGGATGCTGGGGGAAGTTTCATATATGTTTGTCCTGTTCCTGTTTTCCCCTACACATCTGGTTTTGATTACTACTGAAGACAGAATACTGCCTTAGGCAATCTTTGGTCCAGCTCACCATGACCATTTTTACAGTCTTCACAGTGAAGAAAATGATCTGTGCCCCTGCACACTTGTGTACTAGGTGAGGTATATGTGTATGTTTATACAGTTTTATGGTACTATCAAGTGACACACTGATGTACTAATAAACTCATCAGCACCTCTGAAATATTGAAGAGTTTCAAGTTTATGTGAACAGATTATTATTTTTTTTTGCAATAAAAGCAAAATGAATTTCTGTATATTTCCCTGAATCTTTGTTGCAAGATATTTTGTTCATGTAAGCACAGTAAGCATGTATTTATTACTTCTGTTTATAAATAGCTAGCTTCAGAAACAAAACTGAAATAATTTAATGATATAATTCCAACTACAGAATAATACATTTGTTGCATAATCCTAGGAGCTCAATGGCAGATCTCAGGTCCCTTGACTCCACTGTAATGATCTCCCACAGCTGCTTTCACATGCAGCCGTTAATCAGCAAGGACAAAATGTTAAATGATGTATTTTGTCTTTGTCGTGGTTAAATGGGAGACAGAAAAAGAGGAAACTGCTCAACAGAAGGCTTGATTTTCCAGACCTGAAGATAATGCAATGATAAAAATAGCAGTAGCCAGCCTTCATTACTTTTCACATTTGTTTTTTGAAGGGACATCCATAAATATTCTGTTCCCCTGAATCACAGGACTGAGTACCTTGTTGGAAAAACTCCCTGAGTCTGGAGAGGAGACAAGAGGGTGAGTGTTACCTAACTCACCCCTGCTCAGGCACATCTTTAAGCCACCTTTTCCTGCCCTACTTCACCCATGTCTTGGCCCAAGGAGAATCAAACCATGTAGCTGGAAGCAGGAAAATATGCAGAGCCATCCTTCATGGAGAAAGGAAAAGAAAAAGGGATCAACCTTTTTTTGATATTTGGAAGGCTATGAAAAGGACCTACGACCAAATACAGCTCAAATCCCAATATGAGGTCTGCTCTGTTCAGGTTGGGGTCGTTGTCATTTTGTTTCAATTTACTGTAATCTAGCTGTCCCTCACCCTGGGCAAGGCAGTGGAAGACACGCTGCCTACTCTCCTACCTCTGCAACTGCTACTGACAGCTGAGGGTGACAACGTCTTAAGCAGCTCTAGTGTGAACAGCCAGAATTTCTCCAGAGGCATCCCCGGGACAATAAATTAGGCCTTTTCAAATCGCTAAGAAAAAACCTTATATAGCAGGCAAAGCAGCACTAATGATGAATACCTGCCATGCAGCTGAAGAGAGGCCACACAAATGTATGCCCTAGAAGGTGCTCTAAGGAAATAACAAAAGCCAATTAGTGCTTCATATGTCTTTTCATGGTCTTTGCAAATCTACAGTACCTGCAGTGCCTTACTGTGATAGCTGAGCACCAGCAGCGTCCGTGTCCAAAATAACTTCCCCTGAGGTAAGGAAAGGAAACTTCTCCCGTTATGAGACTCAGACAGATTAAGGCTGAGATTGATCTATCTAAATGACACCTTTGATGAATCCCTTAGGATCACTGTTACACTGTATTCAGGATCCCCGCACCCTGCACAGACTTCACCATTTTGAGAAACTGACTATTCCTGCCCAAGGTAAAAACCTCCTTCTTTGGAAGCAGCTTCCACTGGCTCCATAGTTGGTGTATCTTTGGTCCAGAGCTCCATGTATGCATGCCTAGTGCCTACAGCTAAACAGGACGAAACCCCACCCCAGAGGCTGAACCAAAATCACATATCCATTGGGAGGGCAGAGTAGAGAGCAGTGGTACAACATGATCCTGCCTGCTTATTCACTGTCATCCCTCCCCAGCAAACACTTTGCCAATACTCCAAAATAAAACCCGCAGG
This sequence comes from Limosa lapponica baueri, assembly GCA_002844005.1. Classification (NCBI taxonomy): domain Eukaryota; kingdom Metazoa; phylum Chordata; class Aves; order Charadriiformes; family Scolopacidae; genus Limosa; species Limosa lapponica. The sequence continues at coordinate 368,149 of KZ506108.1, forward strand.
AGAGACATGTAAAGTCTCTTCACACAGACAGAAGATTACGATTTCTCTAAGAAACGTTTAGCTAATTTTCCAGGCACCGATATATTAAATGCTCCCGTGCCTTTTTAAATGTTCTGAGCCTGACAATTACCCTGCATACCTTATCCACTTGTTTGCAGTCATAAGGACTACTGCTTGCTCTGGCAGAGAGCTTGGGTTCTCCTTTTCAAGCCCATGGCGTCAACACCTCAATGCAGTTTGAAAACTACCAGCACAACCACAGCTCCTGAATAAGCCTAAGATTGTCTGGATGTTGTTTTCTTTATAGATCCCAAGGAAACAACATTCACAGCCCTTCCTTGAGCCCACTCATATGTGCCCTAGCTGCCACATGAACGTTGGCATGTTCCCTGCCCCAGTGCTCCTTCAGAGCAATGACAGGAGCTGTCTGTGTCCTCTGCCCTCCCTCATCCCTTGGTACTTTATTCATAGATATGTTTGGAATTCTGTACTTTTTAAAGGAAGAGTTTTAACATATTCTTTTTATTTTCACTCTTAAGATTACTCTTTTCCCTTTTCTCCCATGACTTTATCTGCCTTCCACTTGCACTTTCACGAGCTTGCATTGATTACTGTGCCATATGTGGTATCTCTTGCAGAGTTAGTATACAATCCACCATAATCTTGTGTGGTAAGCTTTAAATTAAAACCCCAACAGGTAACCTCTTTCACATTTTTCTGATGGGACTTCAGAAAAAAGTTGTTCTGTTTGTCCACTAGAGGCTCTATGTAAAAGTGTCCAGTTGTTCTCTGAGACTTTCTGGCCTTCAAGAGCACAGTGGGTAACTGTTAAGTATATCAGACAGAAAAGTAATGACAAACCTGTATATAACACACAATGATGTGGTTTCCTCTCCTATTTCTCACCAAAGGGGATAAGTTTCTTGGTCACTGCCTAAAGCAAGGAGAGCTGGCACTCCCTTCAGCACTCTGCACATGCTGTTTCACTGAAGTTTATTTCTAGTTGATGTGCATCTTTCAATCATGCCATTCTTCACTACATGCAATCAAAACTCTGGTGGTAGAGAGAGCACTAGGAGATGGTTAAACAGTCCTGCTCCAGGTACAAACTCTTCTAGCACTGAGAAAAAGCCACAGAAGGGTCGCTTTTCCCCAGCACTGTACTAATGCCATCTGTCTGTGGCTACTTGCCACTGACTTACACGAATAACGTGCTTCCACCAGATAGTGTCTGCTGAGGCAGGCTGCAGTTAGGTCTGCTTACTCTCATGAGGTGTCTTCTCCTACATCCTGTCTGCTTGGGCCTGCTCTGTGACTCTTCCCTTCGTGCTGCAAGCACAACATTCATCTCCCAGCCCCTGCATAATATGCCTCTGATATCTTATACATACCACCTAACCACCCAACCCAGTCTCCCAACGCCAGTTATTTGTGAAGCACTCAGGAGCAACAAACAGATGTGTCTTTGGCTGGTATCTATAACGCACTTTATATTTGTCTTTTTACTGTCAGCCTCTCAAAGGGCATGTGAAAGAGTACTGTAAGGTTACAAGTGAATAGGGATGCATAAATATCACTGCAAGTATAGATAATGCTTCACATTTCAAAGAATAAGTCCATATTCAATCTATCTTCTTGTCACAGGGAGTCTGCAGTTTAAGAGTGTTTTCTGTGTCTTATGGGGAAAAGAATGTGATACTGATTCTTACAGAATCATCTGGACATCAGGTCCCCTGTCCCCATGTCAGCCCTGTCCCCATCAAAATAACTTTTGTCCTGTGGCTAATGCTGTCATTTTTGCATAGGACTACATATCCGTCACTGCAGAGGGAACCAGTAAGGGCTGAAGACACAGAGTTAACTGATGCTAACATCAGCACAAGAGAGTATAGGTGCTATGAGATAACCCAGCCAAGGGGTTTTTTTGCCCTAGTGGGAGGCAATGCACACTAACTGCTGCTCAGGTTGGGATTCAAATTCCAGTGAAAGGAGTTCTTATTCCAGACAGCAGAAATCATCTTTTCTCTGTTTGCTGGGACAAGAACAAAACCTGACAGAATATGCAGGACTTTGAAGAAGTTTCTGAGACCAAGAAAGCATCGACCTTTCCCTTACCAGTGTTCTGCATTTCTCTACAAAAAGATCACTCACCTGAACTAAAGAAAGCACAGAATTGCAGGAACCCCCTTTTTGATGTTTTAGATTGTTTTGTTTCTCCTTACACACAACTAAGCCAACTTGAAAGATTTTTATTAAAAGGCTCTGCTGTAATTATTTGCTTGAGCTAGGAGATTGGAAGATCAGCCAGCAATAGTCTGAGTAGTCAACCCAATAAATACGTTACTATATTTCCCTTGATGCTTTGGGGAAACTGGCCTGGGCAGAGGTCAGAGCAGTGGTGAGGAGGACAGGGTAGTTGAGATCCACAAGCCAGGTGCCATTCTGCTTTAAAAAAGTAAATAAAAAAGCACACCTTCCAGGCTCTTTTGAAAGAAAAAAAGTACAAAACATCCTGTTGCTGCCTGCTTCAGAAACAACGTGAACATGCTCAGCTCCTCATTGAAAGCAGTCTACCACCAGAACACTTACATATACACCAGCAGTAGTGTGTGTTAGCATGTGTGCATGTGCGTATGCATGAGAGTATACATACGTATGGCTATATGCATGTATTTGTATAGATTAGACCCCCAAACAAGCGCCTGTATTTCTCTGTGCGGTGTTAAGAGAAAGGTGATAAACCTTTGAATTGTATCACAGTATAACTGTTCTACCCATTGCACAACCTAGAGGACAGAGGTAGAATAAGAAGAAGGTAAGAGAACACAGAGATGAGAGGAGAAAAATAAAAAGTGACATAATACCTCATTACAGTCCTGCAGCCATCAGAGGGACAGAGTGATCCCTCAGAAGGGATCTCATGAAGGGTAAAGATAATGGAGGACTAGTACTCCTCACAAAAGAGCGCAAGCCAGTGTCGCATAGAGGGGCTACCACAAACTCAGTGGCTCTGCCTTTCCTCAGGCAGGAACCACAAGGAGCTGGGCTTCCAGGGACTATCAGAGTAGCATAAGACTGATGGCAGTTGAGGTCAGCAAGAGCGTAGAGAGTTGGAGGTAGCCAGGTGGAAGTGAGAGGGCAGATTGCCAACCCTTGAGGAAGCATCCTGGCAAACAAGTCCCAGACCGGTGTTAGTGGCTCAGCTCCTGAGTGCATGGAAGTATGTAAACAATTCCATAATAAGGAATCCTCTAAAGCAGGTAAGTGCCGTAGCAGCCAAGTGCTGAACTGAAGAGCATGCTGAGTTGACAGGCACAGTAGTTATTTAAGCATCCCCTCCCTTCTGTCCTACAGCATCATTAGAAATTAGATTCCTGCCCCTAAAACTGCAACAATAATAGCCTCTGTTTTGCAATATTATTCCAAAGAAGATGCAGAGAAATGGGTCATGACACCTTCAACTGGAGAGCTAATCCATCATAATGCACCGTAGCTCCTACAAATTGCTGCCCCAGGCAGATAATGGCAGGCATTTCCAAACATCCCCAGATGGCTAATATGTGGCAATGGTTTGTAACCTGCATATACTGGACCACCACAGCTGCTCCACTGAGCGATCTTGCAATATTGATGGATGCTATTTTTGACCCAGAACACTGAATGTGTTTAATAGAGAAGTATTGCCACCAAAATCATTCCCTTCTCTTTCTTTCCTCCACATCCCCAATTCAAAGGTCAGAAGTAAAATCAAGCTTTATCAAAGCTGTCTGGTTTTCTCATTTTTGGAAGAGATATTTGTGCTTTCATCTGACAGCTCAGTTGAAATATTCTGTCCTGTGCCAATAGAAAGGATGGTTCTGCACATTAACAAGCAGTGCACAAGTGAAATGACTCTCACATGCTTAACAGAAAGCGTACAGGTTCTCTCTGTAACGGGGTACACATCTGCTGTTTTCTCTGTCCCCAAACCTAAGATCAGTCTTTTCTCTGAAATAGGAAGATGACACACTGATTACTTTTTTCTTTTTTTAAAGCTGTGTGTTAATTTCATCTTTAAGAAAGCCAAAACTGCACAGAAAATAGCCAACCATTATCACCACACTTGGTACTGTTACACCTTGTAATGTATTTCTCTCGTGGACTGGAGGCAACTCCATTTTCAAGTGCTGCCAGATAATCCTTCTAAATTATTTAAAACAAAACAAACTCACTCCAATTACTTAAGTCTGTGTATGTGTGTGTATTTACATGTATTGGTGTATATACTTATGGTCACATATAAGTTTTTAAGAGCCTAGCCCACAAAGTTTTTAAATCTGCAGCAATCTTTCATCTGACTCCAGCAGATGGAGTTGAACCTTTAATTCATTATTCATTCTCCTCTCTTTAGAAGCCATGTTGCCTACTAGTATAAGAGGAGCAAATGAAAGTAAAGTTTGAGCCAAGTAGGCACTCACCCAACTCCATGAACGATGTTCATGAGTATGGTTGAGCAAGAATGCCTGGACAACTGTTCATTGACTTCCATTAATAAAAGACAGCAGGATGCCCAGCTATTCTAATTCAACATAGCACTGTAGCCGTCAGGAAAAATATCTCACCTGCTAATTCCTAATGGCACACTGCTGAAGTCTAACCTTGCATACCCTCCTCCTCAGGCATATTTTTATTTCAAGGTGTTTAAAAAATACTTTAAACTAAGACAAGGGAAATACCACACATAGGCAGAAATCAACATCTGAAAAATGCAAGGAGGAAAGCACATAGCATCTCTACAGGAGAGGAGATCAGGATTACAGTGAATATACTGAGCATGATTTTGTGCATTTCTGTAGGAAAGTAAGCATCATACAGGCATTCAGAAACAGGGCTACAGACAAGATAACCTGTGAATGCACCCTCATCCTCTGGGAGTCTGTGTACAGTGTTGCATCACAAGATTTGGACAGACGAATTTAAAAGGGCCTAGCGGATCAGTGAGATTAATTCAATGACAAAGAAAGGAACGAACTGGGGGCAGTTTCACCCACAGAGGAGGGACTTAGTAGTCTTCAGCAGGGCAAGAAGCTATTGCAGAATAAAAAGGAAAAGTCTGTTCTACAGTTCCCAAAATAGTACAAACAGTAACAGCCTTAAGTTACAGAAAGGAAAAGCCAGGTACGACATTAGTGTAAATCCTGCTGAGGGTGAAGATGGAAAAGCATTGGCACAGATTGCCTGAAGAGGACACAGATCTCCATCCCTAAGGGTTTTCAATAGGCTAGACAAACACCTGCCAGGAGTTGCATGGGTGCAGTTAAACCTGCCTTGAGCAGAGAGACGGATTGAGGACCCCTTTAGTCCTTTTCAGCTCTGCTCTGTACATAACTAGAATCAAAAAAGCTAATAAGGAAGAGGCATTGGCATTGACTGCACTTACTCTCCCCAGCAAGTTCCAGATCACACTTGCTTGATTTTGTAAGTCTGAAATACATTTGTTTGCTTGTATAGCAAGTACCTTTTATACAGATAACTCATAAAGCATTTCACATCACAGCAAATTACAGCTGTAAATGCAAATACAAGTAATATGCAGAGAAAGATTATAATATAGCCTCAAGGTACCATCTGGAGTCCTATCTGCTTAGCTGATTGACAAAAGATGAGCTACTCTGAACTGTCAGTGGAATGTCTTGCCATCTTAACTGCAAATTAAGCTGTGTTCTTTCTATTTGGAATATCATTCTCTATCAGTAAAACTCAAGATCTGGAATTTTAACTTGTGATTTTTTTTGATGTATCATAGGGCAAGCCACCATAGCTGTCTTGTGACTGTGCCACAATTCCTAGGAAAAATCAAAAAGTTAGTGGAAAGATACAAGGATTGATGAAGAGGAGGATGAACAAGACAGAAACCATGCAAAATAGATATTATTACTTAGAAAACACAGAAAGAGCAAGAATAAATTCATTACAAGTGGCCAAGCTCATTTCTTGCCAGCCACAGACTGTAAAAAACAGTATATCTCCACTGCAAATTTCTGTGTTTACATACAGCATCTGAAAATATGTCCCACTGGTTTTATCTGGAGTTACCCAAGAAATGCATTTAGTCTATTGGCGGTAACCAGAAGTCATCTATGTATGGTGTCATCTATGTAGGGTGTCATCTCCCCAGTAGCCACACTTAATGTTTCATGAGTTTTGCTTTTTGTCAGCAAGATAAACTGGTGATGACTATGTGAGAAAGCAGAGAAAGTTATCCAAATTAGCTGCCAACATCAGGCAACAAATCAGCAGTACAAAAGACAAAGCCATAAGGCTGGGTTTATTGGTCTGAATGTATTATCTTACTGTCCAGCAGCAGCAGTGAGAATAATGGTGGGGTTTAACTGGCAAGCCATTAATTGGAAGATTATGGTTGCCCTCAGTTCTCTACTCAAATCTAATCACAGATGTTATCTAGCATTGTTGTTAACGGTTCAGCAGACCTACTCTCTCGAACACACTAGCACTATGAAGACCGTTCCTAGGTCATATTGTCCACACACTGTCCTGAAAACAATTGAAATAGCACTCAACCATATTCTCAATCCCCAGGCTCCAAACAAGTTGATAGTAGTTTGATGGCTTTGTGTTGTGCCTTCCCTTGTTACTCAGCACTCATTTACATGGCTTTATGTATGATGACAGGAACATAAAAAATATGTCAGGACACAAACACTTCATTCTATGTTGTGTATATATATAGGCTAAAACTAACATGCTAAAGACAGAAACATACCATCACCACCAAGCAGATGTGAGAAAGGAGTCTCTTCTCCAAAGGCAAATGTTAGTTACAAGAGCACTAGCTGTTAAATTCTCTCAGCATATACTTACAAGAACTGAATAATACAATAACTTTTTTAAAACTCACTCCCAATAAGCTATTGTTAAAGAAACCAAGGCATTTATTATAGATTCATAGAATAGTTTGGGCTGTAAGGGACCTTTAAAGATCATCTGCTTCAACTTGTCTGAAGTGAGCAGGAACATCTTCAACAAGATCCAGTTGCTCAGAGCCCCATTCAACCTTACCTTGAATGTTTTCAGGGATGAGGCATCTACCACCTCTCTGGGCAACTTGCTCCAGTGTTTCACCATCCTCACAGTAAATATTTCTTCCTTATACCTAGTCTGAATCTACCCTCCTTTAGTTTAAAACCATTACCCCTTGTCCTATCGCTATACTCCCTAATAAAGAGTCCTTCCCCATCTTCCCTGTAGCTTCCCTTCATGTACTGGAAGGCACCTATAAGGTCTCCTCAGGGTCTTCTCTTCTCCAGGCTGAACAACCCCAACTCTTTCAGCCTGTCCTCATATGAGAGATGCTCCAGCCTTTGGATCATCTTTGTGGGCCTCTTCTGGACCTACTCCAACAAGTCCATGTCTTTCCTGTGCTAAGGACTCAGGAGCTGCACGCAGTACTCCAGGTGGGAGCAGAGTAGAAGGGCAGAATCACTTCCCTTGACCTG